>JAMXBB010000006.1:51299131-51847350 GCA_024138015.1 Lumnitzera littorea
AAAAAAAAAAAACCCCAAGCCACAATCTACGCCCTAAATCCTATAACCCACTTTTTCTCCTACCTTTTCTTCACTTTTTCTTTTACCTACCCAACCTTACTTTTTCCACTCTCAATTATTCCCATACCTTCATTCACATGTCCCTTTCCAGCTATCACAATTCTCTTTCATTTTCATAGCTTTTCATCATAATTCTTTTTCACTTTCATAACTTTTTAGAAGTTTTGTCTCTATCTTATATTAAATTCACATGCATCATTCTGTTTATTGTGATTGTGAAAATGTTAGATGGCAAATTGAAATTTAAATTGCACGTAAATATATTAGACATTTTAAACGGTTCAATGTATTTTGTGTGAACCTCTAAAATTGAGTTTAGGACAACCGAGCCTAAATTTATGACCTTTAAGGAAAGTTATCCGACTGAGCTTAAATTTTATGATTAAAATAGAAAAGTTAGTTTAAGTGATATAGTGAAGTTAGATTATGAAAATAGTGGCCAAAAATCTCAATTTTGTCTTTAGAAGTAGAATTATTTAATATAGTATCGAATTATTTGGAACCCCTAAAATCGAGTTTAGAATATAATAAGAACTGAGAAATAAATTAATTATGCTATAAAATGAGATAATATAGTATAATTTATTATATGAATATACATGTATTTTAATGAATATAGTTGGTATAAATAATACTTATATCAGTAAATTAACTATAAATTACTTAATTATATATATTGTGTTGAATTCATATAAATAAATAAGAAACATATCCTAAAAATAAAAAATATGTTAGAAATTTAATTATACGAGTTAAGTATATATTACACGTGATATATACATAGGGTATATATTTATATATTAATTAAATAATTAATGTTAGTATAATATATATATTATTAACATTTAACTAAAATATCTACAAAAGTTGATCCAAATAGCTTCAAAACATCTGGAAATTTGTTAGAATCATAGTGGCTTCCTCTTACGAGATTAATAAGTTGCCTCAATAGAGTTAAACCCCTCCAATTAATACCTCTTACTCGTGAATTTCAAGAAGATAAGGAGAAAGACTTTCAAACAAATTATGGTAACCTTCCACCGACTCAAACTAATATATATAAGATCCTTGGTATTACTTTAGACCTTTTAGGACCCTAAACTACAGAAAGGAAAATTTAGAAAAAAATCATGGGAAAATAAAAAAAAAATTAGAAAAACAAAGCACTTATTGAGTTGGATCAATTCTTAGGGCATCCTTTGATTTGTTGTTGAGCCATTTCACCACCAAGGCATGCCCCTAGCATGTAGGTGTTCCAATAAGCTCCGACCACCCTACGACTGTCGAAGTATCGAAGAACACGAATGTCAAAATTCTGCCATATTTTTCAATAATTTGTAAAAATTATCAAATTCACCTAAAAAATTATGAAAAAATTTGTAGTTAGGTTGTTTCAAACATAATTTTGTGTAATATTTTTATTTTGGAAAAATTCGTAATATTTAATATACTTGCTTAAGAAAGTTAATGTTCATCTGAAATTTGACATTCAAAATAAATATATCAAATAATGTTATTTGTAGCTCAAAATTTTTGTGTAGGATATTTATGATATATATGTAATTGCTATGTAGCTTGAATTTTGATTTGAATATTTTTAATATTTATTTCATTTTTTGGCCTAAAAATAACTTGAAAATAGGTTGAAATTGTGAAACAAATAGGAAATTATAAAATTAAATTATGAAATGGACCTGTACTAATTCCTAGTGAATAATAATGTCGAGATAGGTTGAAATTAATTTGGTGTAAAAAGGATTATAATTGGATAATATAGGATAATTTAAAGGTAAAATTGTAAATACGAATATATAGGCAATAAATCGAAAACTTGAAACTAAGTAATAATTGAATTGCCTATATTTTTAGGAGTCTATAGAAATTTTTAGAGAATTATTTAGTAACCCAAGCTAATTACTACGAATTTACATAGTAAAATAGCTTAATTTATGAATCGAGACATATTTCTAGTAATGATAGGCTAAATATGATAAATAATACAATAAAAGCTACCTATACATGTGTTGATCAGATTCGATAAAAAAGTACATATTTAATATATTTAATGATTTTTTAATAATCAAGATATGTTATATATGTATTAGGGTTAGATAATACCTATGTTATATAGATATATTGACAAATTAGGTAAAATATAGTTTAATAACCTAAAATATGTATAATACGATAATAGTTATTTAGATACGTATAACTGTATTAAAAACTCAAACTACCCGTAAAAAGTTATCTCTAGAAATAAAACCCGTAACACGTGTTGTTAGGTTTGCATGAACCCAACGACATTATTTTTATTAAAATCAGATAATCTTAGATAATATAACCTATAACTCTATAATATTACTAAAATGTACGTATTACAACAACCCTACTAGAATTGAAATGTAATTTAACTAATTAAAAATACGCTTTGATACGATCAAAACGATATATAATACGTAATAGTATAAATTACGTATATTATTAATAATTAATAATTTAACTCGATCTATATATAATAAAATTATATATTATAGTGATAATATATCTTTATATATATAACTGTTTTAGATAAAACCTTATTGTTTTCATAACTATTACAAAAACTAAGTTTAGGTTTTGTGTATATAGGATTCCCCAATGGTCAGATTGTTGACAACCTGAGTCTTCCATAGTGAGCTCTAGATAGGTAAGTTAGGATTTGTAGCTTCACCGCTTATTGGGATACTGTATTAAAGTATCTAGAGACTCAGGAATACTTCTGGTTATGTTTGTAATTAGTTGTTTGTATGCATACCGTGGTGTATATAATACTTAGTTGTGATAAGAGTTGGACTTTTTGGTGTGCTGTTATGCATGTTCACATTATTTTTGTATTGTATGAACTTGTTTGGTCATTCTTGATTACAACTAATGATTATTCGAATACAACGAAACTGGACATGCATAACACCTATTAGGGGAAATGATTAGGATTATTGGACCAAATACCAACTTCCTTTGATGAGAATAGTTGAAATGGTTCTTTCCTCATCCTTAGTTGAACGAAGTGACAGGTGTGGAGGTTGTGGTAAGTTCAGGGGCCGTGGTTCAAAGGTGATCATGGGAGGAGAGTGTTCTCCATTACATAAACTCAAGTTTGGTCTGATTTGAGTCGCAATAAAACTCCTTAATCCGAGTTGGAGTTGATGTAATTTTTTTAACCTTACAATGGACTGGGTAACATTATGCGATGTTTCATTTAATTAATTATATTACATTTCATCATAATTAATAATCTTGCTTGTAATTATTTTGTACTCTTCTGACTCCGTCTCGCTTACTGAGCTAGTTGTGCTCACGTCCTTATAAACTCTTTTACAAATATTGAGTGAAGACCAGGATGTTCAGATACCATCACCCCTAGGTTAGTGTGACGTTAATTGGGAAAGCGAGAAACGAAGAATCAATTAAACTTGGGCTTTTGACTTTTCTTTTGAATTTTGAGGAAACTAACTGGGAATTCTAATTGTAGTTTTTGGTAAACTCTAATTGTAAATTATAATTCTAAATGTGAGACATTTATGTAAGTACTGTTGCGTTATAAGACAATAGGTTATATAGAATAAGTATTTTGTAAAGCTATATCACATATTTGATTACTCACAGGTATTAGAATGGATGCTTTAAGCTAGTTGAGTTATATATGCCTTGTATAGACTATATCTACGATAGCAGCTATGAGGTTAGCTTCTATTTTAAGTTGGTTTATACGGCGAGACTGTTATAGCTCCTCTTGTTCGAGACAGGATATTTTGTGCTGAAAAAAATTTTTAGATGTCAGTACAAGTAAAGCGTCTGAAAATTTGAAGAATTCAAACATTGCGGCTTCAAAACGGTTTCATTTCAAATTTTAAACAAGATGTACAAACCAATTGAGTTGCATATAAATTGGAGTGTAGAGGAGCGAACACTCCTTCACAAAAACATTTGAATGCTTTAATTATTCTACCTTCGCATTTTGCAATTCTAAAACTCTCTTAGATAAATAAATATTTTTTTAGTCACCACAAGGCTTCAAGTATAATTCTTTATTCAACTTCATTGAACCATTTCATTAATCAAAACATTTACATATACTTTGCTTAGTAAATAATTTATGTTTTACATGGTCTTGTAATTTCTTTCTATCCCTTAATTGTAAATTTTTCTTGTAGTAAACAAAAAAAAAAAGAAGTTATCTCTTGGAATGATTCTTGTACCGTACTTTTTCCGGAAAGAAGCATAGTTCCTCCTTACATGAGAAAGGTAAGGGTAAGGGCGCTGGAACTAGTACGTTGTCTAAGCTACAGCGATTCAACAAAGTTTAAGTGTACTTGGATTACGAATATGACCTCAACAAGCAGAGGGCATACGAGATGGTAGAGAACATTGAACATCGAGGTATACTACCTCTTGGCTTTAAACTTGAGCCTCAAGGCATGAGTTTTCAAGGTACACCACCTCCTAGGTTTAAATCTCCATGCATGAGTGTCCTTAAACGTCCTCCTAGATTTGAATCTCTTCACATGAGTGTCCTTATATGACCTATTAGATTTGAACCCCTACGGATGAGTTGCCCTATGGCCATGTTCAAGGATGAGGAGGACAAAATAGAAACGATTCCCAAAATAGATAAGCAACATATGAGTCAGCATGCCCCTAATTGTTCGAGGCCTTCATGCTCAAATAAGCCCCCTAAACCTCATAAATCTAATATTTTCACTATACATTATCGTAAAGGTACAAATGAAAATACTTGGAAAATAGAAGAGGGATATAGTACCTTTAATAAGTACTTGAGATCGAAGTGGCCCGGAGAGGTGAGGATATACAAGATATAATAATAGATTGCCTGAGGCGATAGTTTGTTTAGACAAGTGCTGATGAGGTATGATTAAGAGAGGCACAAATACAACTTGGCATAGTACCTAGCCAACATGCACCTGTTATTCAACTAAGGTACGTTAGAATGGCAAAATCAATACAAGCGAAAGACATTCAACCCTAGGTTGTGAAAACTTAGCCGTAACACATTAACTTAGGCCATGTAGGAGCTCTATTACAAAGGTAAGAGGGAGCCCGTGGGTAAGTTCGCTTCACTTTATATGTTTGTGTCCATATGTGCAGACATATGAACGGATCCTTTCGTAATAATTCTTATATGGGTATAACTGTTCATTAGATAGAGGATAACCAGCAACTTAATAAATGACTATTGGCTCTAAGGTACTTAACAGGTGCTATATGGTGCAAAATATCTATATAATTATTAGAAAAATCCTAAATTAGTACGGATTGGTTATAACAATGTAAGTTCCAATACGGCCTTAATATCTGATCTACAAAATTATTGTCAACTTGCGTTGGGGGGAGGGGAGGTTTTCCATAGACGTTGTGTATGTCATACTCTTAACTTGTGTGTTAAGGATGGCATTGCAATTTTACAAGACAGTATAGCTCCAATCAAAAACGTTGTTAAAATAATAATGGAGAGGTTGTCCCTTCACAAAAAGTGAAGTAACTTTTGCATAGAGCTTGGGAAGAGGCTCCGAAAATTTAAGATGGATGAGTAACACCACTGAAACTTCACATATAAGTTGTTGTATAGCATCATTTTTTACAACAAACTGCTGTGTGACTTCACAATGTACAACATACATAAGGTTAACATTGTCACCAACAATGGGGATATATGTATCCAGTTATTGAAGGTTCTAAAAGTTTTTCATGATATTATTAAGACTTTCTCATAGGTTTACAAGCCTAGTGTATACTTATTTGTTATGTAGCAATCAATATACTTGGCATGTTACTTTAAGATCGTGAGGAACCGAACCTGCATGCCTGCATATATGATATGGCATTTAAGTGGTTATCATATTGTAAAGATATTCCTCATATTTATCTTGTAGTGACTATTCTAGATCATCATTATAAAGCTGAAGTACTATTGATGTATTTGAAAACATATTATAGTTATATTGAAGATCTAATGGATTCCCAAGATATATACAACTAAGAAGATACTACGAAGTACTCATAGCAATGGTCGACATAGAGGAGATGTTCGAGCAATATCAATGTCAATATTGTGGCTAGTCATTAGTTTCTCCATTGCTACCCACCAAGGAATGGCATTACTTATTTATGGGTAAACAGTTGCTGGTGCAAAAATTGAAGAGGTAACGATTAGGTGAGCCATTGTCTAAGCTGCAGCACTATACGAATATGAATTTCGAGTTCTGTAAGCATATCTCTATCAAGGAATTCGATATATTGGAGTGGTAGTAGAGGTACATGAGGGACTATTAACTTCTATCTTACATCGTTGGTGAAGTACTCATTGCTCTAATGTCAACGGTCATTGTTGAGTAAGTGTTTAGTATAACAGGCCTTATCCTCGATAATCAATGCTTACACGAAAGATTGGTATAAGACTGTCTTGTAGATTGCAAGAAACATGTGGGACATTGAGCAAAGAGGATAAGCACTTTAGCAACTGGAATATATCTAATGGAAGCCTAAGCTCAGTTGTGGGTTCCACTCCTAAGCATGAACCGCCGCCACAAGAAGACACATAATAAGTTTTCTTTTTATTTTTTCGAAAAAGTTTTTGTTACGTAGAAAAATAATTTTTCACAATCACTCCAGAAAAACTAAATGGTATGGTTTTACCAAAAGTAGCGATCCAACCTTAGAATTTTTCAAATTATGATTGAATAAAATTATTTTTCTTTGAAAAACTTAAATTAGATAATCATGTACACTTGGCTTCTTTTTTCCTAATTTAAAATTAACTAAACACACTAAAGGTTTTTTAAATATCCAAATGAGCTATGGCGATTGTCGTGTCCCAAAGCGGCAAAGTCATAATAATCCCACCATATAAACTATTTTAGGATATAAGTGGACCTTACAGTCATTATCTTAGACCTGATTTATATAGGGCGTCTACAGCTAATCTGTTTCAAAATAAACAGTTTATAAATTAAATAGGTTATTCATCTGAGAAAGTATGAAAAATATATATCATAATTCAGATATTACAATGATTTCATAGCATAATCTTACCTAAGTAATACCTTATATGACAATTGAAGATTCTAAATTAATAACTAAAACCTTAGAAATGTATCTATTTTTCAGTTTTTATTTCCTCACTCCCTAGGATCGGCAATAACTAGATTCAAGGTAGTTATATAGCCATTTCCTAGTTAACACTTACAACATCTATAGGGATATGAGCAACCAATCATTCAGTAAGTTGGGTGGAAACTTAAAACTATATATTAAGCATGAATAAGGTTATCAACTAATTATTTTAATGTAGCATGACAAGCAAATGCCATAGCACAAAGGTATTCGATCCATCGTGAGATTAAAAAACCTATACTCACTCTAATCTAGGTTGAGGAGTTTAGTGTACATTTCAATAGCTCATGATTAAACTTAAGCTTGTGCAATGAAAACACCGCTCCTCCTATGACTACTTTCAAACCACTACCTTTACTATTATCGCAGCTTCTTCTCCCATCACTTAATTCAACTAATGATGAAGAATGGACCGATTATGTTATCCGATGCTATCCCTTTTGAAGGGGTTAGTATTTAGTCGGAGAACCCTAAATGTTTCCCTTAATGGGTTACCATGCAGGTCTAATTTAGAATTACAAATTATATATTTAATTAAGTCTAGTTAAAGTGATCAGTCCATATCATGCAATACAAAATAATTGCAAACAGTATACAATATATTCAAGAACATGTACACACAGGCATGCCCACAATCAAACTATTTACAGGCACAAACAAGTATAACCATAAGCCTTTAAGTACTATGAAATAGTACTCCAATATACAGTTATGTATTGATCTCAAACTTACTTGGACTTTCTACCTGTTTATTCAAGGTGCGACTCGAAATAGACCATTGCTAATAATCCCTATAATATGAATGTTATTTTAGTATTCATATAATTACTTTGTATAGGCTTTATTTTATAACCCTTATTGTTATCTTCAGTTTAAGGTGTTATTACATATAATTATTTAGGTTTTAAGTCTCTTACAATTATTTCTATTTTAAGCTAGGTTCTGATATAGCTTCTGAATTAGGGTTTAATTTACCTTTTGGTTACCTTTTACTTATAATTCTTATAAATATTTTTTAACCTTTTCCTTACAATTTATTTAAGTAAATATATAACTTTTGGTTCAAATTTTAGTTAACTCTCTAATATACTTCTATTAGTCCTAATTCTAACTTTTGCTTCTAAATCAAATTTTAATTTAGGAATTGCCCACATTTTTAATATAACCACTTATACATATGTGTGTGTGTGTATCAACTTTACATAATTAATTTTAGTTTAAAATTATAATTCTACTCATTTGTTCAAGTTCTATATTACTCATAACAAAGCTAGTTTTAAATTAATCTCTTATTCAATTTCTGAATTAGGTTTTGTTTTAACTTTTGGTTACTATTTTTTTTATAACTTTAGGAATTTTTTTCAAACCAATATGTGAAATTTATCTAACTAAACTTAGGTATCCTAAATCTCCATTTTAGCTTCTAACCAGTATTTTGATTGGTACGATACACTGTATTTCTAATTTAACTACTGAATTTATTCCTAATATGAGTATAACCTACATTTTTCGCATAATTTCTTAAATTTACATTTCAAATCAAATTTATAATATTCTCCTATTATTATAATATTATCAATTTAACGTAATAATTTTCACTTATTTAATTTCATATTTCACATATTACCTATTATACTTAATTTACACATAAAGCATACATCTAACTTCTTCAACACTATAATTATTATCTCTCATCATCAACTAATGTTCTAAGACATTGAATCATACCCTAAATCAAAATTTATACCAAATTAACCTTAAATCATAAAAGTAACTTAAATATACCCTTTTACCTATTATTCCTTATTCATATTTATTACCTAATATACATAAACCATACAACTAACACCTTAAACTCCCCAAATATCATCCTACATGAGTAGCTCGACCTAAGAATTTGCTGATCCAACATGAAATGATATATCCCATTTGTTTTTAACCACTAACCTCTACTTGGTATTATCTTTATTTCCATTACCCCCATCAAATGACCATAAAGAATTTTTATTAATATTAAATAAAAATATGAATCCAGGTAACTAGTCATCCATAATATCAAATAAATCATTTTCGTCTTTGGTAAATTTACCAAGGGTTATAGTCATAGCGATCGTCCTATTCAACTATTTCAACCATTTCTAAACACCTAATGGCATTTTCAGTACATTCAAGGATTTGATCATCTTTATATAATTTGATTTCTAGTACATGACTCTCTTTCATTCTAATGGGTTTCGAAGACAAAAAAAAAAAACCTCTCTTGGTTCATAACCTGAACCAGGTAAATCTATGAACTTGATTTGGTTATTTCTTCCTATTCCTAATAAGCCCCTTAACCATGAGTTGCCTTATAGTCAATTAGATAGATAATGTTTTGGACAGAATCGTTGACAGAACAAGAGATCCCCTTTCTCGATGTCAATTGATCCCTAGACTTACTCTTCTTGGTCTATCAACTAACCTTATTCTTCTAAGGATATCTAATTACATAGTAAATCATAATTTTCAATAAATTAACCTTAAATTAAAATTAAGCTCACTAATTACTTTTTATGTATGATTTTAGGGCCTAAAAATTAAATAAAATTTTACAAATTTAATTTTTGAAAAATCTCTTTATAACACCATCATAAACACTATAAATAGTCTACACAAAAATTTTAAGGTAAAAATTATATCATTAAAGTTATTTAAATCGAGATTGAAAATTAGCTCGGGTTTAGTAATTTTTTAAAAGCGGTATAGCCTGACCTAATTTTATTAGATTAATATTTTTAATAAATTAGCAAATTTAGAAGGCAAATCAAAACTCACCAACTGAAGGCTTTCAGCCACCAGTAGTGGCTCCACCCTTGTCGGCATAACCAAGCGAAGGGTCTACTATCTAGTGCTGGCGATTGTTCCTTTTCAAGTGGTCGTTGAGTGTAAGTTCACCTCTAAGGCCTTAATTGCACACTATTTTATCTAATTTTCCTAAAAACATTCTTTCCTCTCTTCTCTCCTCTCCCTATTTTTTTTTAGCTCTAAACTGACCAAATGAGGTTTGGGAAGTGTTTTTTTTGAAATTATAGAAGTGCTAAAGGGTGTTCTTGCATTTTTTGTTGGATAAGTGTCCCATTTCCCTTTTCATTTTGCTTTCTACTTGGCTTGATTTTATTGGTTAAATTTCCATCTTCCATTTTTAGGCTGCTATACCATAAATTTGAATAATTATATACTTTCTAGTATTTTTCTTTAACTTTTCTTTAATTAATTAGTATTATTTTAGCATATTCTAAGTAATTTCGTGTATTTTTATCTACATGTGAATACATATATGTATAAATAAATGCTCATAAATATTATTTAAGTTATTTTATGATTTTTAGTTTACATATAATTTATCTCTATCGATTTATTAATTATTAGAACTTGTTTTACACATTTTCAATAAATAATGGGTAACATACACATAAATCAATATTATTATATTTAATTATTCATTTTCCTAAATTCAAACTCGTAGAATCACATTTACTAATATTTTTAACTTTATCGTAAAATTTAAGTTCGATCAAACAACTTATCTGATAGCCCTAAATTTTACAAACCGAACCCTAAACACTTGGTTATAGAGCTTACACCACCCACACCACCCCACCCCACCCACCCCCAAATTCTCTAATATTGAACTTATACAATAATCGTTTCAATTAACAAGGACCATTAAAAGTAGATGGTATTTTATTTTATATTTCTACTTGATCACTATACTTTAATCGATCAGATAATTTTTTGTAATGTACCAAAATGATTTATAGTTAATAGTGGTATTGTATTTTATTTTATTTATCTATTGTAGTCCGATTGATTAGATAATAATTAAGTGTTACATTATGCAAATATACATTTTACGTTGTATAATAATTTTTGGAATGAAATACAAGTATAGGAGAGGACTGATAATTATTTTGAAGAACACTAATTTGGAAAATTAATAAGAATTTAGAAATTATTAATTTCATTGGTAAAAAAAAAAAAAATGAAAGAGCTAGTTTAAGGGCTGGCAAATTGGCCTGTGAACTGCCAAGCTAGTTACGATTTGTTCTTACACCGACTCGTGAACCAACGATTTTGGGCCAATTCTGAGTCGGTTTGGTTTAGTGAGCGAGTCTATGATTTGTAATTAATATAATGTTGAATGATGTGGACCTTTTTTATAAATAATGTGGCCACATTTTCTACTTTGGAATGTCATTGGAAATGATAGAACATTCAAATTTGTAACTACGTTTGGTAGTATTTTCGTTATGTGTATTAGTGGTCATCGATAAAATCCTACGTGAAACATAAACAAGTAGAATTCATTTGAACTTTGAATACGATTAAATTTGTGTTTAAATTCGGATTTAACATACAAATTTTTTATAAGCTTATTTATTAAATGGGTATAGATCACAAAATTTGTAAGCCTGTTCAAAGTTAAAATAACCAACATTTTGATATTTTCTCCACCTAACATATACACTTGCTTGCTATACGTTTAGCCTTTACGATTTGTTTACTTGGCTGAGTGGAATAAGAAGAGAATGAAATAATAATTATTAGGTAATAGAATAAAGGTATAATAAGTTGAAATTGTACATTATGATGTTTACTAAAGAGTATTGAAATTATCTATATCTATATATATCAAGTCCGTAACTTCTTATTTGACACCATATTTTTAACTTATAATTTTATTTCATTTCTCTCTCTCTCTCTCTCTCTCAAATATTCTCCATCTACTTATTTACTATGTCTTCTCCACATTTTTAACTTATAATTTTATTTTTTTCTCCCTCTCTCCAACATTCTCTTTACTTATTTACTATAGATTTACTATAAGTTTTCAAATCCTATTTATATTTTTCCCTCCCTAATATTCTCTCTTTACATTATTTACTCCATATATGTTAGTTATCTATATATATATATATATATTTATATATATATATATATATATTGAAGTCAGTAACCTCTTATTCAACACTATATTTTTAACTTATAATTTTATGTTTTTCTCTCTCTCTTTCTCTCGAATATTCTCTCTCTACTTATTCTCTCTATCTTTTTCTATAAAGCTAATAATCTCTCATTAGATACTACATTTTTAACCTATAGTTTTATCTTTTCCTCTCTCTCTCTATGATATTCTCTCTCTACTTATTTACTATATCTTCTTCAATAAAGCCAATAACCTCTTATTCCACACCACATTTTTAACCTACAAATTTTATTTTTTTCTCCCTCTCTCCAACATTCTTTCTCTACTTATTTACTATAGATTTAATATAATTGTTCAAATCCTATTCATTTCTCTCCTGACATTCTTTCTCTACACTATTTACTCCATATATGTTATTTATTTGTATATTTATCCATCTATATCTATATCTATACATATTAAGCCAGTAATTTTTATTTGACACCACATTTTTAACTTATAATTTTATTCCTCTCTCTTTCTCTCTAATATTCTCTCTCTACTTATTTACTAAATCTATGTTATTAAAACCAAAGACGAGTTGGTTCGGTGTTTTTTTCATTTTACCAAGTTTACTCTTTTATGTTTTCAATATATCATATATATATTGTTAAAATTTTATAGTAAGTGTATAAATACTCTTTTACATTGAGGTTATATATGTCAACCCATCATTTCTTTATTTTATACATAATTAGTGCAGGGGTAAAGATGATGATCTCTGTTTATCATGTTACTTTTGATTAATCAATAACATTTGACCTAAAATTTCTTTCCTATTTGAATTCTTTATATTATATGTTGATTTATTTGGTTTTCGAGTAACCAAAGTTATATTTTTTTTCTTATATAGAATGTAGGTTTTAGGAAGTGAATGCAGTCATCGAACTCTCATCATAGTAAAATAAAATTAAAAAAGCCTTTTCTATGATCCGAATAATATTTTATATTAAATATGTTATATGCTTTTGTAATAAAATTTTAATTTGTATTTTGTTGTCAAATAAAAATGGTTTGAATTTGGTATTGTTGGATATGACATAGTATTCAAAGATATGATTTTGATTTAAAAGGTTTGTTTTTTTTTTTTTCTATTTACTAGTTAGTCTAATATGCATTATTTGTAATCTATATTAAAGGATTAGCATCTTTTTTTTTTTAATTGTTGCCAATTACTCATTTTTTTAATTTATTACAATATTTTTAATTTAATTAATATAAATTTTCAAAATCTTTGTTTTTTTTACTGTTAATTATCTACAAGTAGATGTTGTCATGAAGTGTATAGCTGTTAGAAGCGACATTCCATTAAATAATAGTATTTTGTTTTCTAAATCCAATATCTTTTTGTTTTAATGTAATCTATGGTGAATATGAGATTATCACGTTTCGTTTCTTTTATTTCAATTTGGAACCATGACAAAAAAAAAAAAAAAGGAACTATAATAAGATGAAAGTTGCAAAATTGAAATGGGTTAGCTATGATTCTTCTTAAATGGGATTTGGTGAGTGAAATGAAAAAACATTATAATTCTAATGAATTTTTTTGAAAATATTACAATTATCTCAAAAAATACTATGTTATAGCTTTTGGTTATCAAATTTTGGAGAGCAACGATGAAGAAAACACGTAGAAGTCACTAGGATTGATGGCTTCAAAGGAATAAAATTAGTAGATTAATAATGTGATATTGGAACAACAACAGATATCTTAATAATGAATTTGATGGTTTTTAGATTTTACGTCTGTATAAATTGTGTAATCAATTAACTAATAATGTTAGGTTTGTTGATAAAACGATACATAGGCTTTTTATTTCTTTTGGCTAGATAGTTAGGCTTTCTTTAAAAAAGATCAATAAAGAAACAAACTTATACAAATGCATTGTTATCATTTTTTTTTTTATCATTATGTGCTACTCACCTTTATCCCTCTTTTTTTTATGATGTTGATTTCTTGAAATTACAAGTTACATGAAAGTAAAAAATCATGACATATAAAATATTTTCTTTTCAAAGATAAATTTAATTTAAGTTTAGCAATAGGAAAACTATATTCTAATCTTAATGAACTAAGTTGAAGTTCTAATTATTTTAATTTTATGGTGATTATATCATTATGGATTTTACAAATTCGCAAATAGATGAAATTTGTCATATAAAAATTTTATTAATTGGTTGTACATAGTAGTATCCCCATTTTGAAATTTAAAGATTTTCATGATCAACTATTAATTAAAAGAGATTGTATATAAGCCAATATAGATGTAATTGCACTGATAGAGAAAGATGTAGGACTTGTTATGTGAATACAAATAGCATTATGTAATTTTATCAATACGAGCGCAACTTAAAATGTAGCAAGAAGTCATTAGAGTAAATCAAATTCCTACAAATAAATGAACGGTTCATAATATCTCATTAATTGACTATTATGTATATATATATAAAAGAAATAATGTGATATGAGTTGCCGTAGATGAATACATGATGTCCAGTATTACGCAAATTAGGGGGGTGGGTCCAAACCGCGAGATGGTTAGAAAGCTAAATGGTAGTTGAAGGTTTAAGCAGGGGTCTTCGAGCATTGATAATGGATATGACGTACCAATACCTCATACAAGCTCAGGTCGCACTTAATATTATGCATAAATATGGTCAGAGGGCACTCGCTAGTAATCCACACTCATAATATATCAAATAAGAGTAAACAGGAGCAAGTAGAGAAGTACTTAGCTCACGAAGACAAGTATGTCTAAATATCACTCATTAACTGCTATGGCTATTACAATTTACAAGTATTTATAGGACCTAATTAAGGTAAGTCCCAAGTTAGTTTAAATTGCAAAAAGATTCTTAATAGGAAAGGAAAAATGAATAATTTATAAGGGTAAAGTTGTAATAAGATATTTGGTTACAAAAAGAATAATATGAATGTTAGAAAAATAAGGCATGTGTCAACTATCCATTTTGTGGTCCCAATGATGTTGTTTACCAAGTAAAGCAGGTTTTGAGTAGGTTAAGACGGAGTCAACAGCTTAGCAGCTCAGACGTTCTAGTTTAATGAAGGGCTGGTCCAGGAGGTGTTCTAGTGTCAGGCTGGCTTTGGCAGGCCTTCTCGAGATTGGATTAGCTTAGCCTTGACAATGTGTTAAGCTGATAATATGCGAGTTAAGTGCTTAACCTTTGACTAATGTATTGTGGAGGGGTTGGTTCGGTAACAGGTTAGTCACCTTGGCAATGTTTTGGATGAGGTGGAGAATAGAGAAATTCAGTGGGTCGGATTGAAGAATGTATTTCTCTTCAGAGTTTAACTCCCCTTGGACAACTCGGTGAACCATATGAGTAAGTCCTTAAGTTTGAGAGTGTATGATTGGTTCGTGATCCCTATCATTGTAGATTGACATATATAGTCTTAGTGTAAAAGCATTTGCATATATAACAAGCAACGGGTGGCTTTGTGTCTTTTTTAAGTTCCATCTATAATATATTGAGAAAAAGATATTAAATAACATGTTCTTATAATCTAACTTAATAATATCAGTGGTAAATGGATAATTATATCAAATCTTTCTCTTTTGTCATTAATTCAATTTATATTAATATCAACATTTTTTAAGAATCCAAAATTTTAATTCTAAATTTCATAGTGTTCCTTTAATTTATCATTAATCATATGTTTAAATTTTTATTGATACTAATTCCTATTGATAAATAAGGAGTACAATATATCAAATACACACAAATATATAATGATAATTACTAATATTAGTTACTTCGAAGAGTCAAACTAATGCACATCAATGTGTATTAACAATTACTAATGCAAATTCAAGTTTTCATTTTTTACAAATTAAAGCTTTTATTGTATGCATACACATCATAAGTGCAGTGACTACTAGTCTTCTATAAAGTTGATAACGTCTTATTCAGCACCACATTTTTAACCTATAATTTTATTTTTTTTCTCCCTCACTTCAACATTTTCTCTTTGCTCATTTACTATAGATTTAATATAAGTTTTCAAATCCTATTCATCTTTTTCTCTCCTTAATATTCTCTCTTTACATTATTTACTCTTATATGTTATTTATTATCTATTATATTATCTTCTATATCTAGATCTATGTTATTTATATATAATAAGTCAATAAATTGCACAATTTTTATTTTAATTTATGTTATAATATAAAGTCATCATGAATTGGAATTCCTTGATGCCTAATCAATCAGTACCAAGGAAATAATAAATTATAACTTAAATTAATCGACAATCTACTAAAATATAATTTCATCTTGAATTGGAATTCCTTTACGAATAGTTTTTATAACTTTATATATCTGGAACCTTCCAACAAAATATTATTATTTTGATTTGGTTACCGTGAATCACAATTTTCGTCAACATGTCTATACAGAAAATTAATATAAGAAATAGTATGGATAACTAGATATAAAAATTGAGGTAAAATTTTTATTTCATTGAAGATGTATTATGAAATTTGAAGTAAAATTTTATGTAGATTTTGAAATGGAAGCCATGCAGTTCTCTCTATTTTTTTTTTTTTTTTTTTGGGAAAATGCAAAACCTACCTACCCCTAACTAAAACTTTGATTTAGGTATGGATTAATCCTCTAAACTTTTAAAGTAAGGTTTTTTACCCTCTAAATTTTGATAAATGAGCAAAACAACTCTCACAACCTTTAAACTTTGATTTTGATGTTTAAACACCTCTTAAAAGTGAGGATTGTTTTGCTAATTTATCAAAATTTAGAGGGTCAAAAATCTCATTTTAAATGTTTAGAGAGTTAATCCACACTTAAATCAATGTTTGAGGAGGGGGTTGGAGGGTGGTGGTTTGTAATTTCCCATTTTCTTTTTAATATTAGATATGGTATTATAGTGAATTGTGATTTTGGGTAGTAAGTTTATTTTTATTTGATGAGACAGATTTTATAGAACTCGAACTGGGTTTAGCATTCCATTAGAGGAACATGCATCCATAATGTGTTGAAATCACGAAATTCTCAACATAAAAGAATATATATATATATGTAACTATTTTTCCATTATGATTTCTCGCATTTAGAGTTTTTATATTAGTATACACATTGCGAGTGCATTGTTCACTAGTAAATACATTGTTCACTTACCAAAACTTAACAAGGAGTAAAGAATGAGAGAATTACAATAAAAGAGATCAATGTTTTGGGGCAAGTTTAACTAAAGAATTAACGTTTCAAAAATTTCAAATAAGGGATCAATGTTTCAAAAAGTTTAAATAAGGAATTAATGTTTCACAAATTGGTTTACATAAGGGATTTATAATAGTTAATTCATAGAATTGTTTAAATTACACTGTGAAACATTGATCCCTTATTTTAATATTTCAAAACATTAATCCTTTGTTTGAACCACTTTATAAAAATGTTAATTTATTCGAACTTTTTTAAATATTAATTCTCTATTTGAACTTACCCTAAATGTTAATTCTCTTTGTTGTAATTCTCCTAATAAGGAAGTAATAAAAAATAAAATGTCTAAAATATCCCAACTCAATTAAATAACAAATCAACATACAAGGCAAAAAAGAAGATGATGATATAGTTTAGCCCCAATTATTTCTTTCGAAACCCTAACCACTAAGAAGAGATCAACCGCCCATCTTCGACAAGAAGCGTATGTAGATCGATTTCCTCACTCCGTCCTCGAATCAAGTATGTAAATCTCACATCCTTTTCACTTTTGCCACTCTTGAATGAATCTAAGGAGTGGATTCCATGCATATAGTTAATAGTCCAATAATGTATAATTGTTTGATGATTCGAGTAGAACATGGCTAAATGTGTAACTATGCTTGCAAACTGGTTCCTTAGTTTGTCCTAATAATCTCTTACATTATCGTACTTGTTGATTAATGAAAGATTCATACGCTTTATTTTCTAATTTTTTCTCCCCTACAATTAAATGTCTAATTTGTAAGATTATCTTCTAGGTGTTTTTCTACTATTGGAGACATCATTTTAATTATCCAGCATAATATTATGTTTTCTTGTCTCTCCTAAACATGTTACATGTGTACCATTAAAATTTATCCTATGTCTCCTATCAATGATCTAAGAACCAATTCTCATTTTCCATATATTATATATCCACATGTGATGTGATAGGGAAGAGAGAATGAAAATATAAAATAACTCGATGTTGTTTAGAAATCATCTAGGTGAGGGCATTCTTGCTCCTATTCAATATAGGCAATTATAGTTTGGAAAATGTAGTGGCTTTTATCTTTCATTTACTTGACTAGAGGCTTAAAGGCTATTTATTTTGTTTAATTTTTGATAAGAATGTTTTATATCCTTAAGCATACAGCTTAAACAATTTCATAGTCTATTTATGAAAAGACATTTCTTTATTTGCAATTTTTTAGGAGACTTATTGGATCTTTCATTAGAGATACTGAGATGTGTATGAAAATTTGCAAAAGGGGAAAAAGATTGGTTTGAGATACTCTTCAATACTTTAGGAAGTGTACAAATGAGAAAAGTAGCACGAATTTTTTTTTATAGCAATATATGTTCCCCATTATCGTGATCTTTTCCTCTGTTGATCAGAGCAAGATAAATACTTATGCGAAAAATCACTATGTGAAAAGTCCTATGACAAAGAAAACAAATGCATCATCCCCTTTGTTTGTCTTCCATAGGAAGTGTTACAATAATGGCAAAATGGTTGATACTTTCTTTTTTCATTCAGTTGAGTAACATGTCTAGTGCCTCAAGCTCAACCACTTCTCTGGACTATAGTAGAAAAATCATACATTTTTGCGAATGCCTTATGTATTGAGTATGAATCTATTCCCAATTGATGGTCACTTGTGCTTTATGTCACAACTCCAACATGATCACAACCATATTATAAATGTAGCAATTTTTTTTTTCAAAAAAAAAAAATCCTATATATTAAGCAAGTATCTCAAGTTGTAACTCATGTGCTAAATTAGATTTAGGCCTCCTTTGGTATGCTTAAAAATCTAAACACCATGCTTATCTACCTGCATGAAGTACACTAGGAGAGCTACTAAAATAACAAATAATAATGGAACCATACTTGGCAACTAGAAGAATTTCTAGTTCCTTTTACCTGGAAAAGAGCCAAGAGCTTAAAGTGAGAATCGAAACTTTTCTAGTAACCTGCATTTTGAAACTAATGGGTTTGGTAAGTGAATACAATGTGCTATAACAAAGCAATCTTTGACTTTCCTTTATAGAAAGGAAGCTAAATATATAAAATATTTCTTTAGTTGCTATGTAACATTCATTTTCCATTGAAGAGCATTTGGTGTAATAGTGCTTTAAAGGAAATATGAAAATTGTATATGCTTAATTGATATGTTAGTATCACACCAATCAAAATTGTAGTCCTTTTCTAGCTTTCTACTTTAATTTCTTGACAAGTGCAAATTATCGAGGCAACCAATTTTGCATTAGAAGTTGGATCATGATCATCTTTCATTACATTCTGAAAATAGAAAAAAAAATTATTACCTTAACAATTGTTGTTCATTGTAATGGAGGATGTATTACTATATGATAATTTATACCCGTAGAACAAGGAAAAAGTATTCCACCATAGTATTAATGGAGCAATAATAACTTCTCTAAAGCATGTTTTGTTAGTAGTATCTTATATATATTTTTTTTTTCATAGGAAAATCTTGTTACTTTCAATCTATTTCTTGATGTTATCGGATTTAAAATCATATTTCAATTAGGGAAAGTAAGGATTTACAATCATTTTTTATATTCATATCTTGTTATTTTCAATATAGCTAAAGATAATGATTGCATACCGGATCCCACTTTCCTGCCTAATTTAGTCAAGTCTTACCCACTTTCCTGCTTTTGTTTCTCATCTACAATGAGCTGAAACATCCATGTCCCTTGTTTAGTAGTGAGACTATTTGTGGATAAAATGCAATTTACATTCATTGGTAAAATTTCATATGGAATGTAGATACACATGATGCTATAATGATACCAATTATTATTTCATCGTTTGAACTGTAATTAAATGCTGTTTAGAATTATCTATTCTTGATTATAATAACAAAATTTTCTTACTAGGAATTGAAAAAACATACTTAATTTGAGAAGGTATAAAATTTCAAGGGGTATAAATTGTAGATCTCCATAGAGCAACATGCATAATGAAAAGGCAACACAAAGAGAGAGAAAGAGAGAGAGAGAGAGCACAAATCTAATAGCACCATCACATTACTTTTTCCTTAGAACGTGACAAGCAAATACAACATGATAGCAGATGTGGCTTTAGTACTTCGGCACTTAAAAAAAAGGTTGGAAAATTTGTTCTACTCATCACTCTATCTGTGGAGTATAAACCTATAGAGAAGGATGAAATTGCATGAAAAGGTGCAAAGGTAAAGGTTTTTACTCACCAATAAACTGTTCTTAATGAAGCTTATCTTAGTTTAGCCTCCTTAAACATCCCCTTCGTTCCTACTCCTAAACCCTTGTTCAAACGAATGTGATGAAATTATCAGGGAGGGAGTGATAAACTGGTTAAAGGGATACAATAGTCAAAGGGAATTGATAGGGATTATGAAGGGAAGTTAGGATTTGATAGGACTGGATTGAAGCATAAGAGGAGGGAATGGTAGGTAGGTGATTTTTAGGTGACTAAAAGCTGATGTGGGTTTATCTTTTTCTTATGAGGGTAAAATTGAAAAGAAGGAGCTCATTTAGGAAAGGAATCAAGATTCTTTACCTTTTCTTATGAATCCCAATGCATGGATAGTAAGGAATTAGCTTTCCATGGAATTAAAATTACATAGTGGACAAGAGCAAGTGAATAATGTAATTGAAGGTGTAATAAGGCATAGGGGGAGAATTCCCATTCCCTTTCCCCAAGTGAACATGGTGTTAGTGTTGTAGTTAAAACCTTGATCAACGCTACAACTCCTCGAAGTCGAAAAATATGAAAACTCATTCATGTATAGTGGATTAATTTTATGAAAAAGATAATAAACTAAATTATTTTTATAAATATTTCAACATAATTTATTTTTATTGATACAATTTCTTTATATGTAAATTATTTGTTTGTCACTTTAAAAGAATTGATTTAAAATGTGATTAATATGGACGAGGATTCAGCTAATAAAGTAGTTTGATTTGGGCTTTACATTTGTTTGGTGAGCCTATAAAATAGAACACTATGAGGGGTATTAGGATCTTGTTTGGTGTGTCCATTTCGATATTTAAATCAATAAACTGTGGAGAGACAGAGAGAGTATATAAGAATGTAAAGGGCTCATAAGGGGAATGTAAGCGTAGAGAGTTAAGGTGGTTTACTGTTAGGATGCTTGAGGTTATTTATAGAGCAAGGTTGTCGAGAATCAAGGGAGCATGTGTATCATGTTGACACATCTATGTGACTTAGGTAGTAAGAGTGTGGAGTTTGATGTGTTCTAGATTTGTATGGTTATAGCGGTTGATTGAGTCTCCAAGCCTTATCCACTTGTCTAATAACTGTTATGACTACTCGAAGTCGGGTAAGTCATTTAAAAGGGTTGGCTAGTTAGGAGAGCTTATGCTAAGTTCGGTTAATAGAGTGACTAGGTAAGGTGCTAGTGAATCAGGTTGACCTATGGTCCAGACAGGTTAGTGTGGGCCTAAGAGACCTTTGTCCAAAATATCCTATCAACACATGTCCTCTCCCCTCCTATAAAGCCCCTTCCCCCCCCATCACCACCTTCGTAATCTCATTACCGATAGAGTAGCAAGGAGAAAGAATGGTTGGATAGGTTCTAAAGAGACTTGATGTATCAACTAGCTGATCTACCATGATAGGGAGACATTCTGGTGCCCATAGGGGAAAAAGCCAATGTGATGCGATTGGATTCTAACCTGAGAGAAACACCCCTTAAGTCTGACTTAGCTGATCACATCCTCACTAAGTTGAGTACTTAAAGGGTTAGGTGCTGAGCTAAGGGGCAAAAGGACTGACCTCCTTTAGTAATGGAGAGTGCCAAGCTAAGTAGTTAGTTTCGAGAGGTGCTGTAAGGTCACTTCTATTAAGGTCAAGGTCAAGCTGATAGGGCTAGATTGATTTAATTTGTGTGTGCCGAACATAATGGTTTTTTGGGCTATTTTGTTGAGTGTTGTAATAGGTAAGGAAGTTGAAGGGACCTCGGCCAAACTTCTTAAGGAAGTTACCCTTTTCAAATTTTAGTCTTAGTGTATCTTTCCAAAGCACATTTTATGTTACATGACAGCTGTTATGTTTATGTAGGTGTGTATGCAATTGCAATCGTATTGTCACTTTGATCTCGGTTATCTAATTGAAACTATCATTACATATAATCATTGCAGTACATCGAAGGAATTGCACCTCTTTAGATCTTAATAACCACTAGCACTTTTCCCGATACTTGAGGCCTATAAATACTCATTGGGTCAATTAATTCAACACTTTATGAGTCTTACACTTTGTCTTCCTACTACAAATACTCTCGTCTTTCCACCTTTCCTTAATCAATTCTTGTACTCTCTACTTTCTTCTTCAACCACAACTAAAGATGACAACAAACTTTAGCGAGTCACATTTTGAATCACATTAATCAAAATACCGACTAACTCCTTTTGATTATGAAGCAATAGGGAGTGTCACTCCCTTTATGACGGTGGCCTAAGAAGTTTCATCTATGCTAACACATATGGAGAAGGAATCTTTGGAGGCGGTGGTGGAGATAGACAAGGTAGAGCTCATCAGCGCCATCTCACGTAATGTATACTTATGCGAAAGGGTACTAGAGGCTGTTGATTTGTTAAGAGGCTTGGAAGTGGTTCAAGGCCGAATGATCAGTGTAGATACTTAATTTTTGCCCCCTTTTATTTTTTAAATTAAGTTATTAGGATAGAAAAAAATCAAAAAAATAGAAAATTAAAGAAAACTTAAAAAATGAAGAAATTTAGAAAAAATAGGAATTCTAGAAAAAAAAATAGGAAAGTACGAAAAAGCACAAAAAATAAGAAATTTAGAAAAAAAATATAAAAAATGGAAAAATTTAGGAAAATATATAAGAAATTTGAAAAGTCACAAAAAATTTTAAAAAATAAGGAATTTAGAATATAATAAATTTTTTAGGTTGTTTAAATAAAATAGGATTTTTATTTAAATAAATTTGAATAAAGGACCATTGAACATAGGCTTAGATTTAAATCTAGTCCGAACTAACTTGGTTCATATGTGCAATTTAATTGCATATATGGGTAAAGTATAGGCCAACGGCCTATTGGTAAAACACATAAACTAAGTGCTTAGATTAAGCTAAAGGATAAAGGTTCGAAACTTATTGGAGGCATAAGGATGGTTTTTTTAATCTTTTTCTTTTTAAATCCGCATATTGCTATATGTCAAAATATCACTAGGCCACGTGTCTAATTGTGACACGTGACGTATTATGATTTGTCGCAACAATAAAATTTCTTTCCTTTTTTTTCTTTCTTCCCTTTCCTTTTTTGTTCCTCATTTTTTGCATTTATAAAGGAGGGGAGACATGCATAGGGCGGGGATGGGGAGGGGACATTCGAAAACAGCAAGAAAGGGACCCACAACACACAAACCACTGACTCTCTTGGCATCTCTCTCTCTCTTTAACCTATGCCCCCTCTCTCTTTCGGCGTCTCACTCTCTCTCCATCATCTCCCTCTGTCCATAAGTCTCTCTCTTTCGGCGTCTTACTATCTCTTTACCATCTCCTTCTGTCTACAGTCTCTCTCTTTCTCTCTCTAACCCCTCACTTTTGGCCAACACTGACCCACTAAGCCACGTAGACCACCTCCCCCATAAAAGCATGACCGGACACCAACCTAGAACCCACTCTATACCACACGATACCCCCCAATAGTACGACACCCACTAATCACACCACTTACTTACCACCACCTCTTGACCCTTACCCATTTACGCAACCACCCATCAAACTTACACCTACGCACACAGAACCTCACCCTCTCACATAGACTTACCAACATCTCTCTCTCAGCTGCGCAACCTATATACGTACACAACATCCCTTTTTCGGCAGTAACCCCGCACCACCACTCCACTGACCTAAGCTACCATCACCTCTTCACTACGACTGCTGCCCTAATCAAAGCCTCATACACCCACTTTCGGCCCACACCTATTGACCTATGACGCCCTTGCTTTCTCATTCACAGACACCACCACTCGACCACAACCACCATGGACAGCCAACAAACGCGGTGGCATCGAAGATACCCTTAAAGTCCAATAAATCCAACACAAAACCACCTTTACCCCCTTCGAAAACCTACCGAAACACCTTTTCAACTAGCTGTACGTGGCCTAACCCGTAGAGATTTGATCCGAGGATCTGACCCGCGTTGTTAACCTAATCTGAATCCTTGCAGCTTGGTCTAGCCCTTTTAAATAATTGTTATTGTTGTTTTTTTTGTTTTATTTATTTATTTTATTTTATTTCATTCTTGTAGTTTGTTATAATTAAAAAAAAAAAGAGAGAAAGAAAAAAAAAAGGAAAAAGAGAAAAGAAGAAAAAACAAAAAGAAAAAAAAGGGAAAAGAAAAAGAAAAAAAATTTTATTTAGTTATTTTCACAGTTTAACAAAAAGTATATGTAATAAAAACAATAAAAAATAGAAATAAAAAAAATAATAAAAAATATATAATAAAGAAAAATGTTTTACCACTTAGAAAAACATATTTTTTAAATAAATAAAAATTAACGGATCCTTTCCAAATTAGGGCACTTTAGATTTTTCAAAAATAAACCAATTTAGGATCCATAGGGAAAATTTTCAAATAAATCAAAATGGATAAAAACGTAAACCCGGCAAATTTTCAAAAATTAAAATTAATCAAGTCACTATGTTTTTTGTGAACGAACTACGAAAGTTTAATTATAAATAGTGGGTACGTAGGTACCTGTATATCAGTATGAGGTGCCTTAAAATATGAAAAATTTTATTTTTTCCATTTTTAGATATTTATGTACATTGATCAATTTACTCGCGTGTATTATAACTAGTTGTTTTAGAAATTAAAAAAGGTATATTTAAAAAGCGAAGTTAAATTCGGACAGTTAAAAAGTGGTACCCGTTTAGGATTTAATAAATTAGCCCCTGAACCTAAATCTCTGGTTTTCAAAAAACCGTTTTATAAATTGTTTTTTAATCGATAGACCGGTAGTTAAGTTATAACCAATTCATCCAATTGATTATAACTTAACTTTTTTTCTTGACTTTGGTTGGGTGGTGACTCTAAATCTTTTCAAGTTGAAAAAATGGTTTTCTTTAAACCCTAATCAAGGATCAGTATTAAATGGGTAAGGTTTAGTACTGATCGGTTTAGAGAAGACCTAATTTTATAAAAGAACTGAGAGATGAAAAACCAGGCTCGGCAGTCAAGTGAGCAAAAGTAAGCCATCTAGTGTAAATTACTGCTTAAGTAATTATATTGGGGGGGATTAGCCCAGTATGGTATTATAAGTGCTAAGGTTAGATAAGAGGGTAGTGTACAAGAAGTGTTTAGAGTCTGGGATATGCCTTCCTTTCACAGAGTTTGAAAGGGAAATTTTTTATTATCATAGGTACTGCTCTGCTCAAATCCCTCCCAATGGGTAGAGAATCTTAAGGACATCTTAAGCCCTCTATGAGTATTTAGTTGTAAGGGCTACATCGTAATTATTTAATTATTTTATTTATGGAAGAGGTTAAGAGGATGGGCTTACATTCAAAACTGCTAGGAGAAGAGGTTGTTTGGTAGCTTGGACTCATCTATGAAGCATTAGAGGGACGAGTTCCTTGCAGTAATTCTGCCTCAACAGGCGAACTTTTAAACTTACTAGATGAAGTTGGTTCAAATTGATAAGTTGAAGAAGCTTGGTCCAAGTAATTCCATGGTCATAATGGAGATCGAGGCCTTCATGGCTTCAAAGTACAATCAATTAATAAATGCAGATGAGACAATGCAGAGGCACTTTTCTAAGTCAATCTCCTAACTTTTCCTGGGCATGGAGAAGTCTATGATGATGTGGCTGGGAGGTATAGGTTTTTACTTGGCGTGAATTGATTCCTCCATTGTGCTAGCTTAGGCTTGTAAGAAGCTATTCTTTATTCGTCGTTGTTCGAGGAATGGGGATTCCTCCTTGCTTATGCTGGTTATGGTGGGGCTCCTAAGTATTTGTAGTTGCTGATGCTTGTGTTAACTTTGCCCCAACCTAGTAAATTAGACCTTAAGCGATAGGAAGCCAGAATGAAGGCTAAAAAGAAGGCCACTGATCTAAAAGCTAAAGCCCCCAAGTAGAAGTCAGGAGTAGGGGAAACAAGCCTCAAGGAGTTGCCAGTTTTGTAACGGATCCCACTTGACACCACTACCACAAAGTTGATGGTGATCAATTTTGAGACTACCATAGCTCCACTATCCGAGCCTTTTATTACGGTAGGGTGATACAAGCCTACTGTTGGCGAGTAGGAGTTAGTGGTACTCTTCTCTCCTGCTAAGGGTATTGGGAAGAGGCTTACAGCTAGTATAAAAGAAGAGTTAGCAGGCTAGAAAAGGAAGGCCCTTGAGGTGGTTAAGGCGAGCATGCAACCTCAAAAAAGAGCTAAGGAGGCCATCAACATCCTGTAATTTCCATTTGCTTACCTTTATTGTGCTTTCAATCGAATGGGGGTAACTAATAGATATGGGTTGAATGAATGTTGAAAGTTGGGGATAGTCTTAGAGTCATTCAAGAATGTCTTGCATGAGTCTTGGGATACCCAACTAAGGTACAATGAGGCCACTACCAAGCAACTTAGGGGGGATATCCTCTATCTGCAATGGGGGATCTAAGCAAATGATGTGATGCTTTGCTACTAGGAGCTCAATTATAAGGCTATGTTGGGGCTTTACATCCTAGCGAACTAGCCTATCTTAAAGAAAGAGGTAGAGACCACTCGTGAGTTAGTCTTTGAGATAGGAGGCCATTCACCACCTTGGCTCATTAGGTGAGTCATGATTTCCTTGAGTTATTTTGCTTTACGATGTGTTTTTAAGTCCTTTGTCTTCTAACTGTTCATTGTTTATTTGATTTTGTGTAGTATAATGGTCTGGTGTTATAGTAGCTCAAGAAACTATGACCAGGTTCTAAAAGAGGTAAAGCTCCTTTGAGATGAGCTGTTTAGCAAGAAGAGGGAGTGTTGAGAGCTAGAGTACTCTTCTAAGTGTTATAATAAAAAATTTCATAAGTCTAATTGACATCTTCATTGTACTTCTTTGCAGAGATCAATGTTGGAGGTTGAACTAGAAAGGGAGAGGTAGGGGCACGAGGAAGCTAAGAAAGGGGCTATTGAGGAGATTCTCGCACTGAAGCAACAATTGAAGGAAGAGTGAAAGTCTAAAGCTAAGCTCTCCAAGAAGTTGGAAGATGAGCAAAAGGCTTGGGAAAAGCTTGATTGATGTAACCATGAGCTGAGTGCTTTAATCTTTAAGATGCAGGCTGAGTTAGCGCTAAAGGATCAACTGTGCTCCTCTGCTACTGAATTCTCTCTGGAGCTGGCCAGCTAAAAAGGAGAGCTGGAGAGGAAGATTAAAGACCTTCAGCATAAGGTTGGAGAGATGAAGGAGCTAATCACTAGCCTTGAAGAAGGAGACTTCATCCATTCTTTTGTCGAACAAAAGATTATTAAAGAGTTCTTAATGTTAGAGTGGTGAAAGGATGAGTGTGAAGACATTGCTACAGAAACAGGATGGGGGATTTAAGATTTGGTACTTCAATAGTACCTCAGCCTGGACTTGGATTTCTCGAATAGTCTAACCTACAAAGAAGAAAGGCAAGTAAAGGCTAAGAAAGAGGCGGACGGTGCTGCTACCAAGGTCATCTAAGAAGACGTTCCTACATCCTCTTTAGCCCCAATAGCTCCGTAGCAGGTCATTCCTAGAGACACTCAGATAGAGAATCAAGATCAGGGTGACCCTCCCATTGGCTTAAGTAAGGAAACTCCTCTTCCCCCTAATTCAGCTCAAGATACTTCAGCACAGACTTTGGAAGATTAGTCCTCTAAGCAAATTGAAGCGCTAGATTTTCGAGTGTTTCTAAAGCTAATTAAGCCCAAGTAGTGGGTGAAAGTTTCTTTTCTCTCCTTTTTTTGTTGTACTTGTTTTTCTTGTTTTTATTTTTCTTTTGTCTTTATCTAGGATTGTAAAGACTTTGAAAATGTAAAGGTCCATATGCCAATCTCTCGCCTTGTAATTGTTTTGTAATGGAAAACTTGATTTCATACTTGCTTTGGTTCATTCTTTGTTTTCAATTTGTAGTACTTGGCGTACTCAATAGAAGAGTTAGTGTTACTCTTCAATAGGGCTATTTAGTTGTTAGCAGATTAGGCTATTTCTCTTAGGATAGAGTTGGGGTTGCTCTTTCATGGGGACTATTCAACTATTAGTAGCTTAGGTCATTTTGCTTTAGGAATAGCTAAGGTTGCTCTTCTATGGGGACCGTTTAATTGTTAGTAGCTTAGGTCGTTTTGAGGGGGTTAAGTTGGTGGTGTTCCAGAGAGCACTATAGGAGTTCTTCGATCATGTAAGGGATATTCCCTAATGTCGAGGCTATTCGATAGGGTCAGGTCAGTAGTGTTTTGACTTACCTATGCTTGTAGAAGCGCATAAACTAAGAGTGCCTTTGAGGACTCTGATATCCATCAGTTCATATACCTAACATGGGCTAGGACAAGTTGAAATAAAGATAGAAATAAATACACAAAATTTTAGGGAAAGAAATTCCATTGATGAATTTGGAAAGTACAATCATATTTACATTAATTTAATTACAATACATGCACAAATTGTCGGCGTTCTATGTACACTAGATGGGTTCTCCATCTAACCTTTCTAACTTATATGCACCACTTCCCAAGTCTTCTCTTACTCTAATTGGATCTTCCTAGTTAAGGGCTAGCTTCCCCTATCCTTCTCACGAGTCAGTCACTTGAAGTCTTTTACAAACCAAGTCTTCCACTTGAAACTCTTTATGCAGAACCCTCTTGTTATAGTATCCAGCCATCCTATGTTAATAAGTAGCCATATGAGCTGCAGCAAGGTCTCATATTTCTTTTACGGTGTCCACATTAGCTTGTAAGATGGATTCGTTTGCAAGGACATTGAAAGATTATGTCTTGACATTGGAAAGTTCTAGCTCTATGCAGAAGATGACTTCTGACTATAGGCTAAACAAAATTGAGTTTCGCTTGTGGATGTGCGGTAGGTAGTCTTATATCCCCATAGAATGTTTGCGAGCTCGTCTGCCTATCTAGCCTAAGCTTGGTTGAACCTCTTCTTGATGCTATTGAGGGTGATCATGTTGGTCACCTTGACCTGGCTGTTGGACTGGAGGTACGCACTGAGGTGAAATGCTTTCTAAACTTGAGATTATCGAACTGCCACCCATTATCCATTATAAGGGTGTATGGAACCTTGAACTTAGAGATAATGTTGTTGCGGATGAAGGACTCCATTCTTCTCTTCGTGATCTTAGCAATGGCCTCGACCTTAACTTACTTAGTAAAGTAGTCAATAGCTACTATGATGAATTCCCGTCCTCCTGATGCTTTTGGGAAAGCGCTGAAGATGTTAATGACCCACTAGAAAAAGGGCCACAGGCTTGTTAGAGGCTAAAGGTTGGAGTTAGGGGCATGTGTGACTGAAGCATGCTTCTGGCATTGTAGGTACTTCTAGGTGACTACCTTTGCATCTTGCCTCATTGTTGGCTAGTAATATCCAAGCCAAAGAGCTCAAATATAGAGGGCTTGTGACTAGATGTAGTTATTGCATATGTCGGCATGTAGCTCTTCCATGACATGTAACCCTTCTTTAGGTGGGAGGCACCTTAAGAGAGGGAAGCTTACCCTTCTTCAATACAAGATGCTATCAACTAAAGTATAGTTAGTAACGCAATATCTCAACTTCTTGGCCTCCTTCTTATCAGATGGTAATGTGCCTTGGTCCTAATAGTCTTTGATAGGGTCCATCCAACTTGGCTCTACTAATGTGGTGTTGATCTTAAGGACTTCAACTCTGTTTGTACTAATATTCGTTTCTGGCAGGTACTCTATAAATATTTTTCCATCTTTCACCTTGGGTTTCTTTATCCTTGTAAGGGTGAGCTTAAACAGCCAATCAACTACCAATTTCTCAGTTTAGGGAATCTTTGTAATATTCTGCGAAGGGAAACCAACCAAGAGGTTCTTCACCTTCTCCAAGTACCTTACCATAATATTATCCCTGGCCTGATGTTCACCTCGAACATGTTGGACGATGAGCATAGAGTCTAAGAAAACATCCAAGTGCTTGGTGTTGATCTCCTTAGCTAGCTTAAGACCAGCCATTAGTGCTTCACATTTGGATTCATTTTGCTTGTGTCGAATCCAAATTTAAGAGTATAGTAGATTGCGGTCTTTTTTTATCTAGTAAGCACCAAAGCCACATCTTCTCCTCTAAAGGTAGATGAACCATTGATGTGGAGAGTTGATTTGTTGTCTCCAGTTGGTGCTTCCTCATCTTTAGTATACTCCACAATGAAGTTAACCAACACTTATACCTTATAGGTAATACTTGACCATCCAGCTAAGTGCAACAGGCTTTTGTGGAAGTATGCGAAGTGACTACTCTATCAACACAATGATTTAGTGCACTTGGAAGTATTATTGGAACCGTTGTGCCAAGATTATGATGGGTAAAGCAAACTTTTCCACCTTAGAGTACTTAGCCTTGGGCCCTTGGAAGATGTGACTAATATGTTATATGGGCCTATGTTTTCTTCCTTTCGCCTTAACCAACATGGACAAAAGTGTCTTGTTGCTAACGGCCAGGTATAAGTAGAAAACTTTTGCCGGTACAAGCTTTGATAGAATTAGCAGGTGCTCCAAGAAGTTTTGTGACTCCACAAAGGCAACTTTACATTGGGGAGTCCACTCAAAATCCTTAGGATTCTTTAGGACCTTGAAGAACTCTGCGCATCAGTTTATGCTTCTAGAGATGAATTTACTTAACGTGGCTATCATGCCAATGAGTTTATAGGCCATTTGAATTGTGGTAGGAGCCTTCATGTCTTTAATGGCAGTGCTCTTTTTGGGGTTAGCCTTGATCATACGTTGAGTGACAATGACGCCTAAGAATTTATTAGAGGCAACCTTGAATATATATTTTTTGGGATTCAACTTCATGTCATATTTTCTTATCCTGTCAAAGGCCTCATACAAATCATTAATGAGGTCATCAAGTTGCTTAATCTTGACGATCATATTGTCCACGTATACCTCTATGTTGTGCCCATGCTAGGGCTTAAATACACGGTCACCATCCACTAGTATGTTACTCCAGCGTTCTTTAGGCCAAAGGGCATCACAGTATAATAGTAGGTGCTAAAGTCTGTAATGAAGGAAGTACACATCTTTTAGGTTCGTCTTAATATGATTGTAACCCAAGAAGGCGTTTATAAAGCTTAATAGAATGTAACATGATGTGTAGTTTACCAGCTGATCTATCATTGGGAGGGGGGAGTAATCCTTTGGGTAGGCTTTATTGAGGTTGGTATAATTGATATACATTTGCCACTTCCCACTCTTCTTTTTTACTAATACGACGTTTGCTAGTTAGGTTAGATACTTCTCTTCCTAGAAAAGCTTACCTTGAGTAGCTTATATATGTCTTTTTCTATTGTGGCTTATTCTAAAGTAAAGTGCCTATTCTTTTACTTGACGATTAGGATCTTTTCGTCAATCTTGAGACTATGGGTTGCCAAGTTAGTTTAGATACTAAGCATATTTGATAGTAACCAAGCAAACTTATCTGGGTTGGATCATAAGAGTTAAACAATGGCTTCCTTTAGCTTAGGAGGCGTTTTAACCACAACCTTGGTAACCTGGTTAAGACTAGTGTCGATCTGCACCTCCTATATTATTTACCTATCTCGTTTTGCTTAGCTAGCTTCTCTTGTAACCCCATCTCTAAAGCTAAGATGCTATCACCTCAACCGCCTTCACATAAAAGCTCCTTTAAAGTTTGTAGTCATGTTTGCAAATTCCTACCCTAGTTAAAGTAAGGAATTTGACCTTTAAGTAAAAGGATGACGTAATGACCTTGAAGTTAGTGAGGTTCGGTTGCCCTAAGAATATGTTGTACGGGGACTAGCAATCTACCATCACAAACTCCATAGGCTGCTTGGCTATGTTATCATTCTTGCCAAGCTCTATATTTAAGGTGATGATGCCCTTAAGTCAGATTGTCCCCCTGTTTAAGTCAATCAGGTCATGGTCGTATAACTTCATTTGTACCAGTAGTTTCTTTCGCATCTTATCGTGTGTATGCTTAAAAAGGATGTTGGTAAAGTCGCTAGCATTCATCATAATTTTTAAGACCTAGAAGTTTGAGATCTTTGCCCCTATTACAAGGGCGTCTTGATGAGGGATATCAACCCCCTTAAGGTCTTCATTAGAGTAGGAGATAGAGATATCTCGTCTCTACCTCTTCTCTCTCTCTCTCTCTCTCTCTCTCTCTCTTTATCATCTCTTTGGATAGGATGTTATCTAAGTTGCTATAGCTCGACCAGCTCTTAGGTATGACCCCCAACTATAATGTTATTGATGCCATTGGAGGCTTGGTTATTATGATGGTTGTTGTTGTCTTCTTCTTAGACATCCTTAAGCCATCATCTCTAAGGAACCCTCTCTTTACAATCATTGGTGTTGGGCAAATACTCATGGAAGTAGCCTCTTTGGATGGCATACTCTATGGTGTTTTTCAGTTGAAAACAATCGTCCGTGGTGTAGTCGCAATCTTCATGGAACTGACAATACTTGTTTGAGTTGCTATGGCTTGGGTTCCCCTTCAACTTAAGGAGTTTTTAGAGTGCCCGGACTTCCATGTACACTTGGGTCAAGGTCCAGTTTAGATGCTTATGCTAAGTGCATTAGTAAGGGCAGCAAAGTTCTTTCTTACTACTGATATGAGGGCTAGGTTGGTATGGATCAGTCTTAGTCCGTCAGAAGAGTGATATCCTTTCTTATTGCCAACACAATTGTCCTTAAGTAATGTGCTTAATTAATACTATAAATTCATAGAACTTGAAGCCTTCCTAACCAAAGAATGTATTGAGGGGATGACTAGAGGATAAGTGGATGTAGTATGTGTTTACTCTGAATTATAGCGCTTAGTGAGATTGAAGAGAGGTTTGTATACATTTTAGTTAAGTAAGTTAAAATCTTTATGACTTTTTCTTGATTGGCGAGATGTTAAATTTGATCTTAAGTACGGGAATCCTTGATTAAATGATCTGATTAAATTTTAATTCACATAGATTAGCTTGTGAACTCTTGTACTTTGTGTCCTTTAGATATTGAGAAAAAAGATTAAGTATAAGAGTTAAGGAAGTTATTTAAGAAAATTGATTAGATTTGTAAGTTAAATCTTTTTAAGTTGAATCTTTTTAAGTTAAGGATAAATTTTGGCCAATATCCTAGGTAGTGATTAAGAGACTTGGTCAACCACCATGGCCTTACAAATTTAGAATGCATTGGACTTCACACTTCTACCATCCAGGTCATACAGATGTATCAATAGGCTATACATACTACTTTGATTTTTGATAGCCTTCCTCTATAAATAACCTCAAGTGTCCTAATGATAAATCACCTTGATTCTTTGCTAAAAGCATGCATACGGGGTTAAACAAGCTAATTTAGCTTGGCCTATGGGTTAAATGGGCCAGCTCATTTTGGCCCACTTTTAAAAGGGCTAAAATTTGGATGGCCCGACCTAGCCTAGCCTAGCCTAACTTATGCGAATTGGCGGTTAAACGAGCCAACTTACTAGCTCAACCCATTTAAACCGCTTTAATGGGTTGGTAGGTTAAACGAGCTAAGTTGACTTGTTTAGCCTATTCGATCCTTTAATCCATTAATGATAAATTTTATTATTTTTTTCATTTAATCTATCCCCTTTTTATTAATTCACTCTAATCTTTTCAAGTGAATAACAACATGTCTGGAAACACTTGTTTATGTAAATACTTACCCTAAAATCAACATAAATTTTATTTTTGAAATATCATAGTAAAACTTTCAAAGCAAGGAAAATAAAATTAAAAAAAAAATTACCCCTTCAACTAGTGATGTTTGGTTTATGAAAGTAGACTTTTTAATCTTCTTTATGTCTTAGGGAACACTCAATGAAGATTGAAAAAAAAAAAAAGTAAGTCTATTATATACTGTGTGAGCTAGACATGTCATTTTGATCATATGCATTGTCCTTTGATGTAGAGTTAGCTGCATCTGCATTTTCATTCTTCACCAACATTTTGTTTTCTCGCATAGATCATTTCAAAACCTAAAAAATAAAATTTTACTTACTTAAATATTATTATCTAAAAATAAACTCAAATATCAAGAGAAAATCATGAAAAATCACTAATTAAAATATAACTAAATTAGAAATCATCATCTCCAAACCTTATCTACTTATCTAATAACTGTTATGACTACTCTAGGATGGGTAGGTTATTTGGAAGGGTTAGCTAATTAGGAAAGCTTATGTCGAGGTCAATTGGTAAGGTAACCAAGTTGAATGTTAGCAAATCAAGTTGGCCATGAGCCTAATTAGGTTGACTTATGGTCTAAACAAGTTGGCGTAGCTTAAGGGACTCATATTCAAAATATCTTATCAATAACTACTAACAGTAATACTCTATCATATTATGTTTCAACTTAATACCATTATGTTATGTAGCCGATCAATGTTTTTACTTGCTATATTTGTGCAAACTTTACTTTATTAGACTTCTATCAAGTCCTAATTAAATGTTTAGGTATTAGGTCTATATCATTTTTATTTGTAAATATCAACTTTATGATTGTTATTTTCCATATGTATTTATGACTATTTTATAGATTTAATTAGAACTTTTTGATACATAAATGATCCAATTTGAATGCAAAACACAATTATTAAATAGATTGAGTTACTTGTTTAGGTTTTCATATATAATTAATAAATAAATCATGTTACGTGTTGAGGTTGTTAAAACATGAGCCCATTTAGTCACGGACATAAGGCAAGATATGTTAATAGAAATTGTTAGTTCTCTCTTTTTGGCCTAGTAATCAACAATATGATTCATTTCTCTATTCTATGTGCATAATCAATCTTGCATTCTTCAAGCCACTGGAGGTATGCCCATTCTAATTAAGTATTATTAATGGAATTGTGTTTTTTTTGTGTGTATACATGTATGCATGTATATATATATATAGCAATTAGCAAGTCCATCTGAGTTTTTACTTTGGTAAAATTCATCTTAAAACAAACATATAGGCCCTAAAATAATCTCACAATTATGCTGGTATTATGCCTTTGTATCTAAGTTTCCTACTAAAGCCCGTTGTCCTTATCTATTATCATCGTGCAAAACACCTCCAACAATAGCATGATTTGAATTTAAATGAACCGATGCATCAATAGACAATTCAAAACATGTTTGCCTCGAGGGATTTCAATAGGAGAAGATGTCATTGCACTATATATAATTGTTGGCTTTCATTTCTGTATGCTCGGAATGCATTTGCCTTTCTCCTTATCATATGTGATTGAGCGTCAATAGATGTCCATGTGTTTTGCAAAAGTGGACAATCTTTCTGAGTATGAAGGATAGCGTATGCAGCCTCTTGAACATCCTAAACATAGGAAAATACCACATCTTCATAGAGTTAAAGATAATTGGCAACCCATCGTTGCGTCATTTCATAAAAGTAGTTTAATCTTTAGCTTTAGAGGGAGAGAATGGATCTAGTTATACTTTCTAGAATGCAATAGATGAGAAATAAAAAAGTTATACATTCAAAACGATTATTATTAGAAATAGGTTAAAAATATAAATTTTAGTATTTACTATATATATGATTTTTATTATAGGGAATAATTATTCAAATATTTATTTCAACTCATTAATTATAGAATCAAATCAACAATATAATAATAAAAAAAACTAATATCCCTCAATACAATCTTTTTGGAAAATAATTAAAAGCTAATTATATTTTTTCATTGATTTAGGATATAAATATCTATTACATGAAAGTTCCATTTTTCTAAGGTAAGAACTATTCTCTTTAGAAAGGGAATAGAAAAGCAACCGAGAATAAAAACTTTAAGACCTAATTTCAAGCAAATAAGATAATAGAAAGTTACTATGTTCCCTCTCTAATGCGAGAATGAAAGTAGGGTCCAAATTTTTCATTACGAAGTAGTTGTTAATGAGGTAATAAAGAGATTTGATAATCTGAATATTTATGATCGACTGTAATTAATATATAGTTTAATTTTTAACATTATTTAGTCAAAACATCTTATCCATTTATACACCATATAATCTAAATTTATAATTTTTAAACATGGAAAAGTTATAGCTTTACTAGATGAATTCCATAGAACAGCGGTACCTAGAAAAATAAAAATATTTTTCTTACATGAATTTCATAGAACAACAAAATCACATATGGGATGATCAAAGTTTCATGTTAAGTTCAAATAGAAGGTTAAATTTTCGTATGTTAAAACAGATGATCAATGTTATAATAATTGATGCAACTAGGGGATCAAACTTTCAAATGGTTAATATAACGGATCAACGTTATGATAAATGATATAAATAGATAATTAAAATCCTAATTTTATTTTAATTTCAACCTTTGATTTGAACCATTTATCATAATATTGATCCTCTATATTAATTATTTGAAAGTTTAATTCTTTACTTGAACTAGTAATTATAATGTTGATAATTTATTTTAGCTAATCAAAAGTTCGATTTTCTATTTGAACTTGACCCAAATCGTTAATCCTCTCGCGTGTAATACGCTCCCCTACAAAACAAGCAAACACATAAATAAACTAAGCTAATGCAACAAACATAAAACTATTATCTTCGTCAAATAGCCCTTATATTGACATGATTCATATTTTCTCTCTGTAATCTCCTAATCTAGGTTCGTATTACTACTATGGTTAGCAACCCACCGATTAATATGGCAAATAGGGATTGAAGAAAATGTTAGAATTTTAGAGGGTAAATGGATTCCAAATTTGACAAATTTTAAGCTGGAGCCTAGGATTTTTGTAGACTAAGCAAGTAGTAGAGTAAGCTTATTAATATATAAGGAATAAAGGTCTGCAATAGAATCCTTACTATTTGAAACAAAGAAAATGAGGATAAAAGAGCTACTCTTAACTACTCATGTAAGGTCAACCATTTAGTGTGGCCATTTGATATATTTGGGTTTTGTTGGTTAAATCTACTTACAAATTTATGGTTGGAAGGTGATCGGTGTCGGAGGCTTCAAAGGTGTTTTCTTGTTCTATTTTAGCAAGGAGCAAGTGGAATGTTATGTAGATCCTCGATGCTCAGCTTAAGTTATGGCATTTTATATGACATGTTGTCACTACATCTTACTTGTCTTATCAAATCTCTACTATAAAAGAATCCTATAATCTCCTAATTGTGCTTCTTGTAGTGAAGTTGAAATTGAAGAGCACATGTTACTTGTCCATAGATAGAGTGTTTTTGGTTTGGGGCGTTAGATTGCAAGATTGACAAAGAATAAATAACATCTTTTTGGGAGTAGGTAGAATCAATAGCATAAGGTTATAGTAATGATTGGAGGAGGGAGGAAATGGCACAACTTGAGTGGTTGGTTGGCCGATTTGGCTTGAAAGATGTTGCTTGTTTATGAGAAATGATGTTTTACGGCCTTTGGCATTTGTTAGGAATACCAAGCATTAATAGGCTGAATAGGAAAGATTGAAAATTAAATAACAACCATTAAAGAGTAATATGGATAATAGGCTCAGGTAGACCCCCTCTCTCCCATCGTTTGAACTTTTTTAAAGATTAATGTTGATGGCTCTTGGTATGAGCAAAACTCACATGGTTTATGTTTCTCTAGTGGGAAGAGAGAGGGAAAGAGAAGGAACAATGATGGTGGAGTGATTACGGACTTTGGGTAGAAGCTTGTTGGGCCTTTAGAAGAGACCATGGAGTGTTAGGCTATCCAACGATTGAAGCTATCCTATGGGTGTAGTCCGAGGAAAGTGGGGTTGGCAAAATTTTGTGATTGAATATGGTGCTGAGACTATCATCAAGTTTATTAATGGAAACTCTTCCGATTGATGTTTTAATATATCATCCGCTCACCTTCGGCTACTGGCTTTGGATGTAAATCTTAGCCTAAAGTTCCCTTTTAGGGATCTTTGTCTGTTGCTTGACATTGGTTAATGAAATTAGACTTTTGCTTCTATCTTGAAATATATATATGTATATTATATATTGTTCACGAGTGATCTTCCCTTTGTTAATTTGCCGGCAGAGATTTTTCAGTTTTAGGCTTTCTGTAAAAGAAAACGCAGTTAGTGAAGTGCTGGAGTTTGCTTCAACACGACTACTCTAGTGCCTAAATCAGTATAATGATGAGAGATAAAAAAACCTTAATAGAGAGAGATGGAGTGATGAGGTTGAGCTATTCTCTAAAATAGGCTTAACCTAAATATTTGGTCGATTGGTTTAGGCCTAAGGGTCCATGTCTTAAAAATGCATATCAACACTTTCCTCCTCGACCAAAGTCTCTTTGGCCATGGGTTCAACAAGGAGACTAGTACATGTATTGGCTCTCAAGGCTCTAAGTCAAGCAATTGCACCTTGGGGGAGCTTCTCATGGGCATTTCTTGCCTTAGCTATGATTAGGTGAGTTAGAGTTTTGACTTAGACGGGTTACTGTGGCATGTGAGGTGTTTAAGTTAGACATAACCCATTCAAAGTAGAGTAGGGGAAGCAGATTTTTCTCAAGCTTTCAAGCGTTCAAGATTATTCAAAGTGACATGTTGGATTTTTCTCGGACATCCGTGCCAATGAGATTATCTCAATAAGTAATTTTGATTCTTCTCATGCTTTTATGTCATTGAGATTATCCGAAGAACAATTCGAATTTTTCTTGAGCTTTTATGCCATTGAGATTTTCCAAAGAGCAATTCGGAATTTTCTTAAGCTTTCATGCTAATGAGATTATCTGATGAATCAAGTCGAACTTTCTTGGGCTTCTAAGCCAACGGAATTATCGAGGAAGCGGGTTGTATTTTTCTCAGGCTTTTATACTATCGAGATTGTCTAAAACAGTGAGTCGGATTTTTTTAGCCTTCCAAGCCAACGAGATTATTCGGATAGCTTCTAAAATCTATAGTCCCCGTACTCTTACTGCAGATGACTCGGTAATGAGAGTAGTCTCGCGAATTCTGGTTAGTGTGCTGGAATTTGTCACCGAAGAGAGCTTATAGCCACTACGTTCTTCAAGTGTTTCATATACGGCACGTAAGAAAATACCCTTTCGTCTCCAATGAAGAGCTATCCTTTGTTGGTAGAGTGAGACTTATCGCCACATGCTTTCAATTATTTTTTTATTCAAAAGCGAAACTGCATGCTTGACCCTTCTCCGGGCTTCTAAAAGGTAGAACTCTACGTGTCCGTGAGTATCTATAGAGCTAAAGCCTTTAGCTTTGTTTACTCGATTGCTTGGAATCAAACTGAGCTATCATCGGAATTTATATTCCATAGGGGCTATTCTGCTCTGCTCGTGTACTTCGTTCGGTAGATTTAGGTTGGCATTGTTCTACCAAAGTAGCTCGGGTTATAGCTCAAATTGTGCCTGCCGATGCTGTCCTTGCAAGTTGTTATTGCTCAGCTGCTCTTGTTGTGCTCAGTGAAATATGGAGAGCTTGGAGTCGCTCGACCATGGGCTTGTTCGTCTTGGCTAGGAACTTGTTTGAGCATACGTTGCTGTGAACTACAATGGCTACATATCGGGGACGTTTGCTACTGATGTGCTTGGAGTAAGACGATTGGTACGTGGAGTTCACTCCTAACAGGTGTGAAGCTCGGCATTGTAATTGGTGCATTTAAGCTCGGTACTGTTCGTTGCCAGGTGTTGATGATTAAAGTGGAATATTCTTCGCCTTTCGAGCTATGCTATCCTCATTATCATTAGCCAAAATTTGAAAGAACTGGACGGAAGGAAGCTCGGATCGATTAGACTGCTGTTTTCTACAGTAGGGCGGCATTGAACTTGGATCTTGCTGTTGCAACTTGCAGCTGCTCCGCTTCGGAGCACAAGCTTGCAAAGTGAACATCTCAGCATATTTATGAAGTTCTACTAGTGACGGAACAGAGATGCTGTTAGGCCGACTATGGTCAGCCCAAGCCCACTAAATACAATTTTTCTGCTTCTACACAAACTTTGCGTATTGGTCCCTTGGTTTCCACGTGATACGTACAAAAAATCCACTCTTTGGATCCTTCGATTAGACTATCAAGTATCACTCTCTCTCTTCTCTTTCCTTTTTTTCTTCGCCCTATTTATTCCTCTCTAATATAAATAACTAGGTTTTCCAAAATTTCTCACTACGATGATGATCTGAAAAAATATTCCTTAGTTTGCTTTATTCCTTTGGATAGTTCCATTTAAAACAAGTCCTAAGTGTTCTAGATTTGGTTGGGGTTGTGCATGAGCTAAGGAACAAAAACCTATACAGTGATTTCTCAAATGTAGTAAGAAGGAAATGTTTGGCTATAAGTGGAAAAAGAAAAGATTTACTATAGGACACAATTGACACACTAATTCTTTTGTCCGAGTGTAACACAACTATACATACAATCTACAAAAGTTAAAGCATTTAAATATCAAGTGTTTTAAATATTTTGGTATGTAAAATTTTTATTGTGCCCAAAAGTTATATATTTTTGAAGATAACTTGTAAATTGATTTAATTTACTGATCCAAGAAATTTTGCAATACTAGGGCATTTAATTTGATCTTAGCCTTTGGAAATTTTTACAAGGCTTACATCTTCCCTTTCTTCAAAATAAGTTTTGCTCTCAAAACTTGAGTGCGTACTTGGTTCAATAAATAAGTGAGGATATTTGTGTCTTACTTCCTCTTCTGCTTCTTAGGTTGAATTTTCCCATTCATGGTTCTTCTAAAGCACTTTTACATACCATAGTTCTCTATTTCTCAAGTTTTGCACCCTACGGTCAATGATTCTGATAAGGTGTTCTTTATAGGTTAAATTCTCCCTCAGTTGTATTGGCTCCAACTCAATTACTCGGTCAGGGTCGGCTATATGTTTCCTTAGAATCAATACATGGAATACATTGTGGATTCCTAATAGATTTGGAGGTGAAGCTAATCAGTAGGCCATATTCCTAACTTGACTCAACACTTCAAACGGTCCTATGTACCTTGGGCTCAACTTTCCTTTGGTTTAAACTCTATGTATGCTTTTAATAGGGCTTACTTTTAAGTAAACATAATCCCAAACTTGAAACTCAACTTCCCTCCCTTTTAGATTTGCCTAACTCTTCTATCAATCTTAAGCTTCTTTCATCTTTTATTTGATGATACTTACCTTATTAGCTGCTTCTTATACTAGGTCTGGTCCTAACACTACCTTTTCTATAACGTCCCAAACTAGTGGTGATTGGCATTTCCACCCATATAAGGCGTGATAGGGTGGCATCTGGATTGTGGAGTGATAACTATTATTATAAACGAATTCAATTAGTGGTAAATGGGTATCCCAACTTCCCTTAAACTTAAGGACGTAAGCTTGAGGCATATCTTTTAGATTTTGAATGGTCCTTTCTGATTGACCATTGGTTTGGGGATGATAACTAGTATTGAACCATAACCTAATTCCCAAGATTTGTTGGAGTCTTACTCAAAATTTAGACACAAATCTAAGGTCTCTATCTGAAACGATGCTTTTGGGCACTCTATAAAGCCTCACTACTTCCTTTATATAAAGATAGGCTAACTTCTCCAATGAATACGTCATATTAATGGGGAGAAAGTATGACGACTTAGTAGGCTGATCTACAATTACCTATATTGTATCAAAACAGGCTATAATCTTTGGTAGTCCTGACACAAAGTCTATAGTGACTTGATCCCACTTCTATTCGGGAACTTTAAGCAATGGTAACTTCCTTTCAAGTTGTTGATGTTCTGCTTTTACTCTTTAGTAGGTGCCACACTTCAATATATAATTACCAATGTCTTGCTTCATGCCATTCCACTAAAAACTTTTCTTAAGTCTTGGTACATCTTGGTCCCTCTTAGGTGTATGGAATACCTAGAATAGTAAGCTTCCTTTAGGATTTCTTTCCAGAGCTCGAGGTCATTCGGCATACACAATTTTTCACTCATACAGAGGGCTCCTCTCTCATCAATCCTAAAGTCCAAATACTTTCCCTTAGGTAGCTCCTCTCGTACTTGCATTAAGGTTGAATCGCTCTCTTAGGCCTTTTTGATCCTTTCAAATAATGCTGGCTCTATTATTAAAGTTGATAATTTAATTTTAGCCTAATGCTAAGAGAACTCCAAGTTGAGTCTTTCAAATTCCATAACTAACTCCTTTTAGACTATGAGCAATGAAGCTACTCCTGTACGATTCTTCCTGCTTAAGGCATCAGCTATGGCATTCATTCGCCCTAGGTAGTACTTAATGTTTATGTCATAATCCTTGATTAACTCTAGCCAGTGCCTTTGTCTCATGTTTAACTCTTTTTAGGTAAATAGGTACTTTAAACTTTTGTGATCTATGTATATCTCACATCTTTGCCCATACAAATAATGTCTCTACAATTTGAAAGGAAACACTATTGCTGTAAACTCTAGATCATGAGTAAGATAATTTTTCTCTTGCAGTCGTAATTGTCTCGACGCATATGTTATTACCCTTCCACTTTACATTAACACATACCCCAGATCGTTCTTAGAGGCATTGCTATGTACCATAAAGGGCTCTTCATTATTGGGTAACACAAGAATTGGTGCTGAAACTAACCTTTTCTTCAACTCTTGGAAGCTCTTTTCCCTCTTCTCATTCCATTTAAACTTGACATTCTTTTAAGTTAACTCAGTTAAAGGTTATGCAATTTTGGAGAAATCCTTAACAAACTTTTTGTAATATCTTGCCAAACCAAGGAAACTTCTCACATCAGTTACTATTTCTAGCCTTTTCCACTCAACTATAGCTTTGATCTTTTCAAGATCAACTGAGATTCCTTCTCTTGAGATGACATGCCCCAAAAATGAAAATTTCCTTAACCAAAAATCGCACTTCGATAACTTAGCAAAAAGTCAGTACTCTTGTAGAGTTTGCAGTACTACTCTTAAGTGCTCTTCATGTTGCTCAGGTGTAGTTGAGTACACCAAGATGTCATCTATAAAAATAATTACACACTTATCCAGCAAGGTTTGGAACACTCTTTCATTAAGTCTATGAGTGTTATTGGAGCATTGGTTAACCTAAACGACATTATCAAGAACTCGTAATGTCCAGACCGGGTTTGAAAAGTAGTTTTCAGTATATCCTTTGCCTTAATCCTAAGTTGTTGGTAACCAAATTGTAAATCAATCTTGGAGAACATACCAACTCCTTTCAACTGATCAAATAAATCATTGATCCGAGGTAGAGGATATTTGTTCTTAACAATTACCTTATTTAGTTGGCGGTTATTTATGTAAAGTCTTAAGGAGCCTTCCTTCTTCTTAACAAACAACATTGGTGTATCCCAAGGAGAGACACTCGGTCTTATGAACCCTTGATGCAATAACTCTTGCAATTACTTCTTTAATTCTCTTAATTCAACTGGAGCCATCTTATAAGGGGCTTTAGAAATTAGCTCCATTCCTGGTAACAAATCAATAGCAAAGTCCATTTCCATATTTGGTGGCAACCTTGGTAATTCCTTCAGAAATACGTCTAGAAACTCCTTTTCCACTTGAATCTCTTCCATATTAGGTGTTTCTACCTCTACCTCTCTAGAGTTTACCCAACCAATGTCCATCACCAACTTAAAGGAACTCAACTTCGAGGTCTGACTCATTGATGGTTTACCCCAGAACTCAGCCGATCTCCCATTAGAAGCTTCAAAAGTCACATGAGCATAAGTCACTTACATAACCACTTATTACACCCAAAATCAAAAGCTAAGGTGCCTCCTACACAATTCGAGTACACCAAATCGAACATAATAGTAATTTTCTATAGCTACTAATTCCTGCAATTTCAAACCCTAATTAAACACCTTTGCCAAGTCCTAATAGTAGCCCTTAAGGTTATGACACGGTTATGCACCACCAAACCTCAAATTACCAAACCTCTTTCCAAATGGGTATAGAGGAATCCCCTTGTAAGCTAATGGGCTAAGGTTTCCTTTTTAAAGCATAAAACTCCTTCAAGTACTAAATTGCATGCAATATGGAACATAGTAAACGAGATTCAATCATGGGTAACTCCAAATTCCAAATATTTAGCTGCAAAAAGTTGTGGTTTCTTGATGATACAATAAACCAAGAAAACGAAGCCCTCCCTCGTTGTACCTTCGCTTTGATACTAAGATGATATGCCATGTCGAGAGTAGACAAGGTTGGCGATATCGAGGTAGGTTCGATCCTGCCAAAGGATCGAAAAGAGAATGGGTATAGTAAGGGTTTTAGCAAATTCATGAACTACTTAGCTAGATGTGACGCACCAACTAGATCTTACATTGCCTAATCATTGCTTTAATATGATGCACAAAGAGATAAATAGGGTTACTACCACAATCTTTGCTTAAGGAATTGATAAGAGCTGGTAAAAGGGAGCTTTTCAAGAGAAAAGACTGAAAGGGCTTTTTATTAATGTGCAAAATCTATCTAAAACCTTATGTAGGTGTCCTATTTATACATAGTGACAAACTTGTAAATAAAAGGACTAAAAGGATACCCTAATGGCATTCCCATAAATACAAAATAAACATGAGGGTAATTGAGGAATAATACAAGAAATATGAAGTCTAAATAACATAAGTAAAAATAAATAGTCAAATAAGCTATTGGGGTAAGGAGTAGGTGAGCTAGGTTAATGAGCTATTGGAGACCTTAAATACCTAAATTGGGTGGATCTAAAATTCTGGCCAACCTAAAGAGTAAACTAGTCAAGTAGAGCAAACCAGCAAAGCAGACCATTAGAGTAGAGCAAAGTTAACCATTAAAGTAGGGAAGAGTAGACCAACATAGTAGAAAAGACTTGTAAAGTAGAGCAAAATGGACTAACACAGTAGAACAAACCTAGTAGAGCAGTATAGATTAGCAGAGCAAAGCAGATTTGGTAGAGTAGAGCAAACAAGACTGAGTTGAGCAGACCTAGCCAAATAGAGCAAAGTAAGTCTTCTAACATTGGTAAAGCTCATAAATAAGTCTTCTATGCGTGAGGAGCTCACGAATAGGTCTCCAATATAGCCTAAAACTTGGCATTTAGTTGGGTTGATACCTCGAATTCTATCATTTGGTCAGTGTTGATGGCACTTTCTTATACAGTAAGTATGGTCATAAGTTGCTGGTTACATATAGCATAAATGGGAACAATTCTATAGTTCTGTTAGCATTTATGCTAATTGATACAAAATCGAGAGAAACATAGGAGTAATTCCTTCGGAAACTTAAAAACCATGTGGTTGGCCAAAAGGGGGAAACCCTTTGTCTTATCTCCGATTGAGCATTTAGCATCAATTTTGTAAGACCCATAATCAGTTATTCAGGGTTTGGCTTAAAGAATTTAAGGCAATCGAATAAATTATTTAATTCAGTTCAAATTTTATGACAAAACTAGAATTATTAGTAAAAATAATCTTATAAGCTTGAATTTAAGAAAATAAGTAATAAAATAAAATAATATAAAAATTTCAAAATTTAAGTATATTATCCGTTATTAATCAAAAATGCGTAAAATATATTCCGATAACTAATAAATCGCTAGAAATAAATTATATGTACATTAAAAATCATAAAATAACTTAAATAATATTTAGGAGTACTTATTTATACCATATATGTATTTACATGTATGTATAAATACGCGTAATTACTTAAAATACGCGAAATACGCCAAAATAATACTAAATAATTAAAGAAAATTCATAAATAATTAAAGAAAAATTAGAAAAAATGTGGAAATATCCAGAAGAGGGGTGTGGCATGTTGAGAAGGAAGAAAGAAAATCAGCCAATTAGATTAAAACAACAAAAAAGGCAATTTAGAAGATGATAAGACCAATGTCACATTAATTTAATGCATCAAAATTTCTTTATGCCTCTATAAATAGTCAAAAAATTTCAAAAGCTCATTTTAGATGTCTAAAATTGTATAAGATTAGAGAGAGGTAAAATTGAGAGGAAATTAGGGTTTTTACAAAAAATTATGCAGTTGGGGCTTTTAAGGAGAACCCAGACCCGACAAGTAGCTGGAAGTGGATGGCCACTATCACCACACAGTGGTGGTAAGGCCTAGATGGGCCAACACACCCATGGCCATCGAAGGTAGCCGAAGTCACTAGTTCTGGTGAGTTCTGATTTTTTTTAAATTGTTAAAAATATCAAAATTAGTTGTAAAATTGTGAAACTTGTTATTATGGAATACTTTTGTATTTAGTTTTTAGGAAAAATATTATTTTAATGAAAATATGTCCCATGATATATGGTCCTTAAGAAATCATGTAAAATCGAATATGTTTCGTTTAGAAATTAACGACCTTAGAAGTATAGTTTTAAGCTCAAAATTTTTGTGTAGACTACTTAGGGGTTATAGAATAGTGTTATGAATCCCTTTTTCAAAAATTAATTTTTTAAATTTTTAGATAATTTTTAGGCCTTAAAATGATAGATAAAATGAGTAATTTAAGGTTAATTAAGTAATTAAATATGTAATTACTGATTTGATACACAATTATATGTTTTAGGATGTTGAAATTTGATGGAGTATGCTATTTGTAGCATTTGGAGGGTTAGATGTAATTATTAGGATATTATATAGTAAATATGTAATAGGTAAAAATGATTAATTTTAAGTTAATTTGGTAATTTAGGATAATTAGGTTCAAAATTTGATTTAGGATGAATTTAGATATTTAGAATGTTATTTGATGTTAGGAGATAATATTTAAAGTGATGGGAATATTAGATATGTATATTATGTACACATTAAGTGATAATGTGTAATATGTAAGTATGAGAAATTAATAATTAGGAAAATAATGGTTAAAATTGATATTGTGATAATAATAGAAATATATAATAAATTTAATAGGAAACTCACATTAAGGTAATTATATAAAAAATATAAGATTTTCTCATAACGGTGGACAATTTGGTAATTAAATTGGATTCAGGTGTACCACACGAACTAGAACACTAGTTAGAGACTAAAAACGATATTTAGGATATTTGAAGATAATGTGATTAATTTCAAATTATGGGTCGGAATTATTTCTTATAGTGTACGTGTAAATCTCTAATAAAAAAATTGAGTTAAAAACTTAATTTAGAAATCGATGCGAAAACTTAAACAAAACTTAACATGATTCAAGAAGAATTGTAAAAGACTTAAAAACCTAGATAATTAGGTTTATTAAATCTTAAACAAAAGATAACAATAAGCGTTATAGAATAAAATCAACCTATAATAGTTATATGGAAAACTGAAACTACATTTGTATTATAGGGATGATTGGTGATAGCCTGAATGAGTCGAACCTTGAGTGAACAAGCGAAGAGTACAAGTAAGTTGGGATTAATATATTACTATAATTTGGAGGCTTGAAGTTGTACTTGATTGTGCTTGTTAGGTAGTAGCTGTATGCATGTGCTTGTTTTTAAGTTTAATGCCATGATTTTGAATTGTTGTTTTGGCCTGTATTGTATGAACTGATTGATTACCTTAAACTGGACCTAATCAAATATATGTTCAATAATCATAAACCGGACTTGCATAGCAACCCATTAGGGCAACATTAGGATTCTTCAACTAAATATCGACCCCTTTAAAAGGAATAGCACCGAATGGCATAATTAGTCTCTTCTTCATCCTTAGTCGAATTGAGTGACAAGTAAGGAGGTCACAACAAGAGTGAAGTTAATGGTTCAAAGGTAATTACGGGAGGAGCGCTGTCTCCATCGCACAAGCCTGGATTTAGTCGTGAATTGTTGCATTAACGATAACTCCTCAACCCGGATTAGAGCGGGCACAATTTCTCTAATCTCACAACAGGCCGAACAATTTCATGTGATTGTATTTATGTGTTCATGCATTGCATCTAACTAAATCAGTTGATAACCTTGTTTGTGTTGGTGGTGTAGTATTAAGTCCTCCATCCTGACTTATTGAGCTGTGGTTGTTCACATTCTCATAGATATCGTTGCGGGTATTAGCTAAGAAGCGGCTTACAACTACCCTAAAGCTAGCAACTGTTGGATCCTGAGGAGTGAGGAAAAATATTTGAAGAACAGACATATATTTTTAAGGTCTAAGCTCTTATTTTAGAATTTTTCATTTCTGAATAATGTATTAACTAAAAAATAGATTATGATGAAACATTGTAAACGTTAATTATAATAACTGAATTCTAGTATATATATATATATATATATATTCTTATTTTCTTAGGTAAATGATTTATTTAAATTACGAACTGTTTACTTCAAAGCGGGTTAATCATGGATGCCTTGTGTAGATCAGGTCTGGGATAGCAGTTGTAAGGCTAAATTCTATCTTAGAATGGTTTGCACGATGGGACTGTTACAACTTTGCTACTTCGGGGCGTGACAAATTTTGCATATAAAGAGCCATTAAATGGGTAGTAGCCTCCATTTGCAGTTTGGAGATACTACCTACAGCACTTTGCAAGAAACTTTAATATAGCCCACAAAAACTAATTATACAAGAAACTTGTGTGGTTTGCAGGTGTTTAGGCACAAGAAAGGAAATTCAAAGACTTCATGGAGCAGTTAGGACAAGTTAAGGAGGATAATCCTAAGTGGTTTAAGAATGTGGACTTGGATAGGTAAACGCTAACATAAGATAGGTATTATGGTTTTGGGTGTATGAGATTGAACATTGTTGAGAGCTATAACTCGGTTTTGAAATTGGTGCATGGATTATCCGTTACTCCATTAGTCAAAAAGATATTTTACAACTATGTAGCTTATTAGGAGGATAGACATTGAGAAGTTAGAGAGATAATTAAAGCTACCTTAGAGATGTACAAAACATGGAGAGGATGAGACAGTATACATAAAGTTATATTATTCAGCTTTTAGAATGGCCTATTTGAGATTTTGAGTAGAAGCCAAATGACGAGGATTGGCCTGAAGGGAGAAGGGAGGACTACAATTGACTTTAGAGGTCGCATATGCATGTGTCAAAAAGTGGCAAATATATAGGATCCCCTGCTCCTACGCATGTACAACAGTAGTAAGAATGATAGTGCATAGAAAATTGGCAATAGGCCTATGGAATAAGTAGGTAAACCAGATAGAGTGTTGCAACTCCTATTTATACCTGATTGGTGACGAGCTAAACTGATAATAGGTTAGCTTCCCTTATCTCTACCTGAATAATAGCCTAATACACAAGAAGGGTACACCTAAGCAAAAGCAATATCGCATGGAAATGGATGTTAAGGAATGGGTTAAAAGAAAGCGTATGTGGGAAAGAAGTATACAATAGAAGGAGGTGTCCATAAATAAATAGGGCTAGTAAATATTGCATAGACATATAGGCATGATGTTACACTTCATGCATATACATAGCACTTATACATTATTCTGATTATGGACTATAGTCTTTTGTGTTTGTAGGATAAATGGAGCTAGGATCTATCAATCTACACACACTCGAGAGGCAAGCCAACCATTGTTTGTAGGCCGTTTAGTAAGGTAAGGTTAATAATAACATTCTCATGTGCTGCTATTATTCCATACAAGCTATACTACCTACTTACTAAATCACTCATGTCTATAGGAGGTTGCTTATACATTACGAATACTGCGTAACGAGTTATCCTTACATAAGGATAAGCGTGATATCTCCATACATCCTAGGCTAAAGCCCTACATATGGGAAGCCGGTTTCTGGGGAGTTATACAGCTTCCATTCATCATGATAAATTGGCAGCTGATCACGGTCTTAGTGGAAAGATGGAGGCTGGAGACATATACTTTTCACCTTCCCATTGTGGAGGTAACCATCATATTGCGGGATGTAGAGGTATAGTTTGGGCTTCTGATAGAGGTGTTTGCTATGGGGGGTAGAATAAAGACAGATGATAATCAGAGTTTAGCAGATGTAGGTGAGAGGTTATTGGGCATCAGGCTTACTAGGATGAAGGGAGCTCATATGTCACTTACATGGCTGCAAAAGCACTTCTGGATTCTTCCCTACGGCATAGATGATGAGACAGTACGGTAGTACGCATATGCTTACATCCTTAGCTTAATGGGGGGATTTATCTTCGTGGATAAATCCTTTAACTTGATACACCTCATGTTTCTAACATTATGGGAGGACTTCTTCGTTGCAGGGAAATTCAATTGGGGATTCGCATGCTTGGCTTGGTTGTGTAAATAGCTGTGCTTTACCTCTTCTTCGAATGTACACAAGTTAGATAGGGCCGCGATTCTTCTGTACAGATGGGCTTGGGACAAATTCCCATACATTACCTTGCTTAGTTGATATGATTTCTTGATTGATGAGGAGAGGACATTAGTGGCCAGGGAAAGGGTTGTGCAAGATATGACTTAGCATCCCATACATGTTATGGATGTGTACTACATAACATTTAGCCTCTAGACGATACAGCAAATACAATATGGTAACTCTTCTTATATTTGCTTATGCTATCATATCTAACTATCAACGCTTATTAACTCTCTCTTTTCTTTTTCTTAAGTGGTTTGGGAGACGTACTTAAAGCAGTTGCTACTAGATTTTTGCAAGGCTAGGTGGCACATTTGGACGGCACAAGTGTTACTCATATGTTTTTACATCAGTCAGTGGTATTTCCCTAATTGTATCATTCGATAGTTACCAATATCTACCATAAGACGTAAATACCTCTGAGTAGCTCTATCGACTAGACCTCCATTGTAAGATCGATGTTGACTAGATCAACACCCATGATGCATGCATCTAGGTTTAGGGATAGAGGCATGGTTTCTCAATGCATATCTAAAGTCCCAATGGAGTTGACCTCGGCTACTAGCTATAGTACCGGTAGATCACCCGAAGTTACATTACACACCAAGGAATTGTTAATGGTCATTTGGTAAGTGCGTAGGCAATCATCCCATGGTTTTTATACTTTTACTTAACTTCTATTATCTATATTGATAGCTTCATGTTTATTTATTTCAAGTAGACTCGCTTAAGCATGTGCAATTGTCATTAGACTATCCAATCGCACTTGGTATTATAGATGGAGTGTTGCAGTTTGTCGAGCAATACGATGGCCTCATCCTTTATCTACAGCATGAAAGGGAGTAGTAGCCATACCCTAACGACCATGGCGGGAAGTAGGGAGCACCACCAGCAGAGGATATGCTAACTCTTCGTGCATTACCTAGAGGTAAAGCCCGAGTTCAAGGAGGTAAGGCTCGAGCGAGGCATAGCCGAAGTAGCTAAGATGAGGATTTGCTGTCACAAAGATGACATTCTATAAACCTTTAAGACATTAGCTTTAGGTATAGTACATGCCTCAGATCTGGAGTTGCTTCCAACTTGAGGATTAGATTTAACTCTTACATGACTCTTGAGTTCCAGCATTAGTTAGAGCTCGTAACTCCTCCAGTCTCTTAGAAGTGGCATTTAAGCTACTTACAGTCTTCCATAGGCAAGTATGTCACTCAGCTATCATTAGCTCCTCCTATCAACCTAGTGCCTCTCGATGATTTTAAGGAGATACCGTTACAACCTACACAGTTGCCAGATAGTGGAGGAATTCCCTTCTATCTGGTACCATTAAAAGCTTTACCTAGATAAGAGAGAATAGATGGACTTTATACTAATCATAAATGATTGTATCAACATAAACAAAGCACATGTTCTGTACATATACTTACAATTCGAATCTAAGTTTAGCTTTCTTTGAACGTCACAATGTCTAATAAGCTTTTTGTGTCAATGCATTATATTTTGAATTCTTTCTTACTCTATAATCTGTTATGCAAAGTAAATGTCCATTTTTTGCACTGAGTTTTGTTCTTATGCCTTTCAATATCGGGAGTTAATATTGGAGATGGTGAATTGGATTAGTTTGCTTGATATTTTGTATCTTATGTTTGTAAATGTATGATACAATGTCTCTTGGGTTAACTTAGTCATTTTGTTTAAAATCTGCAGATAGAAACAAAAGAAGGCATACACACTGCATACACCTTCAATGCATGTCAAATATATTAAAGGTGCATTGTCAAGCCTGATTTTTTCCCGGCTTTTATTAATTTTCCTTAATCCTATTAATATTAAACCCTAACTTATTTAGTACTAACCCTTAATTAAGAATTAAGGAAAATCAAAGTTTTAAATATGTTTTAAAAAATACTTAGAGTTGCTACTTGACTAAGGTTACGAAAATATTTAGATCAAAACCAATTAGGTAAATTGATTTTAATCTAGATACTAGACTACGATAAAAACCAATTTTTGAAAAGGCTTTTTAAAACCAAATATTTGAGTATGGAGGCTAACCTATTAAGCTTTAATAGGTATCATTTTTAACTTTCCGAATTTAATTCTATTTTTCAAAATACTCCTTTTAACATAAACTCTAAATTTATAAAAAAAAAAGGAAAAAATAATTCCATTTGCAAAAAAAAAAAAAAAAAAAAAAGAATAACAAATCAAAATTATTTACAAAAGGGAAAATAAATTCTTTTCTTATTTTAGGTCGCTCCGTAAATTCTTACATACTCTCTAGTAGAGATTAAACTTTCCATAGTTTATTTAACAAAATTTTAATGTATGGGTGACTTTTAATTTTGAAAACATTTGGCTTAACATTTTTTAATCATTTATTTTGTTTAAGAAAATTCCTAAAAAATGGTTCTAATTTGGATGTTTTATTTTGGAAAGTTATAAAAGGACCAAATTTTGAGGAAAAAAAAAGAGTTTATTTATTTGGAAGAAAGGATTTTTGTAAGTGATGAAATGATTTTCAATTTTTTTATTATTTTCTTTATTTTATCATTTTATGTTTTCTTTTTTTCTTTATGTTTCATCGAAGAAATTAAAAATAAATGAAACTTATCCATTTCTTTTTTTTTTTTGTTACAATTACAATATTTACATGAAATACATAAATAAATAATAATAAAAAAAGAAGAAGAAGAAGAAATAAAATATCGAAACAACTACAACAAATAAATAACAAAAGGGCTGGACCAAGGATACAATAGGGCACGTAGGTTGGACTTCCGCTGAACGTAGATTGAGGTAGGGTGTATAGATCGGTTGGGTCAGACTGTTGCAGCCAGGTTGGGTTTCGAGCAATCTTCAACAACAGTAGTGGCAAGGGTACGCATTGGTTAGTTCTGATCCCTAATATGAGCAGGAGAGAAGACTTTTGTGTGTTTTCGATTGAAATTAGGGAGGTAGGACAAATGCTATAGAGGTTGGAGCTCGCCCCAGTGGTTTTCGAAGAAAAAGGGACAGCGGTGGTGCGGTTAAGGTTTTTAGTAGTATATGTGGAGTTTAGGGTTACGGCTGATCTTGTGATTGGTGGCATTAGAAAGCTTGTGTTGTGGAGGGTTCAATCGTAGTGGTTGTGTGCCTTAGAAGTGGTTGTGGTGGTTCTAAAAGAGGGAAAGAGAGATGCATAGAAGGAGAGATAGCCTGAGAGTTAAAGAAAAAGAGTTTGGGAGTTTGTGTTTTGAGAGGAGAATTAGAGTGATATGATGATAGCTTCTATCTAGAGTGCTTGTTCGAGCTCTAATTTATAGTGTTGGAGCTCGAAACAAGGAAGGAAGGTGGTTAATTCACCATAAACCCGAGCTTGGCCGTATATGCTTTGACTTACTTAAACGTGCAGATTTGAAAAAGAAAAGCTTGTAAATTGTGGTCAACACATGCTTACTGGAGTTCAATCTTGCTAAAAAGTATCAAAGGAAGCTTCAAAATTGGCCATTGATGTTTAAATTTCAAGCTTGGTAAAAGGGCTTTACTCTCGTACCCAAGTTTTCCTTAAATGTTAAAGGAAGATTTGACTACTTAAATGGTTGAATCTAGATGAGTTTTTCAGTTCAATCTCAAGTATTTTGTGTAGACTTTATAATTACCTTGTTAATTTGGTTAAATTACAAAGGAAAAGGCCCCAAATCAAGCTCGAAAGTGAACTATCTAGTAAGGAAACAGTAAGGAAAACTGGGGAAAGAAGAGGAAAATATGCTGACGTGGCACCACGAAAGCTGTGCGATCTACTGTTGTCATGCTATGTGTCTTAACAAGACACATGGCTGAATACGTATCAAAGTAATTATCGTGTCATTATGTTACGTGTCAAGACACATGGTACGACATGTATCAAGATTTTAATGTAGCATTACATCAACTCACAATCATAACCATGAAGCGCTATGTATCCTTCAATAGATATGTAGCACAATGGTATTGTGACACGTGGCAGGTGTGTCTTGTAAAAAAAAATAAAAGGCAATTTATGCCTATAGTGAGATTTGAACCTAAGATCTCTATGTTATGTGCGATGTCAAGTCAAAGTGTGGTACTATCAGGTCATTGGCTTGTGCCTTGTTAAGTTATACAACAAAATAGTACTTACCTATGAAACAACCTAAAAATCTTACAAAACAAAGTGCTACTTAATTAAATTATTTACAACTTTAAATATTATTTTCCTAAAAATAATTTATTTACCTAAAATGTCCATTTACCTTAAAAATTCTACCTTTCTTTACTATTTTCCAATTTTCTAATTTTTTTTCTAAATTTTCTATATTTTTGTAATTTTATAAATTTTCAATTTTTTTGTACTTTTCTAAATTTTCTATATTAAGACCCTTTATTCTAAAAAAAAATCTAAAATTAAAGGGGAGCAAAAATAGAGTCTCTATGGTTACTCCTCTTTGTGGTAAAATGTAAGTAAAACTTTGCCATAAAAACAAAAGGAGACACCATTTTTACCTTGGAGGTAAAACTGCCTTAAGAGGCATTACAACTAGCTAGTTGTCCTAGGCTTAGTCCTCTTAGGATTTGTTGAAGGGTAAAAGATGAAAGAGAGAGAAAGCACTCTAAGAGCAGGCTTATACTAGGTAGGTACACTTTAAGTGGAATTTAAAGAGAGGAAAAGAATCAAGATAATACTTTAAGAGCATGCGATCCAAAGGTTTCAAGTTAGGATAGTGCTCCAAGAGCATGTAATTTGAAGATTTTAAATTAAGATAACACTCCTAGATCATACAATCCTAGGGTTTCGAGTCAGGATAACACTCTAAGAGCATGAGATCTGAAGGTTTTTGATTAGGATAGTGCTCATAGAGCATGCAATTTGAAGATTTTAAATTAAGATAACGCTCATAGAGCATGCAATTAGAAGATTTCAAATTAGGATAGCACTTATAGAGCATGCAATTCGAAGGTTTCAAGATAACACTCTTAGAGCATGTAATCTGAAGGTATCAAATTAAGATAGCGCTCCTAGAGCATTTGATCCAAACATTTCAGGATAACACTCTTAAAGCATGCAATACAAAGGTATCAAATTAGGACAGTACTCTTACAACATGCAGTCACTAACATTTTTACTACATGGATGGTGTTCTAAAGAGTAATTAATCCGCATGGACCATAGCAAAAGAGCTTATGTAAATATTCTTAGGGGACCTTATAACTTGAAGATTTTAAAATGATAGGTTTGTTAATTAAGAGCTATCTAAGATGGAGTAGATGTTAGTGACAAAGTCCTTTGATACAAAGGAATTAGATGACATCAACCATGGGAGTAGTTATGTTTAAGAGGATGATTCTGGTCCCCAAGGCCAACTTGGCAGCAATTTTTTATGTAGGAGTAGATCTCTAAACTTGGACAATAGTAAATGAACCCCTTTGAAAGCAACAGTTGTTAGGGTGACTAAATTTGAATGATAGAAACTTACCGCTAAGGTTAACTTTAGAGAATACAGCTTTAAAAAGGAATGAGGACTCTTGTCTTGAATTGTTGAAAACCCAGACTACTAGGGTGACATGGAAAAAGAATGGCCTAAAATGAGGGAGAATGAAACTTTTTTTTTTTTTTTTGTTTTAGACTTGCTAACAAGTTTGGATTCTTCATAGGTTCTAAGAGAGCAGTATATATGCTTTTCAACAACATAACAAATTGATCTTTTAGGCCACCTTTGTTTAAGAGAGCCCTTTTCTTTCTTGAGGGTCTTTGCATTTCTTCAAGGGCAAATGGCTTTCCATGTTATTAGGCATGGCTTCTTCAAATTTTTTCTCAATAAGAAGATATCTCATTAAAGATAGATTTAGTCTAAAATGGCTTTCTTGTACTCTTAGCTTAAATTCCTCTCTTTTAACTTTGATTTAAAAAATTATGGTCCATTTTGTAAGTGATACACTTCTAATCAATCTGTTAGGTCTTTTTTGGACTGTAATATAATGAAGGCTTTTAGTTTTTGGTTTCGAAATTGATATTAATGAAATGGCTTTTTATGAAAGAATCACTGTTCAACTTGGGTTTACAAGTCAAGAACCTTATAGATAAAACTAAAATTAAGCTTGCTCCAGTTTCAAATGTAACTTTTACTAAAGATAAGTTATTTCGTTTAGTCAAAAGGGCCTTTGGAAGGGATGGAATCGTGGGTGGGCCTTAGTTTGCATGAAGAGTGGATTTACCCTTTCTCTTTTAGATTTAGGGGTTTTTATTTTAAGGGATGGGCCTTACTTCAAAAACTTGTGAGGTATATGCCCCTAATCATTTTCAAGTTTCAAAGCTTTGGATTTGATCACTTTGTTTTTTGTAGATTGCTTTCTTAAGCATACTTTCCATTTCCTTCCTTTTTATTTATTTTTTCCTTTCATTTTCATTTTGACTCGAGATAAAGGTGATTATTCTTTCTTTTAACTTACAACTTAAAGTGTATAATATTTAAGATATAAGCACTTTTTCAGTTTAAAGAAAATATGTTATTAATGATGAAAATTATAGTTGAATAGATGTGACTGGAGCAGGCACAAATAAGTTTTAACCTTTCTCCTGATAATACTTCTAACCTTTTATTTGTCTCATTGTGGGTTGGTTCTTAACAAGGTTTAAATTTAAAAATATTTCATTTAAAAGGCTCAATGGGGTTGACGAGGGCTTTTATGTTTAAGATTTTGAAAATGAATACCTAACTTCATTTTGATTTACGTATTAAATTCAAAATAGACCTTCTTTAAGTAATGAGTCCAATAGCCTCCTAATGATGTCGCTCAACTCTTAGTGTCTTAGGGTTGGTGTTTAAGATTTAACTTGTCTCTCTTCATTCTAAACCTTTTAACTAATGAGATATCTTGATTGTCATTTCAATTGCTCTTATTGTTTGTAAATAAGAGAAAATCAAACAAAACACTTTATTTGAATCACTTTGACTTTTACAAACTTTGTAAAGGTTATTGCAAAATCTACCCCTGTCCTTAAATTGAATCCAATTGGATTACCCTTACATTTATTAGGTCTTGAATAATGTTTTTCAATTCCCAGCAATTGTCAGTAAAATGCCCTTGTTAACTCATATGGTATTCACATTATGCATTTGGATTGTATTTCCTTAGCTTTTATCTTGGCATTGGGGCTTTCTGTTGCAATAAGCCTTCATTTCTTAGTTGGTCAGTGACTTGAGATAATGAGATGGGGATCTGAGTGAACTTTCTTCTATGTATTTTTGGGCCTTTTTTGCTTAGTGTAGATTTTGACATTATAGTATTTATATATGCTCCTAAAATCTAGTGGGAATGGTATTTTTCCTATCAGCTTTCCTATTCCTATAGCTTCTTCAATTCGGCTTTTAGCAAGTACAAAATCTGTAAAATTGGCCATTGTGTTACCTAACAATTACCTATAATATGGTTCCTCCAATAAGTTAACATAGATAAATATTAATTCCTTTTTAGGGAGATAAAAAATGATTTTAGTTGCCATGGCCCTCCATCTTTGGGCGTATTCTTTAAAAGAATCATTTTTCTTCTTTCTCATTATGTGCAGATATCAAATTGAAGGAGTTGTCTCAATGTTGAACTTATACTTCTCATAGAATGCTTGAGCTAATTTTTCCCAAGTGTTTATCTAACTAAGATCAAGTTAGGCATACTAGCTTAGTATGGTGGCTTGTTAGGTTGTCTTGGAAAGTTTGGACCATTAATTGGTCATATTGGCCATATTTACTCATCTTGTGGATATACAGTCTGATGTGTAACTTGGGGTACCTAATCTCGTTATATTTCTCAAACTCTGGTACTTTAAATTTTTCTAGGTAGTCCTTGATGTCATATGTGAAAAAGTCAGTGATCCAAGCCTGCTTGAATCCATCATCATTCCCAAGTACTCTCATCTTTTTAGTTAGCTTCCTTTCTAGCTTTTTGATACTTTCTTAACTTGACTCTAGGTCAACAAGGAAAGAATAAATATTAGGCCGAAAAGCTGGATTGATATTCTCTTCTATTTTCAGAAGAGGTGCTTCAACAGGCTTCCCATGTCAGGCTTTCGAGTGCTCTTCCTTTGATGACATTGTAGCTTTGAGTAGAATGATGCTACCAACTAAAAAATTCATTTGTTTAGTTATTTTCCCCATAGTTTGCTCTAATAAATGAAACCTCACTTTTGTAAGGTTGGTGCCATTAAATTTGTCATTATTTCCACCTTTGGCCATTACTCCTGATAAGAATCCTCACTTGATAGCAACTCCCCGATATTTTATTTATTTTATTTGAAAAACCACTTTTCTTTTGAGAGAGAAAAGGACTTATTTAAAGGATAATAAATTACAAGGAATTGAAAAACATTTCTAACGAAATAGGAGTCTAAATACTTATAATCAATCATTGACAACTTGTAAGTATTTAAAAAGTGACCTACAAGAAGTATAATCCTAATGATGTATAAATTGACAAAAGATTGGAAAGACTTGGAATGGAAGGTACTAAGGAAAGGACAAAATCGAATATTTATAATTAGAAGCCTACTCAAAAATTTCCCATACCACCCACCTCTCCTACCCCCTACCCCCTTTTTTTTTTCTTTGTTAATTTCACTTCACAAAGTTATATAAGCCAACAATGAATATTTATAGGTAAAAAATGCAATATGAGGGCATGCAGATGAACAGAAGGGAATTGCCACACTGACTATGATGTGGTAAAAAAATGATTTTTATTACATCTTTGAAGTTTCCATTACATTAATAAAAAATTTATTACAAATAAGCCTTAAAGTCTAGATCCTCTTTTTCTTATGGTGTTTTGGCTCCTCTTCCATCTTCTTTCTTTTCTTTAACTCAGTTGCTTCGATCCATCTACCAACTCAGGAGATATCTTCAATGGGGAACTTTTGGAAAGCTCTGACTTAATGATAGGTAGCAACATCTATAGGGAATTCGATAACAATAGCAAACACATCAATGGGATTTATCTTCTAGGTGCCTTTTTTTATGAAGGAAGTTAAGTTTATGGCTCAGGTATGGCTAATAAACCAAACCATAAGCAAGCGCATATAGTATGCGCATCTTTATTGTAATAAAGACGCATCTAAACGTGTATTGTGTATCTTTAATACATTCCATATCTAATGAAGATACATGTAGTATATATATATATATAGACACCTCATTTTTGTCTCCTTATAATTTTAGATTTTATTTTTTAGATTAAAGGGTTTTCATATAGAAAGTTTAGAAAAGAACAAAAAAAAAAAGAAAATAGTAAAGAAAGATAGAATTTTTAAATAAAATGGCCTTTTTAGGTAAATAAATTATTTTTAAGAAAATAATAAATAAAGTTGTAAATAATTTAATTAAGTAACACTTTGTCTTGTAGGATTTTTAGGTTATTTCATAAGTTAAATACTATTTTATTACATAACTTAATAAGGTGCAAACCAATGGCTTGATAATTCTACAATTTAACTTGACATCACATTTAATATGGAGATCTTGGCTTTGAATCTCATTATGAACATAAAGTGTCTTTTATTTTTTTTTACAAGACACACTTGCTACGCGTTACAGTACCACTACGCCACATGTGTATTAGGGGGACACGTGGCACTTTATGATTATGACCGTAAGCTAACATGACGCTATGTTAGCATCTAGACACATATCATATTGTATCACATATAAAGATATGTAGCACAATGACACTATAGCTGCTCTGCTACGTATTTAGTAACATATCTTATCAAGACACATAGCACAATAGCAGTGGATCGTACAATTAACGTGGCACCATGTTAACACATTTTTCCCTATTTTCCTCCTCTTTCCTTTTCTTTCCCCAATTTTCCTCATTGTTTCCTCACTAGATAGTCCACTTTCAAGCTTCATTTGGCAGCTTTTCCTTTTCACTTTGACCAAATTAATAAGGTAATTGTAGAGTCTACATGAAATACTTCATGTTAAACCCTTAAACTCATCTAGATTCAACCATTTAAGTAGTCAAATCTTCCTTTAAAGTTTGAGGAAAACTCAAGTCCAAAAGTAAAGCTCTTGACCAAGCTTGAAATCTGAACATCAATGGCTAATTTCGAAGCTTCCTTTGAGACTTTTTAGCAAGATTGAACTCTAATAAGCATGTGTTGATGACAATTTACAAACTTTTCCTTTTCCAATCCACATGTTTAAGTGGGCCAAAACGTGTATGGTCAAGCTTGAGTTTATGATGAATTAATCACCTTCCTTCCTTGTTTCGAGCTCCAACACTATAAATTATAGCTTAAACAAGCACTTCGAGCAAAAGCTATCATCATATCACTCTAATTCTCCACTCAAAACAGAAACTCCTAAACTCTTTCTCTCTAACTCTCAGGTTATCTCTCTCTACTTCTTTTCAAACCATTATGACTACTTCCAAGGCATGCAACCACTACAGCCGGATCCCCCACGACACAAGCTTTCTAACGCCACCAATCACAAGCTTAATCGTAACCCCAAACTCCACATCTACCACTAAAAGCCTTAACCCTACCACCGTAGTCCCTTTTTCTTCAAAAACCACTAAGGCAAGCTCTAACCTCTATGGAGTTTGTCTTACACCACCCCCTCCTCCCCCTCCCTCGGCCCGACCGACCCAATTTTAATCCAAAACACACAAAAGTCTTATCTCCCTCCCATTTTGGTGATCAAAACCAGTTAAAGCATGCCCTTACCGCTACTACTATCAAAGATTGCTTAAGACTCGACTTGGATCTAGTAGTCCAACCTAACCGATCTATACACTCGAACTAAATCCGTGTTCAGCTGAAGTCCGACTCGTGTACCCTGCTACATCCTTGCTCTCGCCCTTTTGTTTTCTATTTGTTGTTGTTTTGCTATATTGTTTATCCTTCTTCTTTTTCTTGTTATTACTTATTTATTTATGTATTTCATGTAAATACTGCAATTGTGACAAAAAAAAAAAAAGAAAAGAAAAAGGTAAGTTTAGTTTATTTTTAATTTCTTTGATGAAACATAAAGAAAGAAAAAAAAAACATAAAATAATAAAATAAGGAAAATAAGAAAAAAATTGAAAATCGTTTCATAATTTAAGAAAATCCTTTATTTCCAAATAAATAAACTCTTCTTTCTCAAAATTAGGTCTTTTTAAAAATTTTTAAAATAAAATACCCAAATTAAGACCGTTTTTTAGAAATTTTTTTAAACAAAATAAATGATTAAAAAATGTTAAGTCAAATGTTTCCAAAATTAAAAGTTAATCACACATTAAAGTTTTCTTAAATAAACTACAAAAAGTCTAATTTCTACTAAAAGATACGTAGACACTTATAGAGCGATTTAAAATAGAAAAATCTTTATACTTTCCCTTTTGGAAATAATTTCGATTTGTTCTTTTTGTTATTTTTTTTTTTTTTGTGCAAATGGAGTTATTATTATTATTATTTTTTTTTTGTAAATTTAGAATTCATGCTAAAAGGGGTATTTTGAAAAATAAAATTAAATTCAGAAAGTTAAAAGTGATACCCATCAAAGTTTAATAAGTTAGCCCCCAAACTCAAATATTTGATTTTCAAATTGGTTTTTATCGTAGTCCAGTGTTCAAATTAAAATCAATCTACTTAATTGGCTTTGATCTAAACCTTTTCTTGATCCCGGTCAAGTGGCAACTCTAAGTATTTTTCAAAATATATTTAAAACTTTAATTTTCCTTTATTCTTTGTCTAGAGTTAGTATTAAAAGGGTTAGGATTTAATACTAACCGGATTAATGAAAATTAATAAAAACTAAGAAAAAATCAAGCTCGACAGGTTAGCAAATTCACTAGAAATGTCAAGAGGGTTAGTTACTTAAAAAACATTTTGAAATTAAATTTACCTTTCAAAATATCATGTTATTTATTTATTTATTCGTTTCTTGTAAATATATTTTGTTTTGTTATATTTACTTGTCATATTCAACATAGGGATATGGGGGAATGATTGCATCAATGATGCAGAGTAGATACAATTAGACCCAGACTGTCTTAGGACCTTAGGTCAGGAAAAGGTTTAGATCAAAGCCAATTAAGTAGATTGATTTTAATTTGAACACTGGACTACGGTAAAAACCAATTTGAAAATCAAATATTTGAGTTTAGGGGCTAACTTATTAAACTTTGATGGGTATCACTTTTAACTTTCTAAATTTAATTCTATTTTTCAAAATACCCCTTTTAGCATGAATTCTAAATTTACAAAAAAAAAAAAAATAATAATAATAACTCCATTTGCACACAAAAAAAAAGAACAAATTGAAATTATTTCCAAAAAGGAAAGTATAAAGATTTTTCTATTTTAAATCGCTTTATAAGTGTCTACGTATCTTTTAGTAGAAATTAGACTTTTTGTAGTTTATTTAAGAAAATTTTAATGTGTGATTAACTTTTAATTTTGGAAACATTTGACTTAACATTTTTTAATCATTTATTTTGTTTAAAAAAATTTCTAGAAAACGGTCTTAATTTAGGTATTTTATTTTAAAATTTTTTAAAAAGACGTAATTTTGAGAAAGAAGAGTTTATTTATTTGGAGATAAAGGATTTTCTTAAATTATGAAACGATTTTCAATTTTTTTCTTATTTTCTTTATTTTATTATTTTATGTTTTTTTTTCTTTCTTTATGTTTCATCAAAGAAATTAAAAATAAACTAAACTTACCTTTTTCTTTTTCTTTTTCTTTTTTTTTTGTCACAATTGCAGTATTTACATGAAATACATAAATAAATAAGTAATAACAAGAAAAAAGAAGAAGGATAAACAATATAGCAAAACAACAACAAATAGAAAACAAAAGGGCGAGAGCAAGGATGTAGCAGGGTACACGAGTCGGACTTCAGCTGAACACGGATTTAGTTCGAGTGTATAGATCGGTTAGGTTGGACTACTAGATCCAAGTCGAGTCTTAAGCAATCTTTGATAGTAGTAGCGGTAAGGGCATGCTTTAACTGGTTTTGATCACCAAAATGGGAGGGAGATAAGACTTTTGTGTGTTTTGGATTAAAATTGGGTCGGTCGGGCCGGGGGAGGGGGAGGAGGGGGTGGTGTAAGACAAACTCCATAGAGGTTAGAGCTTGCCTTAGTGGTTTTTGAAGAAAAAGGGACTACGGTGGTAGGGTTAAGGCTTTTAGTGGTAGATGTGGAGTTTGGGGTTACGATTAAGCTTGTGATTGGTGGCATTGGAAAGCTTGTGTCGTGAGGGATCGGGCTGTAGTGGTTGCATGCCTTGGAAGTAGTCATAATGGTTTGAAAAGAAGCAGAGAGAGATAACCTAAGAGTTAGAGAGAAAGAGTTTAGGAGTTTCTGTTTTGAGTGGAGAATTAGAGTGATATGATGATAGCTTTTGCTCGAAGTGCTTGTTTAAGCTATAATTTATAGTGTTGGAGCTCGAAACAAGGAAGGAAGGTGATTAATTCATCATAAACTCAAGCTTAACCATACACGTTTTGGCCCACTTAAACATGTGGATTGGAAAAGGAAAAGTTTGTAAATTTTCATCAACACATGCTTATTGGAGTTCGATCTTGCTAAAATGTCTCAAAGGAAGCTTCGAAATTAGCCATTGATGTTCAGATTTCAAGCTTGGTCAAGGGCTTTACTTTTGGACTTGAGTTTTCCTCAAACTTTAAAGGAAGATTTGACTACTTAAATGGTTGAATCTAGATGAGTTTAAGGGTTTAATATGAAGTATTTCATGTAGACTCTATAATTACCTTATTAATTTAGTCAAAGTGAAAAGGAAAAGCTGCCAAATGAAGCTTGAAAGTGGACTATCTAGTGAGGAAACAACGAGGAAAACTGGGGAAAGAAAAGGAAAGAGGAGGAAAATAGGGAAAAATGTGTTAACATGGTGTCACGTTAATTGTACGATCCACTGCTATTGTGCTATGTGTCTTGATAAGATATGTTACTAAATACGTAGCAGAGCAGCTATAGTGTCATTGTGCTACATATCTTTATATGTGATACAATATAATATGTGTTTAGATGCTAACATAGCGTCATGTCAGCTTACGGTCATAATCATAAAGTGTCACGTGTCCCCCTAATAGACATGTGGCGTAGTGATACTGTAACGTGTAGCAAGTGTATCTTGTAAAAAAAAATAAAAGACACTTTATGTTCATAATGAGATTCAAAGCCAAGATCCCCATATTAAATGTGATGTCAAGTTAAATTGTAGAATTATCAAGCCATTGGTTTGCACCTTATTAAGTTATGTAATAAAATAGTATTTAACTTATGAAATAACCTAAAAATCCTACAAGACAAAGTGTTACTTAATTAAATTATTTACAACTTTATATATTATTTTCTTAAAAATAATTTATTTACCTAAAAAGGCCATTTTATTTAAAAATTCTATCTTTCTTTACTATTTTCTTTTTTTTTGTGCTTTTCTAAACTTTCTATACGAAAACCCTTTAATCTAAAAAATAAAATCTAAAATTATAAGAAAACAAAAATGAGGTGTCTATATATATATACTACATGCATCTTCATTAGATATGGAATGTATTAAAAATACACAATACACGTTTAGATGCGTCTTTATTGCAATAAAAATGCACATACTATATGCGCTTTTTTTGGGCCACAATAAATTAATTTTTTGCATTGAAAGTGCATGCGCTAAAAAAATCATAGGAAGTATCATAATGCAAATATTTATTGCTAAGGGTCCCTTTTCTCTATTATTTTTTTTTTAAAAAAAACCCATATTCTTTGAAAACTTGTTGCATGGGCAGATTTAAGAAGTTTCATTATAATTTATTTATTTATTTTTTAAGTAATCACTGACTCGTCTGAATCGGGAGACAAAATTTGTGTTAGAGTCCACCAAACCAATGTAGCGGTATAAAACAACGGGGTATCAATTAATCAACAACTAATCAACAGAGTCCTCCTTACATAAAATCATACCTGACATTGCAAATATCCAACTTAGATTCCCCTTTTCTTCTCCAACATTAAATCATCAACTGGATCTCTTCTTTTCTCCCTGCAACATCAGATCAAACAACTCGTGACCGGAGCAAATCTTAAAGAACAGAAGACATGCTGCGCGAGAGACTCAGAAGAGCCGCCTTACCTCCTGCTCGAGAGGTCTCTCTCCTATTCTCTGTTTACTTTCATCATTATATATATATATATATACACGTATAGAGAGAGAGAGAGAGAGAGAGAGAGAGAATAATTTTGAGATAAATTGTTTATAAGTTGGGGCTATATGGCATTTGATTGATTTGTTATCTTTATGCATGTGCAGAATATTGAGAAATTAGAGAAAGTTGTAGAGGAAGGTAATTACTATGGAGCTCAGCAGATGTATAAGTCTATTAGCGCCAGGTATTTGATGATTTTTTTTTCTTTTGAAATTTACTTTGTGATGGATTTGATTTAGGAATTTGCTCAAGTAATGTAGGTCTGATTATTTTGAAAATTGATTGTTATTCTTTTTATATTAAAACTCGATGCATTGTGAAATTGGGAGTCTAACCTAAATGTCGGAATCTGATCAGATACATATCTGCTGAGAGGATATCAGAAGCTTTGGATATCCTGCATTCGGGTGCATGTATCCAGCTCACCAAAGGCCAGGTTTGATTCTTTTACTTATCTTAATGCTGCTAATACACGTTTGTGGACTAAGTTTCCATTTTTATTTCCCCTTTGCGTCCCAGCATCATATGCTTCCTCGTATGGAGCAGTTTAATGTGTATCCACTTTGCGTTTTTTACTGTACATAGCAGCATGTATCGATGAAAGCGGAGGAAACACATTTGGGACAAGAAAATTCTGTCCATTATTAGCTTAAATGGGCCTGAATATGTCGGAACCTCCAATTGCTTGCAATGGGATGGGTAGTTTCTGCAAATATTGTGTGTGTGAACATGTAAATATATCATTTACTGAAGATTTTTTGGAACTTCACTGTGGATTGAGATACATAGATAAATTGATTGGAAGCCAGTGGATGAATACTAGCATTTAAGGGTGCATTTGACGTATTATGGGATGAAAAATAGGATACATTTGGCTTTTCACATGTCCTGAAGTAGTATTATTGATTGAATTTGGAAAATGTGCATACCAAACCCTAATTGGATATGTTAAAGTGCAGACAAGAGCACAAGTTACAGCTCCCCTCTCTTTCTTGCTTGGAGAAATGTAAAAAATGACTCCTGTTTATACTCAAAACTCATCTATTCTATTAGCCACATTGCAACATGCTACTGGTCATGACTCCTACTACTATGCAAGTATAAAAGCTAAGTATTACAAGTAGTGCTAATATTATTCTTGGTGCCATTTTCCGCTGGCAAACTGCCATTGTATGATTACGTCTTACCAGTCATCTAGATACTGATTACTTGTTTGTCTCTTGTTTGTGAGATCTCTCATTCACAACATGTTTGGTAAATCCACAGATAACCTGTGGCGCTGAGCTTGCTGTCTTGTTTGTTGAGGCACTTGTTAAAGGAAGTTATCCATACAATGATGAAACACTTGGTCAGTCCTTTCTCTTTGGTGCCACTGATTTTTAGTATCTCTGCCTCTAAATGTTTCCTCATTACTTTAAACCAATCATTCAGCAAGCAAAGTTGTGTTGGTTCATATATATGCAAAAAGTGGGAGATTTCTTCACTAGGTATCAATTTGGTCAAATCTGAATAAATAATAGAAGAAGAAACAATATCCCATGTCATTGTTTCTAGTTTTCTTTGTATAAAAAATATTTAAGAATAAGATTAATCTATCACATCCATGATCACTGTTGAATTTCTCAGAATGCAAGCATAGTGCATTGGTAATTTTGTAATAACTTTTGCTGGAAGGGTGTTGGTTTATGTTTCTGTCAAGGTATATAAGAGTTCGACAGTCTCTGTCAGGGACTGGTCTGTTTTAATATTTCTGGTGGAAATGTATATCCATATGCAAGAAAGCTGTATTAAATCTGAAGGGTCCACTTTAGCACTGCACAAGTTATGTCTTGTGAAGTGACCCAGTGGTGTTTTTGAGGTGGAATTCGCACAGAGCAAAATGTGAAAAGAGCATTTTTTTCCAGTTTTTGATCTTTCTTTATTTTATTTTACTTTTTTCACTTTGTACAAGTTGTGAGTTTGTGTTCTGTCACTCACTCTTCCAGTTATTATGTAGTGATCCTAATCTATACAATTTGCTGTGAATTTTTTCACTATCTTTTTGTTGATGTTCTGTATGGATTATGAAAGTTCTATGTGTTAGATTGTGTCAGGAAAATCTACAAGTTGTTTCCTCAAATTGTTGTACCTCAACACTTGGGTGATGACGATGATGTGCAGCAACTATCAGAAGCCCTAGCAGCAGCAAAAACACGTGTCGAGTGCTGCTCATCATTCTTGAAAGCCGCTCTAAAGTAAGTTTATAGTTGGCCATCAACTGAAAGGGGGAAAAAAAAGCTTGTAGTTGGCCTTGCTATATTGACTAGGAAATGCTTTATCTTGCATTGGTGTATTATGACACGTTGGTATACGGAAAGAGACTTGGAAAGGAATCACAATTTTGGGTTCTATATCCTTTCCATGTTTAAAAGCAATTTTAGAAGCAAGAATTATGATTCCTTGGAATTGGTAATTTTGTTTATAAGGGGAAACTTGATTCTACTTTTGAGAGAGTAAAATCGTGATTCCACTACATACATACAAAATCTATGATGTATATTTGTTGCATCAACAAATTGAGAGCATTTTTAACAAATACCATTGCGTACATGCTCAATTCCATTTCAAAAAGGCCACAATGGTAAATACCATTGGAATGGAATCAATGATTTTGTTCTCGTTTCCAAACATAAGGATGGATATCTCATCCCAATCTTCATTCCATCTATACTATTACATTTTATTTCATTTTAGACCATTCCTATCTATCAGATGTGACATTACTTCCTACATACACAATAATTGTTTCATTGGGCCTTGGCTCTCTATTTTGATGGCCTCACTTCTTTATCACAAGTTTTACAATGTTCTTTGACGTGATACTTGAATGGCTTATCATCATTATGTGCGTGTAGATATTATTGACCTCTATATGTATTGAATATCATTTTATACTTGGGTTTAGATGTGTGACTGAAATATAAGATGTCCTTGAGCACTTTAAAATATGCCATGATAAGATAAGGAGACTGGGAATGCTCATATATTCAAATATAGCTCCTTACACTGTATGGTGGTTTGCATCTTTTTATTCTAACAAGTAGACATATCTTATTTTTCACTATCAGTATCTGTTGATAGATCAGGAAGATTTCTATTGCTCTCGTTGTACAATTGTCTGGTGTTTACTTGATATGCAAAGTGGTTTCAGATGGTGCAACAAATGTATTTGTATGCAGCCTTACCACTGCATTTTTGAAAGGAGGCTTTTTTTTCACCTTGATCCCATGGCTCATCACCAAAGAGGCAAACTTAATCATCGTTGCACTCGGGCTTGCCCTCTAGTTGTAGAATTAATGCCATCAAAGTAAAAAAATCATCTTATCTTTTAATTTTTGCATGAATGAACCATTGTTAGGGAAGGATGCATGCCAAGTGCTATTTTCTCCCAGATGGGTATTATCATCTTCTATGGGTCCAGCCTACCCCCACCCCCCAAAAAAAACAAAACAAAAAAAAAAAAAAAAACCCCAAACTCCAAACTTCAAGAGAATGTTTCTTCTTATTATTTGGTATTGGCAAACAAGTCCTATTTGGCCAAAAAAAAAAAAGAGTCCTGGGTACTTACAGGAGCTGTCAGTTACAAGAAGAGTCAGCAGCCATACATTGACTGCTTAAACATCAACAGAAAGTGAAACAGAAAGACTATGCCTCATCATGTGGGGTTAGGACCTGCCAGTCTAAAGTTCTGTTCTCACCTACAAAAGTAGACAGTATCTTAGAATCCTTTTATGCATAGTAAGATTTAATATATCTATTGCCATTAACAACAGATTGTTATATGCCAGTCCATGTAGGTTTTTGAACAATTGAGTGTGTCTCCTTAAAAAATTACTAATGCTCATGTGACTAGGGGATATTAAAATTTGAAAAAAAGGTGCCGCTTGTTTCTTTTGGCTCTCCACAGTTGAAACAGGAAATCCAGTGCACTACTCATTAAGTAATCTTGTTTTTTGGTGAGCTTTCCTTTGGACCATAAGCCATAAAATGGGAGAATATTTGTGCCATGGAGTTGGCAAATTGTCATCTTCTAGTGTTTTCCCCCAGTGTTTGCAGAAAGTCAGTTCTTAAGAAAATCATGATTGATTATCCAAAAAAAGAAACCATGATCTGCAACTTTGTGTTTCTGTGTCATCATTTTTTGGTATAATGACCTTTTCCACTCTACTTGTTGAACAGGTGGTCTGCACAATTTGGATCTCATAAGGGTGGATCACCTGAACTACATTTAATGCTAGCCGAATACATATACTCTGAATGTCCTGAAGTGGTGGGTTAGCAAAAGGCTTGTGATTTAATAGCATGGGCATTCTTAATCTCTGTCTCTGAGACCTAGGAGTTGGGTAGTTGACATGCTATGTTTGTAACTTTGCATGTTTCATTGACAATAGATGCCAGAATTTTTAGTTCACACCTTCACTACTTTGCGACATGGTGTTTCAACTGGAAATAACTGCATCAACATACCCAGATGCCATGAATCATGAAGTTAAAGTTTAGACCATTGATTTTATCTCTCATAAAGAGCCTTACTTTTGGTGATATGATGACAAATCTATTGTTAGAGCTCGTCTGTAAGAGGATAGTTGATGCTGCTTTATTTACCCTACTTTCTATGCATGTGGTGATTGGTGTGGTTCAATAGATATAGATCTAGAAAAGGGAGGGAGAGGAGAAATGGAGAAAATTCACACACACACACACACATAGATGCATGCGCGCATGTGCACACACACACATATGCAAGTGCTGGTCATGTCCCATTGCTCCTGCTTGTTTACTGCAATACTTTCGTAGTGTGCCGTTAATCGATACTACTTACTGACTACTATTTCCAGGATATGGCCAAAGTGACATTTCATTTTGTAAGAGGAAACAATCTAAAGAAGTTTGCATCAACTCTAGTGAATTTTATGGGAAAGGTTAGGGCTTCTTCGCTTACCATGGACTTTCAATTACTGATATGGAGTTCTATATTTTTGTTGGTCTCACTTGTAGAGACACAATCAAAGTTTGTCCAATTTAGCATGTTTGCTAGGTGGTGGTGGTTATTTTTCCCCCGACATTGCTAGTGGTATCACATATTAAGTTGCATCCAAATGGTACTGACATAAGAAAATGAATACAATGTGTGGCATTTATCAGGTCAAAAATGGAGTAAAGTTGATGGAGTTCCTTTTTGTTTCAATTGTGAAGCATTTTACCCCTAATTATGTTATAATCAAATTGAATACGGTTGAATGTAAATTGGTAAAAACTGGCCACGGTATATAAGAACAATGTCGTTCGAATTTCGCTGCAAAACACAAGGGCTATGTTGGTGGGTAATGTGTGAATATCCCCATAAGTGGCCTGTTATTTTGGACGGTATGCCTTGATCCATGGTGGTGACTAGAGCCGAAGCTACCCTTTTTTCTTTTTAATTACTAAAAGTTGGGGTGGTGGTTGAAGTTGAACATAGCTAACAATCCTCCTTTTCCTCTCTGTGCAGAATGCAAACATTTTATTGTTTGTGTATCCTAAATTCTCTTCAATATATATGTATGTATGTATGTATATCAAGTTTAAAATTTCATGCTTCTAGCTCATGTCCAAACTGCCAATAACCTGCCTTTGAGTTTCAAACAGTGTTGCCCATTGTTGAAACGAGAAGTTACGGGTGGATTATTTTATCTGTTAGCTCATGAAGAGTGGAGTGTTAGTTCAAGTCATTGCTTATGATGCTCATTTTCACTCTTTATGTTTGCAGTGTTACCCAGGTGAGGATGATTTGGCCATTGCGAGGGCAGTTTTAATGTAAGTTGACTTGCAAAACTGGAATTCATGTCTTTCCAAATGCTAGTATAATCTATAAATTTATGGTTGATGGTTTGGATGACATGACATAATGATATTTGATTATTTTAAGAATTTCAGATCCATTGATGGCAAGTTATTTTTTGTGTTTTTTCTTGAATGTAAGGGGAGAATTTTGGGCATAGTTCTTGATCAATGGGAATGGGTATCAGCATTCTGTTCTTAATCTTCTTAGCAGAGCCTGCGTGAAAGAGCTAAATTAGAGACTTAACATTTCTATTATTTATGGTGGTTGTATTCGTCCCATATTTTTTCTTCTGTTTGTTGTGAGCTTGCTCTAAAAGACTTTGGATTTTGCATCACCGAGGAGATTTTTCTCCTCTAGGATAAGGAAGCTTTTACCTCTAGTAAAATTATTGGGTGATTCACTAAAATCATGAACAGCTTGGAGCTACCCAAAAAAAGTTGAAATAACTAATGAAGTATTTGAAATATTATTAGTCACTTATCTCTGTTTGTAATGCTCTGATGTATTTCTTCTTCTGACAGGTATTTATCTATGGGCAATCTAAGGGATGCTAATGATTTGCTGGATGAAATAATGAAGCTAGTGGAGTCCAACGAGCTTGAAATGCCTAAATCAGATCTAATGCAGTATATAGATTTTCTTTTGCAAGTGTAAGGCATTTTATGTCTTTTTCTGCAGATATTCTTACTGACATGCTTTGCTTGTTGCCCCATCCCATGCATCCTATAAGCTACATCTTTATAAATATGATAGGAAATTTTTCTAGTAATTATCAAGCATAAACACTAGATAGACATCATTTTCTTCTGAGTTGAATATTTGAGGCTTCAACTCTATGAGGATGATGTAAAAAATTTGTAAATATACTTACAATTTGGAATAATTATGCTATGTTACAAACTCAAGTGTCCTTGAAAAAAGGTTGAGGGCTTCTTAGAGAAGACCCTTCAATCTCCTGTTATTAAGGGTTTGTTAGAGAGACATGCTGATCTCATGAAATACTAAATACTAATTTAAATTAAGAGAGAATACTTTTTGGCTTGCTATATTTTCTCATTAGATTAAGGTACTTGCGAGCCTTTATAATGTAATTTAAAGACTTCTATAATGTGATATCTCATAAAATGCTCAAAAGCCGAACAATATTCAAAACAATATCATGAAACATTGGAACTAAAATATTTTTGCCCCAATATTTGTAGCTGCAATAGCTAGAAAATTGTACATAGTTTCTGAGTTTTCTCTTTTTCCTACTAGCAATTGGTGATTAGTAGCACTTAGGACTTCTTATTTTTGCTTGTTTGTGCATATTCATGCTCACAACCAGTGGAAACTCGACCATGGGCTTTAAATATATTGTACTTGTAATCTCACAATTAAGAAGAAGGCTACAAACATTATGTTCTCACCTTGTTTACCTTTTGATAATCTATGCAGTTTACAAAGAGATGCATTGCCCCTTTTCAATATGATGAGAGTGAATTACAAGTCTAGTATAGATAGAGATCCTGCATTTAATGAGGTACATCTTCTTACACACGGATGTGATATTTCTCTCTTTCAAGGATGCTAAACATATATTCATATATATTCCAGTAGGAACTTAAAAGATGCAATTGATGATGTCACCTGAAATCCTTAGTTAACTTGACAGCCTGTTATCAGTCATATGCTCACTTCAAGAGATGTTTGTGATACTAACAGTTACTTCTTGCAGTTTCTAGATGCTATTGCTGAGAGGTTTTATGGAGTCCAACGTAGAAATCCTCTGCAAGGGATGTTTGGAGACTTATTCAAGGTCAATTTTCTCATCTTCTCATTTCTTTTAATTCATTTAAAATGCCACAACAATTGGTGCTTTATAATGAACGAGGTTTGACAATATAGGCATTGGATGATTTGCTACTAAATTGATGTTTGGAATGTGTTTACGTTTGTTAAGGTTCCTCCATCTCTGATTGGATAATGGTTTGAGGACACAATGCATAGATCCTTCTGATTTCAAGACTTGTTGATATAAAATCTTCCAATCTCTTTGAAATTGTAATATAAATAATATATCTGGTTGTTTACAGCGTTAAACATTTATTTGTACAAAGACAAGTTTTCATTCTTAACTTTCCTAAATAAAGGAGTAGATACAATTTAACTATATATCTTAAAAAGATGGATAAATATTAGAATAAGGAGATAAATAATTATTCCTACTATAAAAGACATTCCTTACATCATTCCCTCCTTAGATACTGAACTTGTCCCTGAGTTGACTGGACTGAGAGCTGAGGAGTTTCATGCTTCATCCTTGTCATCAACTGACTCCACCTAGAAGAGCTTCTAGCCATAGTTCTTTCAAGTGAAATGCTCATTGTAATTGAAATGCAATCCCTTTGCTTGGTGCATCTCTTCTTTGTTTATGCAATGCAATGGTTTAGTACCTAGAAAAGATGCCATAATTAGAGCTCCAGTTGCCTCCTCCATGCTCCCTCCTCCTACTTGCATTGTGACTTGTTAGCTGTTGTCGTTGATGCTTGGGCTTGACTCATCATGGTAACTAAATTTACACTGTTTAGGAAGAGGGAACGAATTAGGAGGATAGAAAAGTGGAGGAATGAATTGGAGAGGAAAGAAAATAGAAAGAAATTATTAGTGTATTTTTTAGTTTGTATCAAGGAAAGAGGAAGGAATGAATACGGGAGGAGTGATTTTCAAAATAATATTTAAAAATTATTTTAAACTATCCTATATGTTATCTTAAAAAAGGTGACAAGAATTTAAAAGTAAGTTTATATTTGAATATCAATCATTTTCTCTTGCAAATCTCTCCACTTTGGAGGGGAAAAAGTAATGAGGGCCTATAGGGAAAGGGTTCCTCCAAAATCCATCTATTTTCCTACTCCAAATAAGGGAAAATTTATTGAAATCCACACTTTCCTTTCATTTTCCTTCTCCTCTCAAGAAATTTGTAGGCATTTAGATACCTACTTATGCAAGCTCAATGTAAATGCTTGCTTTTGCAAGCTAAAGACCTATTAGAGGCCTGTAATTGGTAGACCAAATTACAATGCATGTGTGCTTTATATAGTTTTTTTTATCAAGTACTTTAAAATAACCTTACCCACCCACCTACCAACCTCAAACACCACCACCACCACCACCACCCCACCCACCCACCAACACCCAAACCCCCAACTATGCCACCCCACGCCCCACCCAAAAAAAAAAAAAAAAAAAAAACCAAAGCAAAGAAATCCCCCCAAAACAAAACCCAAACCCAAATATTAATGGAAAATGGAAAAAGCTATGGATACTAATGAAAGGTTTCCTGAACAAGCTAGGAATTAGTAATCTTCATTTGGGATTAACGTGCTTTTGAAAAAATTGTGTACTGTTGCTTCTTTTTTATTGATTCTGCTAGTATCTTTTGAAACCTTTGGAAGTTTAATGCCTTTGTAGCCACAATGGATGTAGAACTGATCTCTGATTTTAGCTTTCATTCAATCTTTCCAATTTGAGTTGGATCATTGAGAATAGGTTCTCCATTTTTTGGCTGCCCATTGCTGCATGTTATTGGTGGTCAATCTATCCAAGCTTTAGGGAAAGGCTGATTTCATTTAATGCGACAGAAATATGACCATCCATATGATATTGTTTAAAATCTTTTGCTCCGTTGTTCTTGAGAAGGGGAGTATTCTGTGCTGCATCGCTTGATTTTGTTTTGTTCCACTCGTTCATTGAAGTTATGTTGCAGTCCAAATGCATGCAAATAATTTGTTTTATTTTATTTTCTGATATAATTGTTTCTACGGTTTAGATCCTTCTTCAGCAAGCAAAATGAATATGCAACTATTTGAGGACACACTGTAATGTAACTGAGAATAGGATTTTGATGTCTTGCTCTTTGTGTGCAGATGATGGGAGGTGAATAGCCCATACGTCGAAGTTTTCCACCGCTAGAAAAAATGGGTTGAAATCTTATATGACAACCTCAATGAGAATTTTGAAGAACTATATAGTTATACTTATATCATTCAATTTTGTCTTTGTAGATCAACATAAAACTATAGTTCACAAGACGGTTTTCCTGATTCTTTCAGTAGAAATTAGCTTGTTTCCTCGTGTTCTTATTGCTGTTTGCTATAGATAAAATCATTTAAAATAAAAAAAGGGTTTGGGTTATTTTTAACTCTTGTTACATGTGGCATGTGCAAGGGTAGCCCGTTCCACAAACCATAGGGCCAGTTCTTGCATGATCGTTATCTAAGGGAGGTAGACCTGGGAGTCGCGTGGAAACAATCCCCGCCATTCCGGTTTGTTTCCAGGAACCGCCAGCCATATGCTCTAAATTTTGGTAATTGGTCGTGACAGATTCTCTCATAATGCTTTTAGCTAAGACCGTAGTAATTTAGTAACATCGGCATTAGTCTTCTATTGGAATATATCAAAGTTCAAAGTCTCTCTTCTCCATAATTGACCAAAACAAAAGAAAAAGAGAAAGATTTTAAATATAGCTGGAAACACCTCCTTTGTGGCTTCACATATTAACGCAAAGGAAACAAATGTGGGTCTTAAATCTGTATGAATCTACATCAGTTTTACACCGGCCCTTGGCTAGCGATGGTCACACGGTCATATGAAAATAACTGTACTGCAAAGGGAGACATTTTCAGCTTGATACCATTTACTCTTTGCCTTGCCCTTTTGCCTTTCTAGTTTTGCCTAGAAGTTGCTTTCTTTCAAGCCCTATTCTTTTGTCGATAGCGACAAAAACCAAGGTTGAGGGTAAACATTGAGTAAAGGCAGTGATAGCAAAGACCACTAGTCTTTAAAACTTGAAAGCAAGGGTTCAGTTATAGCATTGGATACAAGGATCTTGCAGAAACCCTGGCCTGATGGGAAAATGAATCAAATCTAATCTTACATGCACAGATTCCTGGAAGTAAGAAACTTTGATTGGCACATAGAGTTTTGATGCCCTCAAGTTGCACACGGCCGAAAGATTTAGCCGTGAATGGGTTAAATCACAAATCGAGGGTCACCGGATTCATATCATGATCTACATTTCTGGCAGCAAAGTACACTAAGCAAAGGCACTGGAGAGAAGACTCAATAGATAGCAAAGCCAATGACACAACCCATCATCCCCTAATCGTGCATATATGTACCAAGGGACTCGGTGGTTACGCTTAAACCAAGCATGTTGCCAGAAAGTAATCTAATGTGGTGGGAGATGACATGTAGCACACTAGTCCATTTTATTTTTACGGCCAACAAGCATATACAACAAGCAACAATATATCCTTTTTAAATGGTATAACATTTCAAATAAATACGTAAGAATTATTAATCATTCATATAAAACCAATATTTAATATATAATTATATAATTAAATAATAGTTTTTACATGATATCTAAAATTTAAACATAGATTAAGTAAATATATTATTTTCTTCAATATTATCTATACTTTAAAATAAAATCCGAGTATTGCATAAGCTTCGACGACAATTTCATTTCCCTATCAAAGAAATGTTTTTTTCATAAAGAATTTATTTTAAAAGCATCCTAATCTTTAGAAAAGCGAAAATGATATGTATCATGAATGTTATAACGAATTTTTAGGCTGAAACTACACAGGTGAGATCAAATCTTACTTTTACCTTGACCCAAAAAAAAAAAAAGAAAAAACAAAAAAAAGAAAGAAAAAGTCTTGACATATGGTTGTGATAGATATATTCAATAATTAAATATACAAAATCATTTTCATAACAACTATCATAAAAAAGTTATTTAATACTAGAAATATATTGTTACTATAACGTTGGCTAATGTAACCTGTTATAAAACAGTTATAGCAGGTTACTTTTTCTCTATTCCTTTACTATTTAATTAATTATTCATAAAAGTCATTAACTTATTATTTAGATAACATGTAAACCTATTTTAATAAGATGAGCGGTATAAATTAAGTTTTACTAAATTAATTATTTAGATTAATTAGCGTTACGATAACGTATTTTTGTTAAAGCTATTGTAGAAGTCCTCCAACTCTTCCTATTCAAACCAAATAACCTAAAATATGATTGAATTTTAGAATAAATATAGATGTAATGCATGTCTCCCATTCCTTAAAAAAATTACATCATATAAATGACATAATTTTAATTATTTTGATACCAATGTAATCCATTGATATGACATACGTATAAAATAAATTAAATTAATATAACTACTCTAATGTCATATTTTTAACATGTGATAAACATTTACTCTAACATCACATCTTCAATGTGTGATAATCATACAAAATAAAAATACTTTAATACTACATCTCTTCAACATGCGACAAATATATGAAATTAAATTAATATAACTACTCTCCATATAAAGAGGTAAAATTGCGTGTTGTACTTACGATTTTACATCATTATTTATGTAATTATTTTTATATAATTACTTTTACATAATTGGTATTTACGTAACTAAATTAACGATAGATTTGCAAAGATACAACTATCACTAATAAATATACCGTATTTCTGGCTTACCTTTTCCGCTAAAACGTACGATTCGGTTTGTCTGGTTTTACGCTCGTCCCAAGGCTAAGGGCTAAGGCTGATCCTTGTGCATGTGTGGTTGGAAAAAAGATTTAATATTATTAAGTATTGGCAATCCATCAAATAGCATATTAGTATTAAATACGTAATCATAATTTTACATACTTTTTAGAAAAAATTATCAATAATACTTTGTTAAAATTTTAATGATATGTATATTTCTTAATTCACTTAGTGATGCACTAATATTAGAGGTGAGCATTGTTCAATTTAGTACGATTGACCTCTTTTATTAAATCAAAACTAAATTAATATAATGGTTCGTTTTTTTTTTTTTAAATCGAATATAATTATATGGTTTAGTTTATAAATTTTTCGAGTTTAATTAAAATCGATTCGATTTGGTTAAATGTTTATTAAATATTTTTATTTTTAATAAATATAAAATTTTAAGTGAAATTTAATCAATTTAATTTTAATAAGTGATATAAAATTATGATAATTAATAAAAAAATATAAAAAATTTGATGGAAATAAATATAAAAAGGTATAAAATAATTATATATTTTTTTATTTAACTAAACGGTTTAATTAGGTTTTAAATAATTCAGTTTAGTTCGTTTTTTTAAATCGGATTGTGAACTATTTATATATAATCTAATTTAATTATAAATAAAATGATATAAAAAGATTATCTTTTTATTCGATTCGTTTTTTTTTTTTTTATTAAAACTTAAAGCTCTTCTCCCGTGCAGTTCAGTTGAGCAAAACGCAAACCGAAAGGGATAAAAGGGCGGTTGGTTGATGGTAACTGGTATGCCTTGGAAACAAAATACCACGCCGTAATGAGCATTTTGAATGCTAAACCCGTAGCTGCAGGGGCGATATCGTGTCTGAACCAGAAGACAACGAAAGACAGAGGAGGATTGTTGTCAGTCTCGTGTGTGGGAGAGAAAGTGGAAGTGGAAGTGAAAGTGAAGATGGAGGAGAAGAGGTTGAAGGCAGTCGAAGTCACACCAGATACCTTCAAAGAGTACGGTCAAGTCATCGAACCTACTCCCGATGGTGATCAGTTCGGTCCCGACGATGCGCAGCTCGATCTCTCCGGTGGAATCCCCAGGCACTCTCTCTCTCTCTCTCTTTGTGGTTGTTTGTAATTAGTGATATCTTCTTCTTGCTTATTTGGTTGAGATGATCTGATTATTGTTTAATTTGTGGATTAGTTGTCAAGGCCCTCGTCTCCCGCATGCAACAGTGGCAGTTGCTGTGGCATGAACATTGTTCTCCTGTGGGGAAATATTTTTACGCATAATGCCCTAACAAGGTCTATATTGACCAATCTATGTTAGAATTTTCCTGTCCCATTGAGATGAAATCCATCCGTGTTAAATATTAGAGCTGGCAAATTGATAGACGAAGGAACCTGACATTATCAAGATGTAAAATAAGAAATTGGGCAGGTTCCTGAAATTTAGAATCTTATGGAGGCGTCTACTTAGTTCATCTTTTTTAAATTATTTGACAGGTGATTTCTCTTAATTTTAAGTATCGGAGCTGAATGTAAATTCACATGATGAGTCGTGCTCTAGACTGTGAGCGGAGTTTTATAGATATAAAGAAAGCTCATCTCTTTCAATGACCTTGAGGCTTTTTGGAGAGTTGTGTGGATTCAAATATAACAAATTTTAGGGGAAAATGAAATGCTTGTTTACACCTGCATACAATACCCAGAGGTCCAATGTTAAGGGTACAGGCATTAGTTTCGATATTGAGAGCTTATTACGGGATGGTTGGATATTGGCCTACCAAATTCAAGGTCCTTTAGTTAAAAAAGAATCACCAACGTAGGGACATTAAGGGGTCTAGTTATTGTCTGTCATGGTTGATGTGACAGCGAATCATCAGGTAGATATTGATTTGTTTAAATATGTATCAATGTTCAAATAGCATTTGGGAAAAGCATGAAGAAGTCCTCTATGTTTGTTCTGGAAGTCAATTAAGTCTTCTAAGAATTAATTAGGTCATGTAAGCTCCCCCTAAATTTATGCGAAAAATTAATTAAAGTCCCTTATGTTCTTGAGTCATCTAAATCCTTTACGTTTGTGTTGTTGTACTAACTAATCCTTATTTTAGCATGTATAACTATATACATAACCCTTTCTTGATGTGAAAACTCAAATAACTCACTTGAATTGATCATATTTTGGATAAACATAGAGGACTTAGATGGCCCACTGAAAACTTGAGAGACTTGATTAACTTTTGGCACAAGTATAAAGGACTTCTAGCACAATTATCCTAATAGTATTAAGAAATTTTACTGTTCAAGGGATTGCATCTGGTGTCAGTCTCGTCTTTTTTTGTATAGTCTTCTTCATACATACGAAAGATGACTTTTTGCAAAAAAATCAAATCTGGTAGATTTTGGGATGCAAATAGTTTTCTATGACTATATTCATGTCAATCCATAGTTAAATCTACCTCCAAATGGATTGCAGATTATGTCAACATGAAAAATATTGTTGATTTTCTGTTAGTCCTCTTTCTTAAGTGCTGCTGTTCATTGTTTACATAAATATGACTTAGATGTGACGTTAGGGAAATGCTTCAAGAGATTTCCAGTCCCATTTCCAAAAGCTGTGTGATTGATAGACACTGTATTATAAAACAAAATATTTCTTAATTTGATGTTTGTGAATGATGTAAGGTGTTTTCCATCTGTTAAGTCAATTTTCTCATTGGGGATAATTTGGTGAGGATAAAAAACTTAGTGCTTGATGTAATGTCTCATCTTTATCTGCTGCTCCAAAAAAGTGCTGGTTGTTTGGTATCTCATTGGAGATGATGTTTGCATCACAAAGAGGCGACATAAGTTTTAGGTTCAATTGGGTTTACGAATATTTCTCAGCAGGTGCTCCAGAGAAAATTTCTATTCGAATATGGACCATCCTATTTGAACCAAATTAATGTTGTAATATGAGTTGCATGGAATCACAAAGATGTGAGAGCGCCAAGTTTCTTAGGAAGCTTTTATACAGTTTTATGGCCATCTTCTTCTAACCAGCATTATGGGCTCTCTGCATCTCTTATGCCCTGATAGACTCTCTTTCCTCTTAGCTTCTGAATGCATTCAGTACTTTTCTCTCTGCTGTCAAGTCTTATAAACTATAATTTATCTTCATCGCTTCTTTTTATAATATATCGGAAATTTATGATGTTGTAAATCTGCTCATGTTTGCAGGTTTTATATCGTGCATTTGGAAAGCCAGCCTCCTAAGTTCTCAAACATAACACACCATGCCAGTGTGACCCAGTGTCTTGGTTCAATAGGTGGCCATGTTTGGTATCTTGGAGTTGCCAAGCCATCAATTGCGAGTGAAAGTGAGGCAAAGGATGATAAAAGCAAAAACATCTTGAGGTCTAAATGTGGCCATTTCTACATGCCTCCAGCAATTGATGACGTGCGTGTGTTTAGAATTTCAGGGTCTAAGTTTATTAAGCTTAACCGGGGCACATGGCATGCAGGGCCTCTATTTAAGGTGGAAGCGATGGACTTCTACAACTTAGAATTGAGCAATACCAACGTAATGTTTTTCTATATCCTTAGTGCTCAGATAATTGTCAAAACTATATGTTGCTTGGTTCTCTGCATTCAGTACAAACTGCTTTAAGTTTCTCCTAGATAATTTACAAAAGTTTCTGAGGAATTGAAATACTAGATTTATAACAATTAACCCAATGCACGGTTGACTCAAAACAGGTTGATTATAGATGAAAACTTCATATGCTTCTCAGGGCAATTTACAGTACACATTGACATAAGCAAATTTGTCAAACTGACAAAAGTAAAAAATTTCGTCTTAAAATTCTTGCATTTGCTTCAGCACTTGTTCCTATAACCGTACTATAGGTAAAACATGTAAGTAGTTTTTTCTTCCATAGCATTAATATTGACCATGAACCTAAGTAATCAACCTCTGACTTTTCAGTGAGGCTAAAAAATGGAATTAGAAAGATAGAATTGATATCTTTCTTTGGGTAAAGGGCACAAGTGTAATTGGACCAAATATCTCTGGGCACAAGAACCAGTCGACAACACCATTTCACCAATTAAGTCTAGCTTCTAGCTTAGGTGGTGAAATCGGTGGGATATCCAATAGAATCAAATGTCCAAGCAGCCAAACCTAGTTTTTACTCCGCCTCCTTGTAGCCTGTGCCTTTATATGAATTGTAATTGCTAGTGAGTGTATCTATGGAGAGAGCCTGTGGTGAATTATTTAATTATCTCCAACAAGAAAAAGAAAGTGAAAAGTTCATAATGTCCTGTCTACATGACCTAGGAAAATGTTCTACATGCGGTTGCCTATAGTCAATGTGAATTAGTATTGGACTTAGTATTTTGCTTTAAAAAGCTAGCAACTGGGATACATTGGTTCATAATGACATTAATGTCTCCCTGTGGATGAGGGTCCATGGCCTCTAATTGGACTGATATCTCTTGGCATAGCAACCAGTCAACACCAGTTAAGTTAGATAACAACCCCAAAACCAAACCAAAACCCCTCAACAAACACACACAGAAAATTTGGTTGGAAATGTACCCAGTAGAATCTTCTTTCTTTCTTTTTTTTCTTTTTTATTTTTTTTTCCCAGCTTGTTTTTTGGGCTGAATCAATAAAACCGGATTTCCAAGCAACCAAACCTTTCTTCTTACTCACCTTCCTTGTATCATGTGTCTTTATTTGGATGTAAGCACTTGTAAGTATATCCATGGAGAGAAGCGAAGCTGGATTTAATTATTGAAATTATCCCCCAGAAAAAAAAAGAAAAAAGAAAAAGAGAGAGAGAGAGAGAGAGTTTTGGTGGTTGGTGGGGGGGAGGGGGTTGGGGTGCGGCAGGGAGGGTCAGAGAGATAGAAGCTCATAATTGTCCTTTGTGTATGACCTAGGAAAATGTGTTCCATGCAATTGCTTGTAGTCAATGTAAATCAGCACTAGACCTAGTATTTTGCTCTTAAAGAGTTAGCTACCGGAGGGGAAGTTATTGTATGTTAGTTCCTAATGGCATTAATTAAAAAATTTAGATGCATTTTTTCTTTTGTGAACTGGTTTTGATTCAGTCAGATTAGTGAGAGTGTTAATAAATTTGATGCAGCTTTTGGTAGTTCAACTATCCTTTAGAGAAAGATTTTCAGAATGGTGTATTTCAACTTCATAATTTTGAAAACTATGTAAGAGGCAATGTGTGGGGTTATTTGTGAAATTCACATTACTGTGCATAAGGCGTAGCTTACATATTTGCACAGCCCTATTTTACATGAACATCATCATGAATAGCGCTCTTACTCCTGACATGCCAATCTATATAATCAAGGGACTAAACTGTTTAATCTTCATCTGTGCAGGTTGTGGATCACACGTTGCATGACTTTAAGAAGAAAGACAAAGTAGTATTTATCATTGATGAATAACTGTTGGAGCACTTGTTCTTCATAAATTGTATGGAAATTGTTCCATATTGGTCTACTTTATTTGAACAGGGTACATGCATTGTGTTGTATCTGAAGACAATGTTGCCTTCTGCAGTCAAACCGAACCTTTTTCTATCAGAGCAGCTCTATAGACGGAATATGTATTTTCCAAAGCTGCATCGTCTTTTCTATTAGCATTGATGTGGACGGGGCAGTTTCCGTATTTTTGCCTTAAAAAAATTAGTGACTCCAGCAGAATTGCAACCTGATAATGATTCTGGTGTCCAACATGCTAATGCTTAAAATTTTCTCGACATGCGGTTAATCAGTTCTAGATTAATCGCATAATGTGTCAATGCTACTCAAATAAATGATTAAAATGTTATTTGAATTCTACCAAGTTCTCGCTCTTATTTTAAAATTACAAATCCTGATTTTGTCATCAATAGTTGTCCCTTACTAGGGAAGGAAGATTGTTGATTTTTTTTTTTTTTTGGTCATATGGGAATATCGTTGCTCAATGTTTTGTGTCTAATCTATGTGAATTCTCATCAGTAAGACCTTCCCCATAAATTGTTCAGCATTTAAAACTGATTGATCGATATGTTTTATGTTGTTAAATCTTAAATTCTGAAATGACAGAATGGTTAAATATTAAGGTGGCCGTCTACTTGTTTGATGTTCCCTTTACTAGCTTCAATGACAAAGATTATGATGATCTGCTCGAATTTCTACATTTCCTCATCCCCTTTTGAACTGGATTTCATGAAATTTGTTTTAAGGTTACTAGATGTAATGTTTCAAGATCACCCTCTTCAAGCGATTACTATTGAATTAGATATGGTTGAGGCCTGGAAAAGCAAACCTTACAGAGTTTAGAACCTGTGATCTTACTCCAGATTCAGCCTTTGTCAAAATGATGTTCATCAGGTGTCCTTGTTCCTGATATGTCACAAAACTTTCGTTATCTGACCGTTAAGCTTGTGCTACTTGTACATGGCACGAGCTGAATATGAGAATGAGCAATCATAAATTGGGGATCCATGACTTTAGATTCGACAGAAACCTACGGATGATGTGATTAGGTAGGCATTTAGACTATGGTTCATGGCTTGACGGAACGTCATTATGAAGGAACTAAGGCTTATTTGGCTCAACCCAATCCAGTTGGATAATGCTTGAATACAGCAGATAGTAATGAAAGGGGGAAGAGGTGCAAGCATCTTTCTTCCTGCCGATCGCCGATCGCCGATCGCATGCTGAAATTTAGTCCAATATCCATACAGGTTCAGCATTAAGCAGATCAAGATAAAGCCATTCACCACTCGTTTTGCCTTAAGGATATAAACATACCCTGTCAGATTCATCCAACAAACAGATAGCTATAATGAATCTGCTTCAGAGGTCAGATTTTGATTGCACTTCAGATCAATGTATAGGACCTGAAACTAGGTTCCACTTATGTCTAAATTGAGAAATAATGATTGAAATTATTTGCATGATTGACAGTACAGAATTTTGCTATCAAATATATTAGCAAATGATGACTACCAATTACTATCTCTTGTGCTTCGAACCTCTGCGAGGTTTATCTTAAAGAAGTTTTTGATGGGCAAAGCCAGGTGAAGGCCCGCTGAAGCCGTAGAACTTGTGTGCTTCAGCTTGTTCAATTGCTATTGCTGATTTTCCGCGAACGCCATAGAGACAGACAGCATATATAACCTGGTTATAGTTACACTTACATTTGCGCAACCGAGCAATGGTTGGCTTGCTTGGTTATATTTTTCCATTAATTGAAAATGGACCAGCACTTGCAAATTGATGCTTCAAACTTCAATTTGAAGCTTAATTTGCATATGGGTGTACTTGTCAGCTTGTCGCTGGATTCAGGCATTCAGGTCACCTAGGTTTCCTTTTCTCAAGTTGTGCTCATAAATAAGCAACCGATGCACAAGAAGTCCATAGAAATAAGTAAAAATTCCAACTCATTTACGAATTTAGCTAGGAAAATTTAATTACCCATGTTTCTATTCAATTATTAAAAAATATTATGGTAAGAGAATTTAGCTAAGAGGATTTATCTTTCAATTTCTTTTTTTTTTTTTATTAACTCTAAACACTAGTTGACGTTATTAGGGATTTGAGTATTATCATTGACATTGACTAGAAGAAAGCACAATAAAGAGTGGTATGCTAATTTATAATGCCATTCTATAGTTGTCGTATTTTTATGATTGAATTGTGTAGGTTCAACACACACACACATATTATAATTTGTTTTTATTGATTGAAGTAATATACTAAGTTCAAAGGAGTCTTGATGGGTTAGAAAGCTGATTATGCTTCTTGTTCATAATCACCTATAAGAAGCCTCTAGTAGATTGATCCATGATGACCCTTTGATACTCAAGTTAGTAAGGAAGGAGCTAAAAAAGTTTGCATATGTGTGTGCGGAGAGGTTTGAGCACTCTTGTGGGAGTTAGTAAGAAGCGTTCGATTAGCCATGTGAATATATAGTTCAGAGAGTCTAAGAGAGGATCCTACACCTTTGGCTCTTGATGTTATTTATAGCATAAAGAGCTTACCTTCCAAGGATGTGTATTGACCTAGGATTCGTCCATACCCTTCGTCTGTAGGGGACATGCATTGTAATGATGATAAGGTAGCTTTGTTGATCAATTGGCCGTAAACATGCTAGCAACAATGTTTAAGATCTAGGTGTGCTAGCCGAACAACAGATGTTAGGGGGTAATTAACGAGGAGAGAAAGAGAGGAGAAGGAAAAGGGAAATGGTATCTCGGATGGAGAATGCTTGCTTGGGCCTAAGCAATACGTTGGTCATCTACTGTTTACCCATAAGGGAGGGTGCCCTTAGACAAGTGAGCACATGTCTAAGGATAAGAGAGAGTCCATAGGGCTCAATATGATCGAGCTAGCAGCCAGCAAGTCGAAGAGTGGCTTGAACAATCAATTGGTGCTTATGGTTGTAGGAGAGCTCGAGCTATCGAGCAATTGATGTGATATAGGAAGGGCTCGTTTAGCAAAGTTGTAGACTACTCGAAGGGTTGCTTAGGTCTTTGCTTAGCTCATGGCTCGATTTCACTTGGACTTGATTTGGCTCAAAATAATATATCAATAGTTGTAATTAAAATAATGTCTAGCAAGTCATCATGAGGAATTGGGAAGTTCATGAATACCATTTCTTATAGCAAGTTATGATTAGTTATACGCCTCTTATATATACTTATTATGACATTTTGCAACTTAATCTTTTATGACTTATGATATGGAGCAAACTCTTATTTATATAGGTAATTAGGAAAGTTTTTGAAAGTAGAAATTTCATTAAATAGAAAATAGACTTATAAGTGACTTGTTGGAGGAGTAACAGACTAGATTGTTAGACGAAGGCTGGAGTTAAAGGAGATAGAGGAAGATGATGAGGAGATAGATGCCAAAGAGTGTGGAGAGGAAGAAGAAGAGGTTGATTATTTCCAAGCACAAGAGTAAGGACATCGAACTCCTTGAAGATTAGACAATGTTAAGGTCCAAATCTCACCCTTCAGTAGAAGTAAAGATGTAGATGAATATTTGGAATGGGAAGAGAATGTGGAGAAAGTGTTCGACTATTATGGTTATACAAATGCTATTAAAATGTGACTTGTTGTACTAAGTTCTTTGGATATGTTGTTATGTGGTAGAAGAATCTAAATGCAGCTAGAGAAAGGGGTGGAAGATGATGTGTAAGAGCTAAGGAAAAGATGAAGAGATTGTTGATAGTTAGATTTAGGTCCAAGACGTACTTATAGGACACGTTTGCAAAATTGTAGGAACTTTATTAAGGAGGCTGATTTGTTGATGACCATGTAAGAGAATTCCAGATGCTAATAATTCGAGCCGATGTAGACGAGCTCGAAGCTCATACAATGTCAAGGCTCATTTCTAGACTTAAATATAAGATTCATAATATTGTAAAAGTATAGAGGTTTTACACTCTGGAAGAGGTCATTAAGGTAGTGCAAAAGGGTCGAAAAATAAAGAAGAAATGCCTCAAGCCAACCTGGGCCAACATTTTCTTGAGCCCTCATTCCGCGTCAACTTATTTATGCCTAGTCAAGGAGAGAAACAATTAACCTAAAGGAATCCGAGTAGTCCAGCTAAGCTAAATTGAGGTTAGGCTAACCTTAAAGACATGTGAAAGAGGATAGACCTCAAGACATAAGACCAGCGAGGTGAAGTACTTTAAATATTTAAGCTTTGAACATATGTTTGCTGAGTGTCTAAATCGACATGCCATGGTGCTTCAAGAAGATATAGTAGATAGCATCAATGAGAGTGAGCCCAAAGAAGAGAAGAATGTTAGGAAGGTTGAAGTTGAGGAGGAAGAGGATACTTGTGTCTACGTTGACTAGGGAAAGGTGATGACCTTAGTACCGAGGTGAATATTGAGTTCCCTACTGAACTTTAAGAATGACCAGAGAGAGAATATATTTCATATGAAATGAACTATCAAAGGACAGTTGTGCACTGTCATAGTGGATGGAGGAAGTTGTAACAATGTCATTGTACAGTCCTTTGTGCAGAAATTAAGACTACCGACCTCACAAGCTACATTGGCTTTATGATAATGGTGCTTTATACATGATGGAATAAGTAATTGTGTCATTTAGTGTTGGAAATGTGTACGAGGACAAAATAGTGCGCAATGTCATCTCCATGGGAGCTTTACATTTGTTATTAGGAAGACCTTGGTTATTTAACTAACATGTTATTCATGATGGATACAAGAGCATCTATGCCTTTGTTAAGGACAAGAAGAAGAATGTGTTGTAATCCATGACACCGATTCAAGTGATTGAAACCCATGGTTAGCTCACCTGAGCTAGTAAGAAGAGAGCTCTATTGATGAGCCGAAGAGAGCTTTAAGCTGCTAAGAAGGCTAATGACCTTATGTTTCTATTGATTAGAAGATTGCTAGAGATGAGAGATTTGGAAAAAGTACTTAAACAGATTTGAAGACTGATTGATGAGTTTTCTAACCTGTTTCCTGAAGAGCTGCCTAAAGGATTACCCCCAATCCGAAGCATTAAACATTGTATTAATCTGCAGCCAAGCGCTGCCCTACCAAATTGACCTACTTATAGAATGAACCCTAAGTATGCTGATAAGCTAAAAAAGCAAGTGGATGAGCTCATAGAGAGAGGATATGTTAGGGAGAGCATGAGTCCTTGTATCATACCAACTTTGCTTGTCCTAAAGAAGGATGTTTCATCATACATATGTGTCAACAACCCAGCTATCAATTGTATCACTATTAAGTACAAATATCTAATACTAAGGCTCGATGACATGTTAGATTAGCTTAATGGTACTAAGATATTTTTAAAGATTGACTTGTGGAGTAGCTACCACAAAATTTGCATGAGACTAGGTAATGAATGGAAGACTGCCTTCAAGATGAGGCATGATCTCTACAAATGGTTAGTTATGTCGTTTAGACTTACTAATGCACCGAGCACATTAATGAGGCTTATGAACCATATGATGTGCCCCCTTAATCGGATGATGTGTAGTCATATACTTTGATGATATATTGGTGTATAATGCCGATCTGACCAACCATGTTTAACATCTCTAAGCTGTGTTTGATATTTTACGAGTCGAGAAGTTATTTAGGAACCTGAAAAAGTGTACATTCTATCAGGGGGGGAAGTGGTTTTTCTTAAGTATGTGGTATCAAGAGAAGGAATTTGAGCAGATGAAGAAAAAATTCGAACTATCTTGGAGTAGCTGACGTTGAAGAATGTTATTAAAGTATGAAGTTTGCATGGTATTAAGAACTTTAGTACCATTGTTGCCTCTTTGACCAAGTTAACAAAGAAGAGTGATGGATTTTAATGGAATGACTAAGCTAAGAAGAGCTTCAAGAAGATCAAAGAGAAGCTTACTTCTGCCTTTGTCCTGGCTTTACCCGATTTTGACAAGTTGTTTGAACTGGAGTATGATGCATCAATCATTGGTATTAATGCAATACTAATGTAAGAATGACATTCGGTTGCCTACTATAGTGAAAAACTTAGTGGTGCCACATTGAATTACTCTGTGTATGAAAAAGAGTCGTATTCTCTTTTTTGAGTTCTTACTGTCGAGTAACACTACTTATTACCACAAGAGTTTGTTATTTACACTAACCATGAATCATTAAAGTATCTTGGGAGTTAGAACAAACTTTCAAAGAGACAAACTAAATGGTTAGAATTTATGGATGGCTTTTCTTATGTAATCCGATACAAGAAGGGAAGCGTTAATGTAGTCACCAATGCTCTATTGACCACCTTACAGATGAAGTTATTAGGGTTTTCATTGTCACTAAGCAGTATGCTCATGACCCTTATTTTGGTTCCATTATAAAGCAGTGTAGAGATGGAGTTGCCATTGGAAGTTATTATATCCGAGATGGTTATGTCTTCAAGGAAAGAAGGTTATGCACACCTAGCTGTTTTATACGTAAGTTATTAGTTAGGAAAGCTCATAGTAGTGGATTATTTGGTTATTTTGGAGAGATCAAAATAGCTAACTTATTGAAAGAAAATTTTTACTAACTTGGTTTGAAGAGAGAGCCTTATGGAGAGTATATGCCTCTACCAACACCAACCTCACCTTAGGCAAACCTCAACATGGACTTTGTCTTAGGGTTACCTTGGACATCCAAGGGAAAAGATTTGGTCTTTGTTGTAGCAGACTACTTCAATAAAATGTCACACTTTATCCCAAGCCATCGAACTAATGATACTTTATATATCGTTGATTTGTTTTTGCAAGAAGTTGTCCGACTACATGGAGTGTCGAAAACTATTGTTTCAAATCGAGACATAAAATTCTTAAGCTATTTCTAAAAGACTATTTGGAGAAGATTAAGGACTAAACTTGTGTTCAACCCTAATAGCTACCCTCAAACTAATGGCCAGACTGAAGTGGTGAATAAAATGTTAGGTAATCTACTCAAAGCTATCTTGGGAAAGAACTTGAAGAATCGGGATTTGTGTTTACCTATTGTGAAGTTCGCATATACTGAATTATCCACAGCATTACTAGAAAGACTCAATTCGAGGTAGTTTATGTCCTTAATCCCACTATTCCACTGGATCTAATTAGTACCCCTACAACTACTGAAGAGAGTTAATCTAAAGTCCACTAAGCCTAAGAATTGCAAGAGCTACATTAGTTTGTGACAAGGAAGATCGCTAAGTTCAACTGGAGACAACAAAAGGTTGGTAGCCAAGGCTAATGAGCTATTTCTTTCAGACTAAGAGACTTAGTATGGATTCACCTCAACCGAAAGTGATTTTTGCACTTGAGACAGAGTAAGCTATCTCCATAAGTTGATGGTCCATTTAGGGTCATGAAGAAGATCAATCATAATGCCTACCAGATTGAGTTGCCAAAGAACTATGGCGTTTCCTCCACTTTTAATCTGTCTAACTTGATTTCCATACCAATGAGAAGAAGAAGACCTCGTAGATGCCCAGGGAGAACAAGAGCCCGGGACCACTTCAGATTTGAGGACAAATCTTTTCAAAACTTAGGCAAATGATAAGAATCAAGTCTTCAAACCGATCATGTGTTGTGAAGCTAGAGGACTTTAAGGACTTACATAGAGAATATTAAGTCGAAGCCCCATCCAAGACAATAATTCCTATCCCAACCTCCATGTTTCACTCTATTGCTAACCTAAATACCAAGCTCTTACGTATGCCAGCGTACTTCTTGAAGTTACCAAGCAGATGTGTCGACCTACCAAGAAATGGTGCCATGATACAGTTGACATCCAAGCATACCAACCTCAAATGACTATTCGAGCCAACCACTAACACCCAAACCTAATCTAAGCTGGATACTCTCTAGTGATCGATTGATTAAGCTTCAACTTAATCCAGATTAGGTTGGCTCTAACTAGGGACTCTCCTTTCTTCATTTTGTCCAAACTATATTATATTTCAGAACACTAGCCATCATGCGACGCATGTCTTTTGGCACAATATTCTAGAAGGATTCTTTACTTTTCCTTCTTTTACCCTTTTTAGTATCATTCATGTATCCTAATTGTAAATTACCCTTTTATTTTTTCCATGTATGTTTGTAACTTTAGTAGGGCTAGTATATAAACCCCATTTGTTGTACATAGACATCACCCTTTTGATGATCAGAATATACAAGTTTCCCTTTTGAGCAACTTTAGTGTTCACATTTACCCTTAACTCTTATCTATTCCCTTTAGCAAGGAGTAGTGACGAGTGATCCTATGGTTCAGATCAGTGAGTCATATGAGTAGGTTGTAGGCCAAGTAAGATTGATTGATATGTCATATTCAATTGGTAGCTACTTAGACCTTACTAATCTTCTTTTACTTTCTTTTAGTTCACTTCGTTGTGATGCTCCTCTGTATGTTTGACCTCGAAGACACATTAGTAACACAAGATTAAGTTAAGGATTTTGTAAAACATATCATCATGTTATTCATTAGCATTGACATAGCTTAGAGCAATAAGTAGTCTCAATTGAAGTTTCTCACTAATGAAATGACGATCTACCTCAATATGTTTTATTGACTTATGAAACATTGGATTTAAGGCTATTTTATAGCCATCTTATCATGATACCACAATTTCATAGGCCCATCATCATTTTTGTGCCCAATCCTCTTAAGAATCTACCTAATCCACATTAATTCACATCTAAGTTGAGCCATAGTTCAATTATGCTTCTAAACTTATTGCTTCTTTACGCGACTAAGTTACCCTAAACAAAATGCAGATGTGATGAATTTGCTAATCAATGACAATCTCTAAATTATAGTACAGAATGTATAAACATAATGACAAAATGAAATAAAGTTTTCTTTATTGATGTAATGAAGAATGAAAAAATACTGAACAGAAGTGAAAAGCTGCTATTTATACTAAATTAGTGTGAACTAACTCTAACTAATTCTGATATGTACACAAGGAAAAATACAAAGGTGAATAAGTGAGTAAATAAATAAAGATTGTTTAACCCCTCCTCCCCTTCTTAAGATGGAGCTGCACAAAGGTCTAACTTGGACTTAACAAAAGTTAATTGATGTTGATGAACCACTTTAGTAACAAAATTCGGAAGTTGAAGCTTAGATGGAACAAAGATTGTCTTGAGAATCCCTTGAAAACTTGATCTTAAGTAAAGTGAGTGTCAATAACAATTTACTTCATGTGACTATGCAAACTATGATGATCAGCTAATAAGTGGGTAGAACAATTATCACATTATAAGGAAATAGGAAAATCCACTTGCACATGCAAATCCTGGAGAATATAAGAAATCCACTTGAATTCTTTGTAGCAAATGTCATAGAATGATACTCCACTTCAATGGAAGAAGTAGAAGTGGTAGTTAGTTTCCTTGTTTTCTACGAAATAAGAGAAGAATCAAGCATGATGCAATACTTAGAAATAGGTTTACGATCAATAGCACATGCCCCAATTAGAATTTGAGTAACCTTGTAATTCAAAAGAGAATGAAGCAAAATAGAAAACACCCAGATTAATTGATCCTTTAAGATACTATAGCACATGATAAGTAGCATGAAGATGTCCAATTTGAGGCTTTGCTACAAAATAACTAAGTTTCTAAACTGCAAAGAGACATTTGGGCTAATAAATATAAGATAAAGAAGTCGCCCAACAATTCTTTGATAAAGGGTAAGATCATCTAAAAGAACACTAGCATTACCATACAATTAGAGGCTTGATGGTAAATGAGTACAGATGGGTTTAATAGCTGTTAAACCCCATATTTGATAAAATATCATAATAAACTTCCTTTGAGTCAAAAGAATACAATGATTTGACCTATAAAGTTCAAACCTAAAATGTAATGAGTATGACTAAGATCCTTCATAATAAAAGCCTCATGCAATTGTTGTTTTAAAACATGAATTGAATTTAAATCAATATTGGTGATGAACATGTTACCCACGTAAAGTAAGACAACCAAGAAATTAATAGAATCCTTTCAAATGAAGAAGGAATGATCATGAGTTAATTGAGTGAAACCAAGTTGAACGAGAAAAAATGAAATTCCTAAATTCTACTTACATGAAGCTTGTTTAAGCTCACATAAGGACTTTAATAGCTTGCAAACCTACCCTTGCTTCGCTTTTGTATACCCTAGTGGTGGCTTAACATAAATCTCCTCATCTAAATGCCCATGAAGAAAGGCATTGTTCACATCTACTAAAAAAAATGGGCCATTTGTTAATAGTAACACGACAAGCAAAATGTGAACACTTCATATATTAATAGTAAGGGAAAAACTGTCGTGATAATCCTCACCTTCTATTTGAGTATAGCCTTTAGCTACTAAATGTACTTTGCAACACTCTATAATACCATAAGCATTATATTTGATTTTATACACTAATGATAACCAATTGCAGTTTTACCGAAGGTAAACACATTAACTTCCAGTATTATTATTTTCATGAGCTTAAAGCTCTTTATGCATGGCTTTAATCCATTACTCCTCTTTAGATGCTTAGATATGTTATGTTGTTTTTTTGGTTATTAAAACATTAGCCATTGATTTCATTGCTTGGATTGATAAGAAGAAAATGAATGGAAAGAAAACAAAGGATATTGAATAGAGGAAAAAGCAAAACTAGGACTACAAAAATAAGAAGAAGAGGAACTAGCATGATTGATATAATGAACATAATCTTCTAACCCTTTAGGTGGTTTGCTAACTTTTCTAGATTGTAGCTTAACCCATGGAATATTATTAGCAGAAGGAATAAAAGACACCAAGGGCACTAGGTGGTAGGGTTGTTGTAAGTTATCAATCACGAATGACAAGCATACCAATCGATTTAAGAGACATCTTGAGCTGATGACATATAGAAGGATGCTGTTAAGAAGAGGAGTAGGAGGAAGAACGGGCAAACTCAATATCCTAAACAAACGTATAACAGTGGATCAAACTCGGTGATCTTGTTCATCTTACATCGTTCTTGATGAATTATCTATTTGATCTTCTTTGAAGTCATTCTAACAAAGCTCTGGTGTTTGTTTCAAGCTTGACAATGTTCTAAATGAATCAAATGAGAAGAGAAGTCTCTTATTTATAGAATTTAGAGATTAATCTTATCCATCAAATGGTTTTAAGATCGATGGTTGAGATTGAGTTCCTTTGTTGAAGCTTAGCCTTTCCTTTAGCCTTTATGGGCTTAGATATGGGCCTAAGTATGCTTAAGGCTTTTGTTAGTTAAAAAAGTTTATTATCATTATTATGAAGCTTAAAGACCAACTAAGCTTCCTTAAGGCCTAATAAGACTAAATAAAGCCTAAATAGGCCTAAAAGAATTGTTATTGTTTCAAAGTCTACTTTTCATGCATGAGATAATCGAGCAAGATTGAGAACAAAATATCCAATCTGGTGATCTATGTCCTGACCAAGCCAGATCTCCTTAAAACATCTCTAAATTGGCTGATTTCTTAAGCTCTATCACTAGCTCAAGATGTTAGTCTATAGCAAATTAGTTTAAAGGCCCAATTACCGAAATTACCCTCTATAGGTACAAAAGGAATAGCATCAATAGGAAGAACAGATGTATCAGTAATAGTATAAGGAGAAGGAACATCTAACTCGGATGAAGAAGTAGAAGTGACAAATGTCAAGGAATGCGAATTGAGAATAGGATAAAATAAAAAATAAAAAGACAGAGCAAGTTAGGATGGTGTATTAGAACAGGAAAATAAAGAAGAAATGTGAGTGAGCATCAAGTATTTTAAAAGGAAAACATCTTCATAAAACACCGCACTCTACTTATAAAAGTCTTAACCAAATCATAAACCTTGTAAGCCATTTTATCTAGTAGCATATGTTATAAAAACACGTTTAAAGCTTTTATTGTCAAACTTATCCTTTTGAGAACCCAACTTGGCCATAAAATATAAATAACCAAAGACTCATAAATATTGATAAGATGGAATACAACCAAACAACACTTCATATGGTGATTTCCATCTAAGAATAGCCATTAGCATATGATTAATAAAAAAATTAGTTGTGAGTACACAATCACCCTAAAATTCTTTAGGTAAACCGGCATCTATTCTTAATACTTAGGAAGTATCCAATAAATGGATATGTTTTCCTCTCAACACGATCTTTTTGTCGTGGAGTATAAGGAACTAATTTTTATGAACTACACCAAGTTTAACAAATAAAGTGTGACGCTCTTTTGAAATGAATTCTTACCTATTATCACTACTATTGTACTTGGGACAAGTAGTAAAATGATTGTTAACATAGGTGAAGAAAGTTTTTCTAGACAAAAACTACTTGAGATTTGTATTTAAGCATGTCCATGTTCCTCTTGAATAATCATCCATCGTTGTTAAAAAATGATGCTCACTAATATGTTTGGTCATATGATATGGTCCCTAAACATCTAAGTGCAAGAGATGAAACAAACTACTTGATACATACTCACTACTAGGAAGGGTAAGCAATGAAACTTAGCTAAATGTTACGTCTCACAAGAAAATTTTTGAAGTTACAATGTTTACAATAAGAAATATGTTCTGGTCTAGATAAAGATGAATGCCCCAAGCAAGCATGAAACAAATGAAGTAAATCTAGTTTAGGAAAGGAGTTACATTTGGTAGCAACAAGAGGCTAAAAAAGAATTGAAGATCTACTATTGCAACTAATCGAATCTAGCTTGGTACATACAAGCCATTATAAGTCAAGCTTTAGCAACAACATCTCTAGTTCTCTGGTCTTGGAATATATACATATGTTTGTCAATAAATACAATAATAGGATAAGTTGACAACAAGTTAGGAACTAACAAAAGATTATGTTTAAAATTTGGGACTAGAAGAACATTATAAAAGATTAAAGTTGAGCTAATGTGAATCATTCGTGAAAATATGTATTTGGTTTGGAATAGATGTACAAACGGAGTCATGTGATCACTAGCCTTAGTATCAATAATCTAGGAAGCGAACTAATCATTTAAAATAATAAGACAAATTGTAGATGAAGTACGTACAAAATTAACATTTGATGAACTTCGTTAATCAGCATTATAAGACTGTTTCCCATGCATCATTTTAATGACTTCCTAAAAAATAAACAAAACAAATTGTATTATCAATTCTATGAATTCAATTACACCATGATCAAAATGAATGCTAAGAATAGTGGATAAATCTTATTTGTCGAGTTGACAATTAATAGTTATAACTTGCTTTGAAGATCCTGCTATCTTGTTTCACCTTCCTTTGTACTATTCCAAATACCCAATCAATTCAAAACATGTTTCAATTGAGTATCCATCTACATTGCAATTCTTATAATGAAGCTTATTCATTTGAATATCCTTTTTATTACCTATAGAGACTTTCAAATTAACTTTACTAATAGAAAAGGCTAAGATATCTCCTTTATTTGATATCAAATTGGTCATTTGCCGCTATTTCCCTACTTGAAGTACTAAGTAAAATGCTTTACTAACACTCGACAAGGGATCAATAGGAAGTATCTGATTATATACAACTTCATACACATCCAATAATCCCATCAAGAATTGCCTTTATTTCTTTTGTGACTCATATTCAACTAATCTATTAAAAACTATATCCCCTAACACCATGCTAAGGTTATTAAAAGGAGAAATGGATAAAAGATCTCAACTAATTTGATCTCCTATGTTAATATTGATAGAACTCAATCAATAAAAGCAAAAATATTGTAAAGGAACGAAAGTAAGTCAGAAATCATTATTGGAGTGCTTTGATACCATGATGAATTTGCTGGTTGATGACAATCTCTGAATTGTAGTGTGGAATCCATGAACAAAACAATAAGACAAAGCAAAATCTTCTTTATTGATGTAACAAAAATGAAAGAATAATAAACAAAAGGTGAAAAGCTACTATTTATATTAAATTAGTGTGAATTAACTTTAATTAATTCTAATATATACAATTGATAAAATATAAAAGAGAATAAGAGAGTAAATAAAATAACGACTATACATGTGATATGTTTGACAAGATGCTTGTAGAAGAACATCTATTGGTTGTAAAAGCAACATCAACTTTAGTTACTCAAGAATAATTCAAACCATCAACCATTTATTTATAACTGCTAAGATTGTCATATAATTCCCTATCATATGGCATTAACTCTAGACTTGGATTCGTCAAAGTTTCTAAAGATTTTGCACCTAATAACCTGTCTCAATCAATAAATCACTTATGATTAGTTAGAAGAATGCCCCTCTATAAACATTACCTCTATCCAAAAAAATCAATTCAACTTTGCTAAGTAATTAGTTTGAAATTGTCTTTTAAGAAAAGAAAAAATATTCAAAACTTTAATCGTTATTTCCATATCTTTGCAAATTTATAACCTTTGTATTTTTTCCCTTTTTACAAAACATATGACCTGGATTTTTATCATTAGCTATTAATATTAGTTAAAAAACATATATCAACTCTTCATTAGTCTATTTAATAAAATAATATTATTAAATATATTTAATTAAATAATAATGCAAAAATTAAAGAAAAGAGTTGAAAAATAAATCAAATCCTAACCAACCCATAGCCATAGTCACCCCATTACCATTAATGATTCAATTTTGGATTTTAGTTTTGTAAAATAAAGACACTATAAAATCTTCTATTAAATAGTTATGAAATTTGTTGGTAAATAGAAGAAAAGTTATGAAATTTAAACTCATTCACAAATTTAACAAAGAAAATTTAAAATATTGGAGCAAAGTCATCTTTCATAAATTTTAAAATATAGGAGCAAAATCGAAAGCTCAAACAAAAATGTGGTTTCCTATAAATATTGTGTTTATAGGACTCATCGTAATGAAAACAAAGTGGTAGATCTTTTATCAAAAGAAGAACTACAAAGAGATGAAGATTATGTTTTTGATGTGGTCCCTTTTGTTATAGATCTTCTAATAGAAGACTCTTATGCAAAGTTATAGTAATTTTGTATATGTTTGTAATGAGAACATGTCTCCTAGCTAATAGCTATTTGATGTATGACTAATTCGTAAAATGAAATAAAGATAGAATATAATTGAGATTCATTAGGAATAAAATAAAGGATAATGGATATTATATTGTTTAGTTGAAAAAAATAGAGTAATAAGAATAAACCTATAGTAAAAATTATAATGACATATTTTTTTTAGGTCAAAATATCAGGAAATATTTGTCCTCATCTTTCTTCTCTCTCTCTCTGTCTCTTTGGACTCTATCTCTTAGATCCTAACATCTTAGCTTTTCTCTCTCTCTTAAAAAACCAACACCTACCCATATAAAGTGTAGCTTTCAAACTGATACATCCATAAAAAGTTTAACAAGCCTAATGTTTGATCTCCATGCATGCATCCATTGATTTTTTTTTTTTTTTCGTTTTCTTTTTTAACCTACCAAAAACTTGCTCTTGAACTTTCAACTCTCTCTCTCTAACATTAACACTAACAAAATTAAGGGACAAAGATAAGGACAATGATAGAAAACAAATGGTAATTAGGGATGTAATTGGATAGATTGTAATAGGATACTTAACCTACTTAACTTGACAAAATCCCTACCTTATAAGGTTTAAGATTGGGTTTCGCGATATGATAAACAAAACCTATAGGGTTTAGGGTTGGGTTTTGAGATTATAAAAAATCTTGATAAGAAACTCAACCTGATAAGAAATAATAAATTATTTAATTAAATTTATCTTATATTATATTATTAAGAGGATTAGTAAGCATATTAATAATTTGTTTATAAAAATCCTTTAAGAACATACTAATAACAATTTAAAAAATCAAAATTAAAATATAATCAAGGTTAGGTGGTTCGATATCTAGTCCATAATGACTTTAGGGGTAGGTTTTAGTAATAGGAAGAAAGATCTTGTTGGGATTAGGGAAACCCGAAACCTTATAGGTGGTAGGTTTTGGTAATATAAGTAAAAGCCCTACAAGGTTTTAATAAGGTTTTGAGAAATGCTAAATCCTATAGGGATAGGTTTGGCCTTCATAAAACCTATCTCGAACACATCCTAGTCATATCCCTCACAATAAAGATAGACAATAGTAATAATCCATCTACATGTATGCATCTGTCGACATATTTTTTTTTTTCCCTTTTTCTTTTTCCATTCTCTATTGTTTTCTGTAGAGAGGGAGACAATAGAGAAAGGGATGGAAGATAGTGATGACTAATAGATTAAGGTTTTTCTTATGATTTTAGGTGTGTGAGATGTTAGCGAAGATACTACTAAATTAGGTTAGGGTTACAAAAGTTTGGGTTTGATGTTTTATTTAAGCATGATTAGTAATTTTAATTTTCAATCGAGGCATTATGGGAATAAAATTAGGGAAAGAATAAAGAATCGCCATTCATTTGGTGATGTTAAGAATGGCAATGTAGACTTTATGGGGAATAGGAATTCTCAAAGATTGTAATTATCTATAATATTAAAGGCAAAGACACCCCTTTGGTTTTTTTATTGTTTTAATATTTCATTTTATTTGAGTTTTTATCAAACAACACATTCACACTTAACAGTGATTAATAAATCATTGATATGTTAGGATTATTGTGGTAAAAAACTCTTATGCAAAAAATGGTGTTTGACATACAAATCCTTAACCAAAAATAATATCTAAACCAAAAATCTTTCATCAAAATAACAGATTTCAATCATAGTTCTAATATATATAAATCTTAATAATTCTTTAATCAAATTTCCAATTATTATGATATCCATAAACCCTAATACTTGATGAGTAAAATTTGTTTATTCAAACTTTACCATAAGAAAAAAAAATTGTAAATATTTCATAAATGGTTTATTTGTTTCTTTAGAACTTTCGCAAAAGAAAAACTATATACTTATTTCACAAATGGTCACCATAAAAGGTAATCGATGATTAAATTATTTTGTTATTTTTAATGATATGTTTAGTTGTGCTCATTTTACAAATGCTTTATTTTCTTTTCAAATTTTACTAATAAAAAAAACTATTGATAATTAAATTTTATTTTTTATTTATTTAGTGATATGTTTAATTGTGCTTATTTCACAAATAGTATATGTACTTATTAAAGTATTAGTAGAACATGAAGTTTATTTCATAAACGGTCACCATAAAAAGTAATTAGTAATGAAACGATTCTTTATTTATTTGTAATATGCTTAATTGTAGGTATGAAATTGGAGACAAAATCAGATTGGGTTACCGAAACTGTTAAAAATATTGATGTAGGAGTTTAATAATGTAATATTTCTTTTTTAAAATTGATAATTGATAAATGGGTTTATGTGTTATAAAGCTATAACTTTAGCTACTTTATTTTTTCTTGAAATCGTAATTTAATTTTATTTTCCATCAATTTAATATCTATTTAAAATAAATATTCTTTTATCTCTTTACAGCTGTGTCTTTTTATCTATAATCAATTTATTTTATATAGATGAGTTTTTTTTTTGTTTCCTTATAGTTGTGTCTCTTTATCTATAATTAATTTATCATATATATATTTTAACAAAATTTTCTCTTATGAAAAAAATCCTAAAAAGATGCTCTCTTTTTTTCTCAAATAATACTTTATTATTATTTTTGTATGAATATAACATCAAATGAAAGTGATTACGGTTCTGTTTCTTTATTATAGAAGAAGATAAACTTATCTTATATATCTATATATACTTTAATGAATTTCATATCTATGTACACTTTAACAATTTTTTTTCAATTTCTTTTGCTTATTTTCTCAATATATTCATACCATCATTTAATATGTGTATTCTTAATAATTAATTTGCATATATAATACTATAGAGAATTTTCCTCTCTCTCTCTCTCTTTTTCTTTTTTTTCGTCCTCTCATGGCAATGGGATAGCAATGGGGTAAAACAGTCTTCACTTTTATCATAACATTTCATACCTTTACTAAGTTTGATTTATCATAATTTACTTTAGAGTTATATTCAAATTTCCTTTGGTTTATTGTTGTTTTATATTTACCTTTAAAGCTATCCATTTACTATAAAAAAAATAGATAAAATAGAGTCAATTATAATTTATCTTTTATAAATGATCTTAATTGCGAATATTTATGAATAGTAGATAATAATAATAATAAATGTGTAATCACCTATTTAAAAAAGGTAAAGTATTGTCTATTTTATACTATTAAGGCTAAACCCATTTTATTATCACCAACAACTAATACTTTTGGTGAAAGAATGGCTTTTAATATCTTAATTGCTATATTTTTCTTTGATTTGTGAGATTATAGGAAAGCATTATATCATTTATTTTTTAAAAGGGAAGGTACTTGATCTATATTATTTAAGTGAAAGAATGGCTTTTGATATCTTTTTGTAGTTCTATTAAACACTCTGAAATATATTAGAAATAATCATTAAAACATATGATATTAAAATCTAGTCTAATAAAATGAAAGGAAATGCTAGTAATTCATTCATTTTTCATTTTTCTTTTGACTCCTCTCTCTTGCTCTTAATAATCATTTTTGATTCCTTCTCTAGCCCAACGTTCTCTTCACATTATTTACTTTATTTACTCCATATATTAATATCCTTCTAAACATATCTTTTTTTCCTATATCAAGTAAATAAGTTTTATTTAATTTCATATCTTCAATATATACAATAATTGTTTCCATAAATAGCATACTTTATCTGTCAGTATGGAAAAAAAAAAATTAGTAGTACAAAAGTTTCTAAATATTTATATTCCTCTTATTTCCATATTACCATACTTTCAGCTCATGTTTTCACCTTCCATATCTTTTGTGCAACTTTCATAACAAAAGATTATACCCTTAGATTGTTTTATAAGAATTGAATGACTTTATATTGAAAATTTTGGCACTATAATTTATAAGTTGCTTAATTAATATCTATTTGTTTACATAAGTGCCTAACAACTTATTTGATAAAAGCAAATTACATTTATTAGCATATTTTTAATTTTAATGGGAAAATAACATTGTTTGTTCTAACAAATATATTTATAATGTGTCACTACAATTGTATTCACTTCTTCATGTATTTCTTAGACCATGTGTATACATTTTTTCATTAATTATCGTTGTATGTATAATATGATTTTATAATTGTTTTATATTTTAAATTTAATATACCATTGTATTTATTTGTTTACACATATATCGTGAGTGTGTATTTATTAATAAAGGGTATAAACAAACTGAAAAGTAATAAAGGACATTGATAGAAGGGATGATTAAGGTGGAATTGTATTAGTTTATTTCTTGGAATGAAAGTTATCTTATTACTGGAAAAAAAAAAGAAAGTAATTATAGCTTAATGCATACGTATTTAAAAACTAGGGAAAAGGAAAAAATGCAAAATATATATATATATATAATGCAGTATCTAAGAAAATATTCCCAAATATATTGCAGTTGAAATTGCCTCTTGAAAAGGTAATTTCCACGGGGATTTATTCATCCTTATCCCTCTCCTCTCTCGTTCTATATATGATCCTTTCTATTGCTAACTCTTTCTTTCTTAAGTTATCTACAAAATCTATCTACCAAATCTACCATTTAGGTCCGTTTTTTGATAAATCAACCATAAAATCAAGGTAGTTGTGTAGTGTAGGTCTCTATTGCGAGAAGATTTTTGAAAACGGGGAGATAATCGATGCGCTAGCTTTACTTTCTCTCTCTAGACATTAATATAGGAAAATGTATCATTTTTACTCGTTTTGAGCCGTTTTAGGTACATGTTTTTCGAAGAAAAGTGTTCTCACTTGATGCATGATGGTACATTGTTGGCTACTTGAAATTTTTGGGCAAATGAGTATGTTCATCTGTTTTATGACATATAGTTGAATTGAATAGTTTTCTATTATTTGTTGCCTATATGCTAAGCTATTTTTTTTGTATAAATTTATATTCGTTAGTCAAGTATATATATGTGCCATAATTTTTTATATGACGTTGATGTTTTTATAATTTTTTTTCTTAGAACATTATGTTCGGTATTTAATATGGTTTATGTGTAAATGTATGTAGGTACTGTATTGTATGTACACATGCGTATTAGGTAATACGTGTACAAATAATTATTGTTGAAGGATGTAGATAATGAATTAGCTTATGAGGTAGTGTAGCTTCTTTATTTTTTTTCAGTTAGAGTAACCACTAATTCTAGTGTTATTAAGAGATTATGATAGTGAAATCAAATTAGGTAATGTATTCATGAACTCGAGTAGAATGTGTCTACTAGTATAAGTTAGTATTTTTACATGCACATGTTGAAGTTTGTATAGTTGATGTGGTACACAGGTGTACAATGGATAATATAAGGTTGGTTTGTTATGTTAGTGGAAATATTATGGAAAGAGAGGATGAGGCGCGGTATGATAGGCGCCCAAGAACAATAGTTGGAGTTCTATTTAGGACCACGTATGATCAGGTAATTGGATTGATATGTAATCAGCTTTAGGTTAACATAATGACATACCAGATCGAGCTAATTCACATATGCCCCTCGTAGGCAGGACTAGGGACATGTTCTGTATTATCCCCATCAGCGATGATTATGATGTCTAACAGTTGATGGCTTCCTCAGTAAAACGTGGTGAAATCAATGGTTTTGTGAAGATGTATATTGAAATTCATAAAGTGAACCCACTACCAATAGCCCTTCTGACAGCTGAACATGATGTCGAACAATATAGCGATGATGTTCGACTGTAAATTGACATAAGGGTGTTTGAATCCCGAGCGGACCCACAGAGTTACGTACCAAGTAGTAGTGGCATGTCCAGTGAACCTAATGTATTGATCACCAGCGAGTCTACTAAAGATACTGATATGGAGAATGAACTGGCTTGCGCCAACGTTGATGAAGATTTTGATGATATAGATTGTAAATGCCGATGTTGGCCTGACTAAATGTTAGTTGTAGGAAGTAGAAGAAGCTCAAGGGTTATGTGGACGAAATGATTGGAGGCATCTATTAGCAACATGTGTGGAAGTGATCAAAATGTCAAGATTCGTGCCTTTCTATATGGTAAGTATAGGGGATGGACTAGTGGTATTTGAGGACAGTATAAGTGGTGGTAAATGGAGCTTCAGGAATGAATTGAAGGTAGGCATGCGGTTCAAAAACAAAAAAATCTATAGACAGCTGTAAGGCTACATCATATTATGAATTATCATGACTTTATTGTGAAGAAGTCTGAACTAACATTATGGTCTATTAGATGTGTTGATTGGAAAAAGGGCTATAGGTGGAGACTTGGAGCTTGTCAGAAGCAATATGTATGATGCTTTGTGATAACCGAGTCCGTGGTCCATACATGTGCCTGAATCCTATAATAAGCTAGGACCACTCAAAATTAGACTTTAACACCTTATCCTAATTTTTAATTAAGGATGTTCAAGAGTCACCAAGTGCTAAGATAAGACACTTACAGGTAAGTATTTGCAAGCAATACATTTATGCTATGCACATTAAGAGAATTAGGGAAGTGAAGCGCAAAGTAATTGAATAGGTTTATGGTAAGTGGGAGGAATCATATGCGGTGTTCCCATTTAAGAAGTTATTCTTTTTCTAATGCTTTGTTTTTACATTATGAGTTTTGTAGTAAGCTTAGCATTTTTTTTTTCCTCTTTTACACTTACAGGAGCAGATGGATCTAAGCCTAAAAGATAGGTCACTACTTCACTTGCAACCATCTCATAGGTCTAAGCTAGTGTGGGGTGGTCATGTAGAGAATAGCAAATGGAAAACATACTTGCGATTTATTCAATTCGTACGCTGGTTGTAACATTAGTTCTTCTTCCTTGGTTATAGGAAAACTACTAGCTCAGGTGCCACAAACGTAAGGCAATATTTAGGCGTCGGGATGATGAGGAGATCCCGATAGATCTACATATGATCCTATATCTAGAGTAGTTAGGCTTTAATGGTGCGTAGTAGGTTTCTTTCATACAGTTGGATTGACACTTGATTATCGCTCTGGTTGAGTGAGGGAGGGAGGAGACATATACGTTTCACCTCCATACTAGTGAGATGACGGTGATGTTATAAGATATATCTTTACTCATAGGTCCGCTAGTTGATGGCGATGTAGTTACTGGTGTAACAACATCTACTTGCTAGGCTAAGTTATGTCGCTTCTTATTAGAAATTCACTTACTAAAGAGTGCCCTAAAGGGTGCCAAATTGAAGTTGTCTTGATTAAAGGACAATTTCATTGATTTGTCATTTGATGTAGACGACGAGATAGTATAGCGCTTCAGGAAGGCACATATCATGTAGTTGATTAGGAGTATGTTGTTCTTAGATAAGTTTAACAATGTCATACACCTTATGTTTCTCACTCTCCTATCGAATCTCACCTTGGTTAGGCGATACGTGGGGGAGTAGCTTACTTAGCATAGTTGTACTATTAGTTGTACTTAGCTTCTACGGTAGATGCATGAGAGATTAATGGTCCACTAGTGATTCTGTAGGTGTGGACATGGGAGCATTTGCCACACATCGCCCCTTTACGTCGTTGGATTACAACAGTTATCGATGGTCGACCAATTATGAGTCGATGGAGGGTAGAGTTTGACATGACTAAATTGCTTATGCAAGTGGTTAGACAATACAGAGATGCATTTGATCACCAGCGTCTGAAGTAGGTATGTATTTACTAAAACCATCTCCTTATTTGTTTAGTAACTATCACTTTTTTTTCATCTTCATTGTTGATCGTCAATTCAAGTTGTTTGGATTTCCTATGACTATGATGATATTGCTAGATTCCCTACTTATTATTGGGATGGGAGTATTGTATGGTCAGTGTGTGTACCGCTTATATGCTTCCATATCATGGAAATGCACTATCCCAACCGCATGACTCGATAATTTAGTGGGATGCAAGAGATCCTAGCCCACCCTAACATCGAACAAGTATTACACGATATCGACTTGAGGGGCAGGACGGAGATAAATTGGGTGATACAGCATATAGATTAGATAGCACATTGGGAAGATCGCCAAAATTGATTGGTTCAAGTCCGATCACCGCTAGGTGTACATCTTGATTACATCCTCTAGTATCAACAAGTTACCCGTAGATATATTGGCCGATCAAAGGCCTTCTAGATGTATATGATATGTACAATTGTTTTTTTAATTACACCTTTATTTTTCTATTTATATGCAATTCGAACTTTTGCGTTCAAAATGCAAGTGGAATAATATTGCACATGTTATATAAGGACATAATATTTGAGTAATATTGAGTTGATGACCTCATTCAAGAGATTATTAGAGTCTACTTAAGCGACCTAACTACACCCGGTCCTAATGTTGATGAAGATAACTCCCCACCGGACGAGCCATAGAGAGAAAGGGGCTGTCGGCGATGTGGTCGTTGTTGAGTTAGAGGCTGAGTATGTAGACAGCTCAGTGTACAGATTCATGACAATGCTTCTCCCCCATATTTCTCGTCGTTAACGTCTCCTACACCATTAGGATTTTAGTACCGCAAGTCATTTATTGAGGAGAGCTCTGGGGATCTTATGTGTCACACCCCTATCATGAGAGAGACATCCACTAGTCAGGTCCATACTCCCTCTGTACCATTGAGGAGGCTAGTTAGAGATCCTCAATATGACATGAATAAGAGAGTTATGCAAATGTACCCTTCTCCAGTCTCCATATATGCATCCTTTTCGGGTGCTTACAGTTAAGATGATAGACATATCACCTTGTTGGATGCAACCTAGATGATTGAGCCCTAAGACAATGCAAAACCTTAGGATGTTTGGCCACTGGCTTAATGATAGTACCAACATCATTAGATTTGGATATTTTGCCTCCAATTTACTTTGTTTATTTTCAAAACACTATTTAGCTATTTTATTCGTGTAATTACATTTCCTACAATGGTTTTATATCTTCATAATTTGAAGTTATTAATATATTTTTGATATTAATTCAAAATGCATATCTGTATAATACAAAATGAGGATAAAATCGAATATCTTATAAATAAACAATTGGATAGAATTCGATTGATTAAAAAGTTAATTGTCTATCGAACATCATATGTTGATTACTTTTTCAACTAAAATTGCGTATATATTTGACTAAATTTAAAATGGAGGGATAGATGACATAAAATGTGATTTGTGGATGAAACTGTTTTTTAAAGAAGCGATTTTAATATATCTAAAAATTGTTATTTTAAGAGGAGATTTCAATTGTAATAAATCTAAAATTATTTCCTCAAAAGCCTTATTAGTGTAATTTTTTTTTTCTTTTTTTTTTTTCCCTTTCCCCTGAAAACTAAACGGAAAATTCGTATCTGAAGTTTGGAATTGAATGTCCCGAATTCCCTCGTTCTTGTCTCCGACCGCGTATCATTTTCACCGTCTCCTTTTGTTGCCTTTACCCGAAACCGAAAACAGCCACATCTCTCTCTCTCTCCCTCCCTGCCTCCCTGGCTCCCTCTCTACGATGCCCACACTTCACTCCACATCACCACCACAACTCACAAGCCCCAAAACCCTCCAAACCCTAATCACAACCCTTCTCTCTGCCCCAAAACCCCAGTTCCAAGCCCTAATCCCACACATCCCTTCCCTAACCCCTTCTTTCCTCCTCTCAATCTTCTCCTCCAAGACCCTATCCCTAAACCTAAACCCAAATACCTTAATCTCCTTCTTCAATTTCCTACACTCCCAATCCCCCACTTTAATCCCCCATTCCCCCTCTCTCATTCTGTCTCTCCTCCCAAGCCTCTTCTCCTACAACAAGTTCTCTGCTGCCAAGTCGATACTCCTTGGGTTTATTTCCTCTGATCGCCATCATTCCCTCCATGATATGATCCTCCGCCCGCCCGGGACTGTCCCGAGGCCCTCCAAGGCGCTCCTTGACACTGCAATTGGGGCGTATGTTCAATGCCGCCGCCCGCATTTGGCATTGCATATATTCCACAAGATGAGGAGGAAACACCTTCGCCCAAAGCTGCTTACTTGCAACACGCTGCTCATTGGTTTGGTAAGGTATCCTTCTGTGCATTCGGTTCTTTTGTCCAGAGAAGTTTTTGATCGCATGATCGAACTCGGTATGAAGCCAAATACAGCGACCTTCAATGTGTTGATTAGCGGATATTGTATGGAGAATAGGTTTAAGGATGCTCTTGAAATGGTTGATAGAATGATGAAGGAATTCGGTTGTTCACCTGATCAAGTTACTTATAATACGATATTAAATGGGTTGTGTAAGAAAGGGAGGTTGAAAGAGGCCAGGGATTTGTTGCATGATATGAAAAATAAAGGGTTGTTACCAAACCGAAATACATATAATATTTTGGTTACCGGGTATTGTAAGTTGGGCTGGTTAAAGGAGGCAGCTAACTTGGTGGATTTGATGGCGCAAAATGGTGTATTGCCCGATGTTTGGACCTACAATGCGATGATTAGTGGAATGTGTAAGGATGGTAAAATTGATGAGGCGTTTAGGCTGAAGGAGGAGATGGAAAACTTGAAATTGTTGCCAGATGCAGTGACGTACAACACATTGGTTGATGGGTGTTTTCGGTGGAAGGCTAGTTCAGATGCATTTAGGTTAGTAGATGAAATGCGTGAAAGGAAGGTGGAGTTGAATGCGGTAACTCATAACATACTGATTAAGTGGTTTTGCAAGGAGAAGCAGATGGATGAAGCAAGCAATGCTATTAGGAAGATGGAAGAAGATGGAATCTCTCCTGATTGTGTCACATACAATACTTTGATAAATGGGTATTGTAAAGCTGGGGACATGGCTTGTGCATTTAAAATGATGGATGCAATGTCAAAGAAAGGGTTGAAGATGGATAACTTTACGTTGAATACTGTTCTTTATGCTCTTTGTGGAGAGAAAAAACTTGATGAGGCATATAAGTTGCTTAGTAATGCCTGGATGAGGGGTTATTATGTTGATGAGGTAAGTTATGGTACTCTGATCAGTGCTTATTTCAAAGATGAAAAGTTGGATATTGCTTTGAAATTATGGGATGAGATGAAGAAGAAAGGGGTAATCCCTAGTATTGTCACCTATAACTCAATTATTAGTGGGCTGTGCCATTCCATGAAGACCAATGAAGCAATTAACAAGCTGAATGAACTTTTAGAGAGCGGTCTACTCCCTGATGGAACTACATACAACACAATCATATATGGTTACTGCAGGGAGGGTGACATCGAGAAAGCATTTCAGTTTCACAACAAAATGGTTGAGAGATCATTTAAACCAGATGTTTTTACATGTAACATTCTCCTTTGTGGCCTTTGTAAAGAGGGGATGCTAGAAAAGGCTCTTAAGCTCTTTAGAACATGGGATTCAAAAGGAAAAGATGTTGATGCAGTTACATACAACACACTGATATCAAGTTTGTTTAAGCTGGGGAGATTTGATGAAGCATTTGGTCTTCTTTCAGAAATGAAAGAAAAGAAACTGGGCCCAGATGCTTACATGTATCATGCAGTAGTAAGTTCCTTAAATGATGCTGGAAGATTCCAGGAAGCAGAAGATATTTTGGAAAAAATGGTTGAAGTAGGAAAACTGGCAGAGTTGTCTAAATCAAATGAGCAGGGGCAACCTGTTGTTGGTAGCCAATGTGAGGAGGAGCCTGATTCTAGGTCTGTTGCATATTCACAAGAGATAGACGAGCTATGTTTACAAAATAAATATAGGGATGCAATGAGTATTATTGAGGAAATCACTGAGAAGGGAATTGTACTTAGTAAGTCCACCTACATCCGTCTGATGGATGGATTTGTTAAAAGGCGAAAGAGCATTTCAAAGGCTGCTTGATAATATGTATTTATTTGGCCTGGCATGTTGTTAGTTTATAGCCTTGCAAGCTGGTTAATTTAGAACTTCTTCTATGATGGAACACCCAAGGAGCTGAGGTAAATATCTTTATTTTCTAAAAGGATAGGTTGCTGTATTTTCCATCCATCTCGCATTTGCTGGTGTGTTATTGGTTACATCCTCACTTGAAACTGATGAGGGTAATCCTTCATGCAATGATTAAGTTGCTTTTTGATGACATATGGCCTACAGGTTCAAATGCAAGGAAATATCTTCTTTGCAAAACGTAAGGATAGAGCTGGATGCACATGTGTCCTTCCTTCCCTTACCTCCACAATGGCTGGAAACTGCTGTATACTCTGGGTGAGCCTTTTTTGCTTGAAATTGAAGAATGATAATTGTTTTCTTCTTTCTTTCTGACCTCCGTGGGGACTGTATATGGTGCTCTAACCATTTTCCTAGCTTCTTTAGATCTACATTGACTCTTGAATGCTTTGTAGTTTAGCTTTCTCTATAATTGTTTGGATCAGGAAATGCAGATGTCAATAAGGTGTTTAATTAGGGCTGGTAAATGATATCCTTCCACATGGAGAAATTGTTTCATGCTTGGGAAATGTTTAGAACTAACACACTAGAATGCATTCTTATGATCTTTTTTTTTTTTCCCTACTCAACTGAATGGTTAGGAAATGTAGCTGTATGTTTCCTCTTTGAACGGCAAGCATTAAAGTAATAATATGAATGAAGATGATTAAAGAAGAGTATAGACTTTTATGTAAGCTAAGGTAAAACAACCCTGTATTTTATATTGTCACAGTAACACTGCTCCACATTAAATAATACATAGCAGTACGATCACTTCACAAGTTGGAATAATTCTGCCACAATGACCATGATGACAACCAGAGATACAAGAAACAATAAAACATTGGAAATGGATAAGTTTGGAGACTAGCTGGTGAATATTCACACTTCTGTAATAGAGTTTGAAACATCTTTAGACTACAGCAAGCAGAATACTGATGTTCACACTTTCATCAACTGCTGTTTAATGACCGGGCATCTCGGCTCCTGTCCATTTGAAGGACATTTTTGATATCATGCTGAATTCCCTTGTTGGTGAAAGGGAGAAGATTCTTGTATCTGCTATGCATTTGCTACAGGGACTAATGAAAAATGAAGATGCACATGCCAGTGCTTACTCTTAAGAGATTGTGAAACTGGTGAAAAATGATTCGGTTTGTGTTGGATCATAAAAATACTGGACTACTTTGTTGAGAATGCTGATTACAATGAGCTATAAAATAAACCCATTGCATCAAACATGTGAAAATAGTATTTTGGTGCTGACTACTGTTGGTCATGTTGATGACAGAAACAATATCATTTAAGCAGTTAGAAATTAATGATCATCTTTTGTTTACATCTGATTCTAGATATTTATGGTGAAAAGATCAGGTTTTTAGCTGTAGTAGCTTGTGTTTTATCTCATATTGTGTTGATATGAACATTGGAGCGGTAGTTTGGTATCTGAGTGACCAAATATTCCTGTAAGACTTATGTCAATGACAATGCTTCCTGCAACTCCTGGCATATCGTTGGTATCCTAGATGAACAGACCATGACTTCAGTTTTGGAAGAGATGAAAAACATCAAAATTCTCCTTAGAGTCTTCATATGTTAAAAGCTCCGAAAGCAAATTATCGTTCTAGATATACTGATAGCCAAAACCATAATAAGGAAAAATTTATTGAGGAAAGCATTGGGTTGAAACAAACAATTTTCTTTTCTTTTTTTTTTTTCTCCAAACCTTTTCCTTTTAAGATTTGTTGGAATATTGAGGCTATTTATTTTTCTAATCTGTTATATCAACTCTGCAATTCTTGATAGAGCAAGGATACATGTGATGGTTGTCAATTGAAATTGCCAGAAGAAAGTTCGTCTACATAAAACTGAAGTTTTCAATCTTATGCGGAAAAGCAAGAGAGCAGATGTTCGTTCTTGTTGGAGCTTCCATGGAAAGTGGAACTGAATTTGTTTCGATTTTCTTCTTGTCTTCTAAAATGCAAACGGGTGTGCTTTTCAAAGATAAAGGCCGCCCAAATACAAGAAAGCCATTCATATAGTTTTTAAATTGCAGTACGGTTGATATGTTAATTTTGTCTTATTTTGGGCCGGAATTATGTAAATGGTCCTTTGTTTTTCATAATTGTAAATGGTTGTATAACGACTTCGTTCTGAGGAAAAGCTTATGTTCGTTTTATTTAAGACATCCCCACATGATTTTGAGGGGCGAAAAATGCTTCATGTTGTCGTGCAATCACTTTGTTATGTAAAATGCAGGTGCATAATATATTAATTTCTTTTTTAAATTGGAGAATCTTAGTTTTGTGTACCATGGTCCTAGTGGAGCATTCGCATTATTTAGGCACCAAATTGATTCAAAATTGAGTTGGAAGTAATTATCCCAAAAAAAATTGACTTGAAAGTCATACTACACTTCGATGATGGTACAAAGGCTTATTTGTTTCTTTGGCCACGAGAAAAGGTGTAATCGATGGGGATATACAAAATGTGATTTGGTTCTAAAATCTCTTAGGCAATGAACTATTAGAAAAAGTTTGGGATCTATTCAAATTGTATTGAAATAGTTTGGTTCTAAACGCTATCATGTTACCTCTCAAGACTTTCTATTTCTTAGATAACAGAATTCTCCTCTGCACATTCAAAATTCAACACCATCTTGGAAAATGTAAACTCCTTTCCTTTATTTTTCCTCCAATATTTACCGCAAAACCATTGCCGAAATTCTGCTTAATCAGATCCATTCAGACTGGTTCTTTGAGTAAATGGTTTAATCAAATTATCTGGGACTCACTCTCTCTCTCTCCTTCCCCTCTCTCTGATCAACAAGAATCATAAATCTGTCAATCACGACAAGAAATGGTAATAGACCATGAGATCGTAAGAAAATGTAGCAGAATTCGTGGATAGTTTAAATCTTAATACATTAAATATTCTCATTGTCTGGCTAGGATCAGAATGACATGAAATCTGCGGACATAAAAGGAGCTCAGAAACCATACGATCTTTACTTTGAGATAAGAAACATATTTTAATTGAATTAAACATGGTGAATATAGTAATTGAGGAGGGTATACGTGGCTGACCTTGTAATGATGATGAAATGTTATACATATATATAAAAGTCTATGGCTTTAGATTGTTGAAGAACATGCAATGAACGTCACGAACAATTCTATTTTCTATGTCTGCTGATAGAAGATTGGAAAATAAATAAGTTAAATTGGGGAATTATGCACTCACCTTGCGAGTGTCTCAAAATAAAGATCGATAGAAAATATCATTATAGAAAATGCTATTTATTTATTTATTTATTCATGCGTTTGTTTTATGCAAAAGTATGGTTATTAGAAAACTGCCACTACCTTTAAAATTCCAATTGTATTCTTTTTCCCCTCTTCAAAAACTATATACAGCATGGGGAGACAAAGTAAACAGTGAACCATCTTTGGTTAGTGAACCATTTCTTGTTGATTTATTATTTCATAGTTAACAGGTAATTTCTCTATTTTTTTCAATTTATGAGAGAGTGGATCCAGGAACTTACCGGGAAATCGCTGATTTAAACCTTTATTCCTTTGCCTGTGACTCTTATGGATATTTTCATTGAGTATTTCATGTTGTGATGCAAGGACGATGACAACTATTGAAGCTGGATTACATTGTCTAATGGTGAATGCCAAAATTCATATTCCTTTCCATGCTGAATTTAGTTATTAGTTCTTTTGTAGAACGATTGCGACAAAAAGATAAGTGAGATCAAATTTAAAAAGTTAAAAGTAAGAAGGAAGGAGGCTGATCCAAAACGAACATATTCACTTTGTTGACACTGGAGAGTGTGTATTTGGAGATCAACTGATCTCGAATTTATTTATCACGATGCATTACCTGAAGTGGGTACATTTGTTTTTTCCAAGCATTTTAAAGTGCTTGCACTTTGGAAGTTCGGGTAGCCTATGTGAGGAGTTGGTAATTTTCCATTTGCAAGGAATCTGAATGAGCTGCTAACTTAATTATGATTTGATCGCGGATGCACTTTTCAACAATTTTGTTTTGTTTTTTTTGGCCATTTCTCCTCTTTTAACTTGGTCCTTGGTGTTATCCAAATTTCTTGGTGATATGAAGCTGAGCATATGCTTTCCCTTTCCTTCTACCTTGTGCTCTTACCAGTTTACTCCTAGTTTGGAAACTTATAATGGAAGTAAATTTGGTAGGTTCAGGGAAAATCAAGATAAGTCTTCCTCATGGTAACTTGGAGGTGGATATGTTTACTCAATTGTGAGATGAAAATTAGTTGGTTTCCTGAAAGGGTAATACGAGGACAGATGCACAGGGATCGTGTACCATTAGTAACGTAAAAACACGGAATCAAGTTTTGGCTTATTCTGAGGCAGTTCTGGAAATAGGTTTCTTACAATAACACTTATTACAGTAAAAGAGGAAATGGTTGATAGTGGAGAGATCTAGACTCTTAAAAGTGGGTGCAGAATCATCAGATATGTTACCAAACTACCTCTTTTAGCTGTTCTATTCTTCATTGTTACTTGCACATGCTAAATGTTTATGCCGAGATAAGGGGCATCTACTAGATCTAAATTTGTATGTTATGTAAATGTCATTGTATATTTCTTTTTGGCCATTAATTTCATGGAAATGGAAAAAATAAATAAATAAATAAATATTTACTGATCCATAGAAACGACCAGTTTGGTTTAGATTAACCTATCTTAAAGAGATTAGTTGTGCTCAAAGGTGAATGTCCCAGGATGTTCTTTTGAGATGCTTGATTCTGATGTGGATATGCTACCTAATTGTCTGACCTATGCTTGAATGTTCTTTTTTTTTTTTGGTCGAAATGCTTGAATGTTACTTAAAATCATATTGAACACATTGTGGACTTAGAAAGCTTCATCTATTATACCTTCTTTTGTCCCTTAAACAGTTTCAACTCCAAAAGTTTATTTTAATTCTTTTAGAAGTAAGAAACATTCATTGCGGAAAGCAGTCAAACCGAACTTAGCACTAACTGATGAAGAGAATAAAATTTTAGTCCACAGCAAGGACACCTAATTTTTCGTATATTTTACTAGAAAAGTCATACACTTTCACCTTTTTATTAGGCCGATTCATCTGTTTATTTGTTTTTCTTTATTAGAAATGCCTGTGGGCTGTGCAAAACCAACTTCAATGCGAGTGTTGAGAAACTGAACAAATATGTCTACAAAATGCATAACTTTTGTCTTTATTTGTGAATTTTTACTATGCTCCATACCATGTTTGATTGCTTTCTGATCATTAGTTGGATTGTTGGAGTTAGCTGTTTCCTATTATATTCCTAGGCGATGTATGTTATTAATCAAAGGAAGGTGTTGAACTCGTCAAGAGCAGAAAGCTGCAGTATGAAATATAAACAGATAGTGTGAAAGTTGGGTTTGTCCACCTCAATTGGGCTTTTGACAATTTCGTGTGGTGTTAGGACAAATGCTTTCCAACTGTGCCTATTTACATATTTAGCATCAGTATTTCTCGAATAGGCTTGGAAAAAAAAAAAAAAGAAAGAAAAAATGTAAATTGGTCTAACATATTGAACTCCAGAAATTCAATATTGCTTTAACCCCAAGAAACGGTCATACACATAGGTCCAAAAGAGAAAAACAGGATGTGATGCGATGTGAGGTTTTGATTTTTGAGTCCTTAAAAGGAAGTTTCTGATGGAAAAAATATTGCTCATACTTTGAAGCAGATAATATTAGCTTAGTTGCTCTTGATGAAGATTTGATAACAAAATGTCAAAGTTCATTCACTCTGGTGGGCAATTTATATGTGCAACTACTATAAATTATTTCTTAATGATAAATAACCAGAAATGTATTTAACGTTATTGCTAGTTCTTGTAGGCAAATGTATTATATATGCATCATGTTCTAATTCGTTATTTAGTTTTCAAGTTCAATGTTTCAAAAAAAAAAATAAAAAAAAATGACGATTTTTGTTTTGACAGAAAAAAAGGCAGAAATGGAAGGAAATCTAAGGAAACAAGAAGTAACATGTTTGGCAATTTAAGTAGGGAGTGGAAATGGGTAGAATAGAAAGAAAATAAGTGAAACATAGCGGAAAGGATGGTAAATTACAAAAATGTCCTTTATAGCACTGTTCATCAAAATAAAAACAAGGATAATTTAGTCTCACATTAATTCTATTTCCATTCATTTCCAATTCTAAGATAAACCAAATAAAAGAAATAGAAATTTTTTTTTTTCCATTTTCTTCATATGTTATTAAACACAAAATTAAAATTATATTTTCATTCCATCTTCACTCATTTCTTTTTTCTTCTACTTATTTCTACCCATTTTTCTTCTATTAAAAATAATCCCAACATAGTGTATATCCATATATATAAGATCGTATTCAAATTTGCATGTACCTTGATTTTTTATGGGAGTATATACATATCTCTTATAACAATTTTCTTTATATTAAATTTGGTGTGTGTTGACAAGGCTTTTTAGATATAGGCTCTTTAAGCCAGTTCAGATATGATAAATCTTATTGCCTGAGGCATACTATTGTGGGTTTAAGCCTTGGGTCTAGATTAATTAAGCTCAAGAAACTCTATAACAGCTAGAATACATAAGATAAGGAGGATAAGTAGAGCATATTGGATACCATGACCCCACTCTCCTATACTTGTGGGAGAAGATCTCTCCTTACTAACTGTCCTTCAACTATTAGTGCTACTCCTCTATAAATATCCTACTACCACCTAACAGTAAACTCTTTCTACACTTTGCGCATTAAACTTACATATTACTTCTAAGTATACTTTGCTCTTTAAGAATTCTCTGCTAACTTAAGTATCAGAGTAGCCACGTTGGACAACACTTCGGCATCTCTTCATAGTGTTTTGTTTTGTAAGCTCACTACACGCAGAGCTCAATTACTACCGACAAATATCCTAAGACAACATTTGGCGTCATTTGTGGGAACTCGAATTCCTATACTTGAAACCTCAAACATAATAAACACATTTCCTACAAAAAATTCCTCTAACATCATGTCTCATCACGATAAGTAAGAGAATTGCCAACTAATGAATAATTAACTAGCGGCCAATCAACCCTTCCCTAAAGCGATACTGGAGGAGTGCCTAGAGTGCATGGAACAACTAGCTAAGGAGTTAGTTGCTCAAAATAGGCTACTTTGTGCTTGCTTCAAAGAAGCTAGGAGGCACAGTGTACAAACTCATCCTCCTGAAGCTTCAGATGCCCGTATTAAGTAGAACAACCCCCACTAACAATAGCAGAATGGTAGGGATCAGCAACTTGATCCACCATTGCAGCAACAGTTGGCAAGGTCTGTGGCTAATAGTGACCAAGCTTTAGTTAGAAATGAACAAGTAGCTGACTTGTAGGGAGTACTGGCTTAATCAATAGTAAGCTGAGCCTATTTGGCAGACAACACTGACTTTAAGAGCTTTGTGCAATGATTAGGAGGTTCTTCAAGCAACAGTGGAGTAAGGCTATTGGTAATGCTAGGCTAGTCACTAATAAAAGGACCCCTTTCACCAGGGGCGTTTAGGATAATATGTTGCCTCCCAATAGCAAACTTCTGTCCTTAAACCAGTATGACGGCATAGGTGACCTTGATGATTACCTCCTCTACTTCCGCACCCTCATGAACCTTCATGGTCATAGGGATGCTATAATATGTAAGGCTTTCCTAGGTACCTTGAGGAAAGCGGCTTGGGCGTAGTTCTACTATTCTCTCGATAATTCTATCAACTCCTTTGATAAGCTGATACAAAGATTTAGTCTCTACTTCAGGGCTAGTAAGCCCCCATCTAAGGGTACGTTGTCCTTGTACCTTATAAGGTAAGTGAAGGCAAATCCCTATGTGATAATGTGGCCCAGTTTAACAATGCCATGGTCTAGATCCTTAAGTTAGATGAGGGAGTTGTTATTTATGTTGCTCAGCTCAGCATGCGACCTTCGGGAGACTTTTTCCGATTGTTTGCGAAGAGTAAGTTGAAGATCTTGGTTGACTTTTGGAATAAAGCCCAAAAGTACATCGACTAGGAAGAAACATTCATGCTAGGCGCAATGCCAACTAAGAGAGATTGAATGGAAAGTAGGATAAAAAAAAATTGTCCATGAAAGATCACCTTAATGGTAGGTTGCCAAGCAGATAAGAGGGGAGAGCTTTAGGAAGAAGAAGTACAGAGTCAAGCGCGACCTATTGCCCCCTCATATTTACATGCAACACATGCCCCTAAATTGACCCATAGTCCAGGTCTATTCCGAGGTGAAGCACATAAACTTTTTGCAAAGACCTTCGAAAATAAAAGGGAATCCTAGTTGTCAGAACTCAAACAAGTACTAACGACTATCATGGCCACACCATAGATGAATGCTTCCAACTAAAGAACACAATCGAATACACCAATCAATAGAGCTTCTTTCCAAAGTACGTAGCCTATCCAAGGAATAATAATCGTTTCGATGACAATAGTAATAGGGCACCTCGAAGGCGATGGATTGAGAACACTCGCATCGAGTAGAACAATGTCCGTTGTAACAACCATGCCCCCAATAGTGTCATTAATGTAATTATGGGGGGTCGTACCTTAGGAGCTGGTTAAGCACCGGCAGCTTAGTTGATGCCTCATTAGAGGTACTGGCTGTAAGGGTGAACAGATAGAAGTTGGACACTTTCATCTCCTTCTTGGATAAAGACCTTGAAGGGGTTGATATACTCCATCAAGATGCCTTGATAATAGGGGTGAGGATCTCAAACTTAGGGGTGAGGATCTCAAACTTTGAGGTCTTAAAGATTATGGTAGACACTAGCAATTCCACTTATATACTTTTCCTCCATTCTTACAAGAGGATGAGGAAGAAGTTGTCAATGAAAATGAAGCCGTACCACCATAATCTGATCGGCTTCAACTGAAGTATGGTCTTAGTTAAGGGGATCATTACGTTTGACATAGAACTTAGTGATGGCGATGACAATCACGTGGCACAACGACCGGTAGAATTCTTCATAATTGATTGCCCTTCCCCATACAACGTGCTCTTGGAAAGATTAAACTTGAATGCATTCGGGGTGATCACATCATTCCTTCATCTAAAGTCTAAATTTCTAACCCCAATCGGGTTAGGAGTGTGCAGCTGTGATCAAAGGCTCTTGCGAGAGTTGTACATTCAGGCCACTAGAGGAGATGGCGTATTCACTTTGGAGATTGGCCCACAAGAGAAGTCGATGAGAGGCACAATTTAGGTGATAAAATAGAAGAAGTCTAGATTGAGCCTACACCTAAGTAGACCACAAGAGTCAGGATTAAGGCCCCATCTAAAGTGAATGATGAAATCATCGCTCTCTTGCGGGCAAATTTGGATAGGTTCGCTTGGTTGGTGTCAGATATACCCAGAATCTTGCCTAACTTGGTGACCCATTACCTTAATATCGATAATACAGCATAACCTGTTAAGTAGAAAAAGAGGGATTTTGCTTTAGAGAGGCAAACCACAATTAAGGATGAAGTACAGAAGTTGCTTAAGGCCGACTTCATGAGGGAGGAAAAGTACCTGACCTAGGTAGAAAATGTAGTGCTAGTTAAGAAGAAGAATGAGAAGTGGCGAATGTGCATCAATTACACTGACCTCAATAAAAGCTTGCCTTAAAGACCGTTTCTCTCTCTCAAGGATCGATCAATTCATTGATTCCACTTTAGGTTATGCCTTACTGAACTTTATGGACACCTTCTCGAGATACAACCAGATCAAAATGGACCTGAAGGATGAAGTCCATACCTCCTTCATCACCGATTATGGTATGTACTATTATATCGTGATGCCGTTCAGTCTAAAAAATGTCGAGGCCACATACCAATGAATAGTGGTGAAAGTGTTTAAGCCCCATATTAAGAGCAATATGGAGGTGTATATGGAGGTGTACGTTGATGACATGATCGTTAAGAGCTAGAAGCTAGATGATTATGTCAAGGATCTCCAAGAAGCCTTCGACTAGATGTGCATATACGACACGAAACCGAATCCTCAAAAGTGCATCTTCAGGGTTAGATTCGGTAAATTCCTTAGCTTCCTAGTAACACAAAGAAGTATTGAGGCCAACCCCAAAAAGATTACCGCCATTAGAGGAATGAAGCCTCTAACCTCAGTTCGAGATGTATAGAAGCTCATTGATATAGTAGTTGCATTGAGCAGGTTCATCTCGAAGACACAGATAAATGCGCTTAGTTCTTCAAAATCTGAAAAAATCTGAAAGGTTTTGAATGAACTTCAGAGTGCGCCATCGCCTTTTAGTAGCTTTAGGACTTCCTTGCGTACCTACCGATCCTCTCTAAGCTTATCTATAAAGAGGACCTATTTTTGTACCTAGCCGTGAATGACTAAGTGCTCTCCTCTGTGTTGGTTAGAGCAAAGGGAAGAGAATACAGGCCTATATACTTCGTTAGCCATATACACCATAGGCTTGAGGTTAGATACACTTGAGTAGAAAAGTTCGGCTTAGCTATGGTTATCACGGCATGACGGCTAAGGCCCTACTTTCAAGCATACTGGGTAATCGTACTAAAAAATCAACCGCTGTACATCGTACTATAGAAGCTTGATGCATTTGGATAGATGATGAAGTACATAATGGAATTAAGCATATACAGAATCCAATATCAACTACGAATGACCTATAAAGCATAAGTGCTGGCCGACTTCGTGGTAGAATATATGGGAGAGGAGGAAGCACCACTGGGTGATGACAAACCAGTGTGGACAAAGATACGATTACTCTCTAGCTTCTCTCTCTCTTTCATTACTATTTAGAAAAGTCAAGTTGTTATCTTGATATTTTCAATTTTAATCAACCTTGAATCATAAAACTACGTATGTTTCTAGAAACTTCACACAAAAAGTGATGCGTACCATGACCAAAGACAGATAAGGATGGTCACTAGATGGGTTCAAGCTTACTGAAAGCCTAAAAAGGGTGATGGAGAATGCACAAAAGAACTAAAAAAGTGAATGAAAAGTAAGCAAAACCCACGAATAATTCCAAAAGATATGATGCACCAATGAAACTTTGGAGGATTCATAGCACAACTTGATATGACACACGAATTGGTCTAGTGAGATTACTTGTCACTTAGCCTTACTTAAGGGTTAGGATAAGAGTGAAATGAAAGTAAATAATCAGTGTTTACGAAAGGAAGAATATTTAGTGTGTTAATGGTAATCTGATGTTATGACTATAAGTATAAGGGTATTTATATCTAATAAGCTAGGGTAATTTGCCTAAAAAGGGAAAAGACAATAGGGGTATTTTCCAAAGAAGTAATGTACAAATATTATAAAGGGTAAAAATGAATATTCAAGAAAAACAATAATCAGTGTAACAGATTCTACATGTGGTCCTGTACACAAAGTGAAGATGTATCGGGGATGCTGTTAGAGGATGTAGACAAAAGAGTATGATCATATAGCTAGTTTGAGTAGGGGTGATTGAGGATTAGTCTGGGGTCTCTCTTAGCCTCAAGGGTGATGCCGAGCAAGTGGTTAGCTTAGACATAAGTAAGTAAGCATGTAAGGTTTGGTGGATGTCTCAGTATTCTTCAATTTGGCATATAATCTTCGAGAGATTGGCAGTCATTTGGCTTAGCATGAAGAGTGGCTTGGCAAAGAGAGACTTGACTTCGGTAAGAGTTAGCTGGAGCAAAAGGATTCGCTTTGCTAGCTAGTTTAGTCCTCAAGCTCAGTTATAGGTCAAAGGCTTAATAGCTTAATTCTTATCATTCCCTTCATGTTGATTTGAATTTAGGATCAAAGCTGAATGGTCTTTAATCAATTCTCCGTAAGGATAATATCGATTGAAGTCGGCAATGTTGAAGGTATCAAAAACTCCATAGTCTTTGGGCAACTCCAACCTGTAGGCATTATCATTGGTCTTCTAGAGGATTCTAAAAGGTTCTTTTAACTCTTGTAAATAGTTTGTTCCTCCTCTTGCTTGGAAACTTTTTCTTGTTAAGGTGCAATTATACCAAGTCTCCTAGTTGGAATTGTTTAGCCGTCTTACACTTAGCCTTTTCTCACATTCTTTTGGCAGCTTAATCTATTCGTCGAGTCACTTTATTGTAGATGTGTTGAAGGGACTGCACTTGGGTTCTTACGTCAGGGTCTTCTTGTTTGGATTCAAGTACATGGGTGTGATCGGGTAACTCAGGATTGAAACCATAGACAACCTTGAAGGGGGTCTATTTAGTGGTGTCATGTATTGTTCGATTGTAAGCGAATTCAACTATTGGTAAGCAGACGTCCCAATTAGCTAAGTTCTTGCCTATTATAGCTCGAAGCAGTGATCTTAAAGTTCAATTGACTATCTCTGTTTGGCCATTCGTTTGGAGGTAATAGGAAGTACTAAATAGCAATTTAGTCCCTATTTGTCACTATAGAGTTCTTTAGAAATGGTTGAAGAACTTTAGATCTCTTTCTAATACTACACTTCTCAGTACGTCGTGTAACCTAATAATTTCTTATAAGAAAAGAGAAATAATAGCCGAAGCATCGTTAGTATTGGAGCAAGGTACAAAAGTGTGCTATCTTGCTGAACCTATCCATGACAACCATGATGGAATCTTTGCCTCAGGTAGCTCGTGGTAATCCGAAAATAAAGTTCATGTTCAACTTAGCCTATGGTCTCGTTGGAATAAGCAAAGGGATTCCTTTCCCTTACTTGGCTCGACATTTAGCTCTCTTGCTTACGACATAGCCATCTATCACTTAGTGCACATCATGCCTCATTCTCGGCTAGAAGAAATGACCATTCAACAGTTTGTAGGTCCTTCTCCTCTTAAGATGCTTAGAGAGTCATTTCCTTCTTGATCAATAATTCCCTTAGTGAACAGGTTGACACACATTCCTCGGAACAAGTATCCATCTTTAACATGATACTCATCCACTATCCTTTCATCAATACAATGCGTAAGTATGGGTCTAAAGTGTGGATCCCCAATGTATTGTTCCTTAATGCTTGCAAACCCAAACAATCTTGTTTGCAGTTTAGCAATAAGTACATGTCTTCTCAAAAGAGTATTTGTAACTACGTTGCTCTTTCCTTGTTTGTATTTTATTACAAAATTAAATCCTTTAAGGAATTCAACTCATTTCGTCTACCACTTCGACAACTTTTTTTGACTTTAGAGGTATCTTAGGGACTCATGGTTAGTATAAATAACAAATTCTCTTGGCAGTAGATCATGCTGTCATACTTGCAGTGCTCGGATTAGCGTCAAGAGTTTTTTTGTCATATACAGAGTAATTTAGTTGAGGTCCCCTAAGCTTCTCATTATGCTAGGTAATCGGTCAGCCTTCCTACATTAGGACAATGCCTATCTTAATACTTGACGCATTACATTCCAACTCAAATATTTTCTCGAAGTTGGGTAAAACTAGTATAGGGGCGAAGGTCAACCTTTCCTTTATCTCGGCAAAACTTCTCTCCTACTTTTCTGCCTATTGGAAGTCGGTGTTCTTCTTTGTTAGCTTGGTAAGTGGTGCAATGAGGGTATTAAAATTCATGATGAATCTTCTATAGAAGGAAGCTCGTTTATGGAAACTTCTCATCTCGATACAAGTAATAAGAGTCGACCACTCGATAATTGCTCAAATCTTTTTGTCGTCCATTCATAAGCCTCCTCCACTTATTACATAGCTTAAAAATACCACTTCCACTTGATAAAAGCAACACTTCTTAAGGTTGCTAAATAATCTCTCGATACGAAAGATATTCAATACGGTAAAGAGATGTTTACAGTGACTTGGTATGTCGACACTGTACACTAGGATATCATTAAAGTATACCACGACACACTTCCCTATTAAATTTCTTAGCACGTGGTTCATTGGTCTCATGAAAGTACTTGGGGAATTCGATAAGCCGAATGACATGACCATCCACATATAGAGTCTATGTTGAGTTTTGAATGCAGTCTTCTACTCATCTCCTAACCTCATGTGAATTTGATGGTAGCCAGACTTTAGATCAATTTTGCTGAAGATCTTATCCCCGCTCAATTCATCTAACATCTCTTCTAATCTTGAGATAAGATACCTGTATTTGATTGTGACCTTATTCATAGCTTGGTTATCAACACAAATTCGCCAGGTTCCATCCTTTTTCGGCAATAGAAGTACTAAAACATCATAAGGGCTGTAAGTTTCTCTAACATAATCTCTCTCCAGTAGTTCCTTGACTTATTGTTAGAGCTTAAAAGCTTATTCATGACTCATTCGATAGGTTGGCTTATATGGCAGGGCAGCATCGGGTATTAAGTTAATGCAGTGTTCTATGCTTCAGATTGGAGGTAATCCTTTGATTAACTGTTTTGGGAACAGATTGGCATATTCATCTAATAATGCTCTCACTTCTAGGGGTAGTTCACCATGCTCCTTCAATTCTAACAGAAGCTTGACCAACATGAGGGTCAGTGCATTGGCTTTGAGTGTCTCTTGGAGCTCGACTTTACTCATCATCAGAGTTTTCTTCGATTTACGAGCAAGTTTGGCCTGTAATTTGTTAACTTTACTCAGTAGCATCAAGTTAAGCATGATCTTCTTGCCATCCTTCTCCAACATATACGTGTTCCAATATTCATCATGGATAACTCTTTTATCAAATAGCCATAGTCTGCTTAACAACACGTAGGAAGCGTACATAGGTAGTACATCACAGAGAATTTAGTCTGAGTAATTTTCGATAATGATCGGCAGTAATACTTACTGAGTGACATGTAATGCTCCTTTTTCACTCAACTAGTATAACTTGTATGGTCTCGGATGTGCAACAGTTGGCAACTTCAATTTTGTGATCAAATTGGCTAATGCATCATTGGTACAACTACCACTATCCACAATGAGGGCACACACCTAATCATTCACCTTACAAGTAATATGAAACAAATTCTCTCTTTATTCTTCCTTGTGTGAGGGTTCTATGTTCATTGCGCGTCGAACACCTAAGATCAACTGATCTAACTTGTTGGCAAACACATCCTCTTCAATGAGTTCGTTTTCTTGAGAAACTTCATTTTAGGTAATGTTCTCCTCCTTCTTAGGTTCTTCCTTTGGTTCCTCATCAATACTCTTTACTTTTAGCTTTGGGACGTCACCCTTGATGACTATAGTTCTTTGGTTCGGACACTAAGCGGTCATATGTCTAAACTCTTGGCACTTGAAGCACTTAATTTGGCGAGTCTTCTTACTAGATCCTTACCCTTTCTCATAAGTTTAGATCGACATGTCACTGTCAGGTCGGCCCTTTGGCTCGACTCAGACATCCACCTTTTGGATCGGCTTGGTTCTTGACTAAGCTCGGTGACTTCCTTGTCCTGGTCTGCTAGTCAACAGTTTGGTCGACACTCAACTTCTTTTCTACCTCTCCACTTGTTGAGCTATTTGAATGGCTTTATCTATTGTGGTGAATTGTTAGAGTTCCACAATGTCTCAAATGTAACCTCTCAATCCAATAAGGAACTTAGAGATTATTCGAGTTGGTGGTTCTTCTACTTCACAATGGCTCATAAGCATTTAAAATTCTTGGACATACTCATCAACGGTTCAACCTCCTTATTTTAGCTCTTGAAGTCAAGCTTGCAGATAAGTATCTGGAACAAATTTATTTCTGAGTATTCTCTTTATCTTAGGCTAAGTATTAATCACTTTGTATCCTTTTTATCTCCTCATAGCCTGGAAATTCTTCAACCATATGACGGTATATTCAAAGAACTTAACAGAAGTAGTTCTCACTCTCTCATAATCCTTATATTGGTAATAGTCAAACACACGCTCCATCTTCTCTTCTTACTTTAAGTATTCATCTACACTTTTAGACCCATTGAAGCTCGGAATCCGAAGCTTCACATGGTCAAATGCTCTGGGTGCTCGAACTTACTCCTCTTCTTCATAATACTCTTTCTTATCCTTTTCTCCTATATCTCCCAAGTCAATCCTTCTCCTTACTTATCCGCCTACTCCTTCATCTTTAACATATGGAGCTAAGTTTTGACCTCTTGCAGGTTAAGCAGCTTATGGGGTGTTATGCGCAGCTTCGGCATGAACAACTTAGGTTCAATTCACTAAGAAGTTAGCTACCTCATCAAGTCTCTTATCAGTGCTTCTAGGGATACCCTGAGGCTGTCAGTTATGATGGACAACTTTATTGTTGTCATCCTTAACATTAACGTTAACACTTGGTTCCGTCATTTTCTCTAATAGATTTTAGTTTTTAAACTCTTCAATTAGGTGTTTCAATAGGCACTTCCGCAAACTAAAAATTTAACAGTTAGCAAACATAGCAATTAAACGAACACAATAACTTACTCTTTTTCATACATGCAAAACAGAGTATAGACAGAATTTTGAAACAATCTATGACAACTTAAGCAAAACATCCACTTTGATACCAAGATCATACGTATTGTGACCAAGGACAAACAAGCCTGGTCACTGGATGGGTTTAAATTTGCCAAAAGCTTAAAAAGGGTGATGAGGAATTCACGAAAGAATGAAAAAAGTAAATGAAAAGTAAGCAAAGCCAACGAATAGCTCCAAAGGATATGATACACCAATGAAACTTTCGAGGACTCATGGTACAATTCGATATGATGCACAAATTGGTCTGGTGAGGTTACTTACCACTTAGCCTTATTTAAGGGTTAGGATAACAGTGAAATGAAAGTAAACAATCAATGTTTACGAGAGAAAGAATATTCAATGTATTAATGGTAATTTGATATTACGGCTATAAGTATAAGGGTATTTATACCCGATAAGTTAGGATAACTTGCTTAAAAGGGGAAAAGACAAAAAGGGTATTTCCTAAAGAGATGTATTAACAAAAAGGGTATTCACGTAGTGGAGATGCATTGGAGATGTCGTTGGAGGATGTAGATAAAAGAGTACGATCAAATGGCTAGTTCGACCAAGGGTGATTGAGGATTAATTCGAGGTCTCTCTCTTGGCCTTTTAGTAAATGTGATGTTGAGTAAGTGGTCGGCTTAAACATGAGTAAGTAAGCGTGTGAGGTTTGGTGGATGTCTCGGCATTTTTTAATTCGGTATACAATCTCTGAGGGATAAGCAATCATTCGGTTCGACATGCAGAGTGGTTCGGCAAAGAGATACTTAGCTTCAGTAGGAGTTGGTTGTAGTAAGAAGATTCACCTTGCCAACCTCTCTAGTCTTTGGGCTCGACCGTGAGTCAAAGGCCTAATAACCCGATTCTTATAAAAAAGTGTAGTTTAACATTAGACAAATTGTTAATACACTTTTGAAAGTATTGATTGGGTATAGGTAGAGCTTCAACATATCACTTCCTTTGAAACTAAAAAAGAAATTATTTATTTCTTTAGTTGTTAGGACAGTCTTAATAAGTATATAGGGATGCTATTGGGGTAAGTTAGGAACAAGTTTTGCAAAACTTGAATCCGACCCAGTACCTTATAGTGTTTCCCAAAATCCTATAGGGTTTTCACCTTATTTCCATAACCTGCCCTTATATGGTTTTAGAAAACTCAGTTAAAACTTGACCCGACCCATAATATTTGTTGATGATGTTAGTCTATTAATTTCCAAATTTAACTCCAATATATGGAGTTTCCCTACTTCTTCTCATGATTTTTTTTTTTTGAGGAAAAATAATAAAAGAACATAAATTATGGAAGAAAAAAAAATTATATCTATTTTTAATGGGGACTAATAGTTGTCCTTTCTAATTTATTAAATTAAGTACAAATGATGACATATCAATTGAGATACATTACATAATTTACATATATAAACAAATATAGCTAGTTGATATAGGCCTTAGGGATGAGATTAAGAATACTTATATATGTATATATTATTATTTTAAAATAGATTTGGGTTTTCCATCGATTTTTTTCTAAATTTCAAAACCCAACTTGTAATCCTATAGGGATTGAGAATTCATTCTAAAAACTACCTAAAACTTTGTAGGGTTTAACCTTATAAGTTTTTTAATGGTTTGGATATATTGGAAACTTTATAATAACCCACCCAATTGCATCCCTATAAGTATATATATTAAAATTCTAAAATTATATTAACCGAAAAGAAATTCCAAAATTATGCATGTTATCATTTTTTTTTAAAGAGTAAAATGTTTTGAAAAATTTGAAGCGATTGAAATTAGCTTATTTTGGCCTCTTTTATTTTAAGAAAAATTATTTTTCAACAAACATTTTTTATATTTTCACTCATTTGGTATGCTGAAAATGGTCATTTTAGTATAATACATTTTTACTTTAAATGAAAACTTTTTTCAACCAGAAACAAAATCCTAGTCTTTTTTAAGGAAATAATATATTCTTTAAAATGGGATTCAATTTTCTAAATTAGTCTTCTCAAGGTTTCTTACTCTAGACCAATGATATCTATTTAATTTTTATTATATTAGATTTCTAATTCATATTTTAAACTTGAAAATAATTTAAAGGGAAAAAAAGGACTCATTTAAAAATAATAAAAATCAATTAAAAAGTTTTAATAATGTATATTACAAATTATTACATTTTATTCTTTTACTTTTAAATAAAATATTTTTATTTATAGTAATAAGTTGATATTAATTTATTAAGATATGGTTATGAGTTACATAATATTCATGCATCAAATATTGAAAAAATATTTTCAAGAAAAAAACTAAACACATAGAAAACATACCATTTTTAATAAAATACTCAATGGAAATTGTTTTATACTAGTACGTGTTTTTCATTGAAACATTCGGTTTGATTAGATAAAAAAATCTAAGCCATAAATAAAGAAGGGAGAAGCGGCGCGCCTAGTCGTGGATGTAGTTTTTAACTGTGACTACATAATCACGTGTTGGCTCTCTTGCTGTTTTAGATCCTTCTCCATTACCATTAGGTCCATTGCAATGCTAATGTTAACTTTTAACGGTTTTAATACATTATGTAAATCAAAAAATAATATGGGTATTTATAAAATTTTAATACATAAAAATATAATTAATATTAAAAAATATATATTTTTATAAATATATATAAAAATATTATTAATATTTATATGTTATTTATTGATTTATATAGTATACTAATATTTTTCTTTTTAATATTTTTCACGTGATAGAGTAGAGCATTATTCTCAAGAAGATAGACATGGAGATCCAGTATTAACTTCTTGTGAGGTCATCCCATATATGGGAATTTTCACTCGATAGTCCTCAATACATTTACATATATGAATATTTACGCACATGTATCATATGTATGATAAATTTGCGCCAGCCACTGGGTCACGTCGTTGGCTGCTAAAGTTTCTCAATTTTTCAAAAATCTGTTTTGATTACAATTTTATTAGCTCCTTCGTTCCAATGTAACTAATCGTCTTTCTTCTAGGTGCTTCATTTTACCTCCTCCTTCTTCTTTTTCCCTTTTTATTTTTTATCTTCTATTTTTTTTTTTTTTTTGGGGGGGGATTTGTCTGTTGCTATGGAAGTAGGACCTCATTCCAGAAAGCTTTGGTTGTGATTGGTTTGATGTAATCACTATTATTAAGCTAAAATTGATTATTCTACTTCAAGCTATGTTGCATTGGATTTTTGAGAGGGGAAAAGGAAAATTTACAAGGAATGCGATGAATTACCAAGGGTAGTGTTAGGTTTCTTATAATATGTATACAACAAAGATATTAAGATATTTTTATTATTTTAAGACATTGATGCTTATTCCTCTAATATTGAAGAGGTAAGTCTATGCTATTTCTTGTAATTATTAAACTCATTCATCTTCGATTTAGGAATTGCATTGAATTGCACCAAATTGATTCGATTTAAGAACTGCATTGAATCGTAACATGTGTTTCTATATATTTTGGTTCGGTTTAAAAAAAATTCAAACGATTTATGGTTTAATTTAGAAAGCCAAGCCAAAACCAAGTCGAATCAAACAGCTTCCAATTAAAAAATAAAAGTGTGTAATATTTTTTTTAGTTTTCAATCCCATCAATATTTTAGTTTAATCTTAGTTACCTTTTTTCTTTTTGTTGTTACTTATTTGATTGTTAATCTTTATTATCTACTTATTTTTCTTTACCATTGTTGCTCATATTTATTTGAGTCATATATCTTCACTTTATTTAAAATATAATATTGTCATGAAATAATATTATGTAACTTTTATTTTTACATAATATTCCTTATTTTGGTGGTTAATATTGATTGAAAACTTTAATAATTATTAATAATATTGAAAAGAAAATAGTATTTTTAAAAAGCTTTTCAAACCAAATCCCATTTAAAACGTTTGATGCAAAACCCTAAATTGTTAAAGTGGTTCAGTCCATTAAATGTTTAAATAAAAAACGTTTTAAATACGCTTCGATTTGGTTCGATTTTCAAATTGAATTCAACAATAGTAATTATATTGTTATGTTTTGATAAGATTTGAGATTGGTATCTCTTCACCAAAAACGAGATTTGTTACTGAAAAGAAAGCTGTATCGTAACCACATGATGTGATTCCAATCAAAATTAAACAAAATATCGGACATGACTTATGTAACTTTCTTGTAATTTCATTCTAGACGACAGCTTACTTCACCGTCTGCACGTATGTCCATATCTCCTGTCCCATATTGCATGTATGAGCGAAAAACGGAAAAAGTGAGGTAGACCTCTTACGGTTTTGATATGATATGTGTTAGCCTATGTAACACATTAGAAGTTAGCATATTAAATGAGCTAACACATGGCATATCAAATGTGATAATTTAATCGGTCACTCAACTTTTTTAGTAAAAAGAAACAATATAATCAAATTTCAATTATATCATAATTTTCCTCCTTTCTTTTTTTCTTCCTCTCTCCGACTTATGAATTCGAAAATCATAATCCTCGCTACATAAAAGTTCCTTTTTCGATTAACCCGTAATACCATATGTGTCCATGTTACCCTTTATCAAATCCTTTGCTCATTTTTTTTTTCTTAAGATAATTTAGATGAATAATTCGTTTAGTTTACTTTTAGCTGATCAATCTTATTTATATTTGACTTAATTTAGCAAACTATTAAGGAAAACGCATTGACACTGTTTAAAGTTTACACAAGCCTTCTTTTTTTTTTTTTTTCTTTTCCTTTTTCAGGACTAGATGCTATTCCTACGTATATAAACTGAGACAATCGTTTCGCCTCACGTTGTAAAGACATAGATTAGAAACTTCTTCGAATATGGGATTCTAAACATCGGAGACTAAGGACATTAGGCATCCTCGATATTTTTTATCGCCTAATTTACTTTAGGATTTTGATTGTTATTATTATTATTATTATTATTATTATTTTAGGGTCCTAGTATAAGTGTAGCACTATTTTCGAATTGCATATTTGCTACTAGCATACATCCTACTTCCAAAATTAAGTATTTACTTTATTAGTGTTTTACTTAAAAAACCAAATCTTACGTTTTATCCTAGTTTACAAACTATAGTTATTAAACACTTGCCCTTGCTAAACTACGATTCCATCTAAAATTAGAATGATATAGAATAGATGGAATTGTAAGTTAGTAGAATTATATATCTAAATTCATAGTCCTACTAATTCATTTTTACTTGGAAAAGCTTGATAATATTATAAAAACATATAATTATAAGACTTAACTTATAATTTTAATTATCGTGCTTGCCTCGAATGTAGTGAAGTTTCACTTTCTAATAGTCATTTTGCAAACACCATCTTCCACATAGTTAATAATAAACACCATCTTCCACATAGTTAATAATAAGACGATAACGTTAACCATATTTAATATTAAATCGATAAGATAGTTTGTTAAATATTAAATTTCAATTAGATATACCTCAAATATTAAAGAGATATAGATAAAATATAGTTAAGATATTTAAAGAAAAATTATATACAAACGACCCCACCAATAAGTTGTTGGTCGTTTTACTTGAAATATACACTAGAAAGAAAATAATCCCCGGCCGCAATTCCAGTTAGACGTGAGGAGGATAGCCTAGTCGATCGCGAGATTATATTATATGAACGCAAAATAGAAGACCAACAGCGATAACGTGTGCATAGGGACCCAACTAACATTCTTGGTTGAAAGACCCGAGGAGCGAGAATGTGACGATGAACACTTTCTATGTTTACGGTCCTGGTCTTTTCCATACCGTTTAGCTTGGTGTATATACTTTGGTAAAGGTCATGATGGGGCTTGGTCAACCAAGGGTGATGTCAATGGTATGCATATAGGGCAAAATAGAAAATGGATTAAAAAACCAAAACCATATTCACATTAATATATTTCCATTAGCATGCACTTAGATATCACTTATATATATGAACAAGGACGATGATTACAACATGAGCGGAAATGTAGGGTTTATTTTCCCTTTTTGTAACGTAACGACCATGCGAAAATTATCAAATTAAAATAATATACGCTACTATACATACAAATAAATATATATCTATCAATCGAATTTAAATACGTAATATTTAATAATAATAATGAACGGTTTTTTAAAAATCTATTATTAATATTATTACTTATCTAAATATGATTAATAATTATTTACGATATAGATACTATCTTTAAATCTTTCAGACCATGATTGGCGTAATGGATTTGTCTTGATCCATGATAGCTCAAGTTTGGAGAGAGAGATAGAGACTGATGTGTGTAGACTTGTTAGGCAAGAGATCAAGGTTCAACGAATCCACATGGTTAATCGTACGACTTTCTTCACAAATGTTACACGAACTTTTAAGCTTTCCATTTTAATACATGTTTTTTTTTTTTTTGTTCTATTGAACTCAATTCTTCTGGTTACTATATTTTTGACACGTCTAATAATAAAGCCTGTTATCAGAGTGTCATTTGGTTAGCATTTTCTAATCTACTATATCTCGTTTGTTAGTAATTTAATTAACAACACTTCCACTATCATACGTTACAATCTCATTTTTTCTCTTCCTCATATTCCACATGATCCTTGAAGAAAGTGCTAAATATCACACTAGAGTCAAGGATCACTAAAATAATCCCCCTGTGCAAATCCCTTCTCTTCTCTCTCGGGTAGCCTCACCATAACTGCGAACAATTTGTCGCCCCCATCAAATCAAACCCCACTTGGCCATACACCGCCATAGCTACTATCTTTTACACAACTCTCTCGTAACTAAAAGTGTAGGATTGACTTCAATTTTATCTTTCTTTTTTTTTATAATTATATATTTAAAATTTTAACTTATTTAATTATATAGTTAATTGAAAATTTAACTATTATCATTTATACCTCACTTAATTTAAATTTACTAGTTAAAAAGTGACCATCCATGGTCTTAAGATGCTTCGTGATCTCCACAAGTTACCGCTTGCCATCCTTTACAGTCTTAATCCACTTCAAAAATATTGGTTATGAGATTGCTGGTGGTAGCAAGTGGCTACTCACAACTATAAGAGAGTCACGTGATAACTCTAAGGTCATGGCATGACTCTTAGGATTAGGGACAACCACCTTGTTAGCTAATTATACTAACATGACTAAAGAATATGAATTTAAATTAAGTTAGATAAAGATGGTGATGATTAAATCTTTAATTAAGTATATAATTAGACAAATAGAAACTTTTATAAAATATAGTAAATTTGAAATATAAACAATAACATTGTCCCTAAAAGAGTACGATAGTTTATCATGTATACCCTTATTCTCGAGTATTAATTACATACAAGGTTAAAACTTATACTCTTGTTGTTACCTTATCCAAAAGTTTTTAGCTATCTGAAATATTTTTAAAAACAAGTCCCATGATGGGTAAGCTATAAAAACCCAGCAAGTTAAAAATTCTAACTAAGATTGGATACAATTATCTCACGAGCACATGCAACCTAAATTTATTCCTAGATGCAACATCCATTGCATCGTAATACATACGTCAGATTTAGAGATGGTTAACTACGTAGGGAGCAGCTATGGCAAACAATTTCCTTAGCATCCCAAAGCCAATACGAGATATCCATTGATATCTATTTGAACACATTACATATATTAATTGTCTCACACTGTTCGTATCAGCTGTCAAGTAGTCTAGTTCACTCCTCCCATCCCGTAGATGCCATATTAGATTGCAGCATTGTACAATTTAAAGATATCACGTGTCCGCATAATTTTATAAGTTGAAAGGAATGATGAGTAGATGTAATGTATCCTACGAATTAGATTCTTTATAAATTGAGTTAATCGTGGTTGTACCCAAAAAGTATAGCAATTAATTGGAATCTAGTAAATCTTTGTTGGTTCGTTAAAGTGGTTTAGGTAAACATTTCAATGGACTTTCTCGAATGATATGTAATCTCTTTAGTTATTAGATACATACTATTACATGCATTTGATTGGATGTGGTAAATCGAGTTCCATGCTTACTTTAGTACTTCTAAAGTAGGAAATAAGCTTAAAATATCTTCAAGCTAGTAGACTAATTAATTAACTTATACGCAGAGAACCCAATAACCTCCGTGTTATTATTCTCCACGAGACAGCGGGCGGGCTCAACCAGCTGGTAAAACCCAAATGCCCGTCGCTGTCAAATGTTCGCCACCTCTTTTGGTGGTTGACGATAGTTGCTAGAAACCACTTCTAGGAGTTAGAATTAGGATCTTCTTCATATGGGAAATTAAGATTATATTTAACGCGTAAGATGAAACTACTGTTAAATATAATAATATAAAATTGGCAGTAAATCTAACAAGCTTAATTTTTTTTGAGATTTTGTGTAATTTTATTATTAATTGTGATCCCTCTTTTATGTGTTGCGATTTTATACGAATAAGTAACTATTAAAAAAATTTTCATACGTGCAATAGTAGAATCTCTAGTTCTTAAAGCAAATACTACACATATTTTGCACACACTACATATATTTCAATTAGTAGTTATATATTAGGTATATATAATACGAAAATTTAACTAATAAAAACTTTTCACACATGTGATGATGTTTAAAACAATTATTATAGATATTTTAGATACACTATATTATTAAAATTTTAATTGGTATTTATATATTACGTGTATATAACATTTGGTATGTGATTCTCAATGAATCTTTTCTCATTGAACACAAGGCATATTTTCATGGGGAAAAGTTCATTGTAAATTATGGTGTGATTAATTTGACCATAAACATGGTAAATTGATGATGATGCTAATAAAGGTAGACTTTGAATTACATTTGAAAACAGTACCTTAGAGGATTCATTTGCTTACTTCCTTTACCCTTTTGTATATTATCCCTTTTAATTTAAAGGTAACCATTTTAAAAAGGTTCTTAATTAGTGCTAATACATGCTTAACACTAAATTTATTCGCTTGGATCAAAGCATTTTATTTTTTCATAGAATTATTTTAGAAAAAAAATATCTACATAGATATAATATAAATATAGAACTAATTAAGTTTATTAACAATAATTTAAACTCATGTCGATGGAGAACAGGGCAATCTAAGTGTTGAATAAAAAAGGATTTGAGAACATGAAGTCTATGTTCAGAAAGGGGGAGAGGACGAGGTGCGGATGTTAAGATTTTGTAATCTAGTAATATGAACGTTGATTTTCTAATAAGATGGATTATTTTTGAATCTTTCTCTCCTCCAATTGTAATTATTGAAAATAAAGGAAGACGGAAAAATATGGAAAAACTAAAACCTATGCTTTAACTTCTTATATATTTTGTGCAAAAGAAAAAAAAAAAAAGAAAAGGTGAAAAACACCTATTATATAATAGCTATTATAGTACCATATAGTATTATTACAGTCCATACATATTCACATCTATACGTTCATGTTCTCAGGACCTGCATTTGATTATTTGTTTGGACCGATTTCTTCTCTACTTTTTAATGGTATAATTTGAATATGTCAAAGTAGATTCTTAAAAAAGTGAAGTTTCATAACTAAACTAAAACATACTGTTCATGCGTCATCCTCGCAGACCAAATGGGATCTAAAGGAATATATGAGCAATTATTGGATAATCTAAAGTGAGTGAAAGCGAGGAATACCTACTTTCTATAAGCAACAAACAATGATAATAGCTGTATACATACAAAGAGTATCTAAAAACTATCTTAATGTTTTTTGGGTACACAGACCATTATTTAATTTGGGTCTCAAATGGGAAAACGTAATTAATATAATATATGTTCCTATGTAGTCAGATAGGAACTTCATGCAAATTTTACGATTATCATATTATTAAGAACATTTCTTAAAAAGTAGTCGTCAGCCTGCTGCTAGAGTTATCGTGTAATTCTGGATTGCCCATGCCATTAATTATTGTGCATAAATATTATTACAGTTATGAGCAAAATTTTTTTTGGTAATTTATAAACACACTTCTTATATTCATTTCACAGTCATTATGTCTTATTTTTGCGATGAGTATTTAAACCCTTGAATCTTTGAACGATGTACTTTTAGATTCTATTCTACTATTTTTTTTTTTTTTGGAAAGATGATAAAGAATACTTAAAATAAAAATAAATAAATAAATAAAATCCATGGCAAATGGTCATGTACAAGTCTAAACGCACTTTTTAGAAAGATTTAAAGGCATAAATGTTCACTTTCAAAAATATAAACTAAGTGCCGGCTTTGGCATAGTTTATCTTGTATGTTTATAGTAGTAAAAAAGGAACCAAAAAAAAAATAAGCTAGGATAAAATATTGACACGCTGTAATTTGCATAAAAATAACCTACTTCTTCATGTAGTATATTATTTTGATCAATAACCATTTAGTATTTGTCCTCGAAGGAGCTAAATCTCTAGCGACGATACTTCATGGCAAATTCCTGATGTTTTGATTGCCAAAAAGCAAGTTGTTGTGCAAACAGTCGACTGTTACGCGACGAACAACAAAAGTAGGAGAATTAGGAAGATAAATAATTAGTGGATTTATTAGAGTATGCCAAATAGTTTTAAGCGCTACATTTACACTATAGAAGCCGAAGCTTTCCTCAATGGTAAGATATATTTTATGATCATTTTTTTAAACTAATTTAATGAAAAAATAGAGCTAATATATAAGCTATCATTAGAGCCATTAAAAAATAAATGCTATAGATGCCTACTTAAAACAAAGTTAATATAATAAATTAATAATTATTTATAAACCCATCGCTATTTTACCGTCTGGTTTTTATATTTTCTCATATTAATTTACCACTGAATTTAGAAGTCGTTTTTATTTGGATTGAAAACGGCTATGCATAACGATTTTTTTGGTTTCTTATCACATTATATATATTTGTAATTAGTTAATCGATAAAACATGGGACACGTATGGGAAGAAAAAGGAAAAAGAGCCAAAATCATTTTGGTTAGAGAAAGCAAACAGAGAAAAAGTTTTGGATTTTTTCTCTCTTACCCCAAATGCATTTCACATCCTCCATTTGAATGTTTAACTAATATTTTCGAAATGGAGGAAAATACATGTATGTAGAGTGTAAAATCTTAGGCATAAGTATGCGATGTGGAGTCTAATGTAACGATTTCGAGGATGTGCATACTTGTGTAGGATGCTGAGTATGATCAGGTGTCGGGACAACATCTTAATGATAGAATATGTGTTGGAGGTTACAAAATCTAAAGCCAAGTCCAAATTGGTGTGACGGGAATTTAGAGGATATATAGAGGGTTTAAACTAATTATTGATTGGTGGGTGCACCGGTGGTTCACGTTCAACCAGCCTATCGAACATTTGATTGGAGGCAGGTCGGCAACGATTTATTGGGAACATCTGAAAATAGCCTTTTGTCATTTTTCCGTGTTCTCAATGTTTGAAACCATGGATTTATTTAGGTTCTATACCGTAAAGACATGTTACATAAGGTCTAAACAACCGAGTCTCTCCATCCTTGTATTGAAAACAAATATATTCTAACAAGGTAAATTTGCAGCTCATTTCTCATGGTTATCGACTCCAAGTTCATTTGGAGTTTTTCACACATAAATCTTATCGTTGGCTATTTCTCTTTCCCTTGGTTTTTCCTTTTCTATTGTATTATAACAACTTTAAAGCTTCTACATTGGCGCAACAACAACGTTATGGCCTCTACTTTGATACTCGCCATTGAGCACCAAGGTCGAAGTTTTAGATTGATAAGTTGTCAATGCAAGAGCTATTAAAAAAAAAAGAAAACAGCTTTGAGGTAGGTATGGATATATTATTGCCCTAACCCATACATGTAATGGTAACGGTTGGTTACAACTAAAGTAGATTTTGATAGCTGGTTTAGCTGATAAAGGACAATATTGACCTATTACGTACATAGGCATCACGCGTATTACTTGAGCAAGCAGTATTCAAGAACTGTAGAAGTACCCTTATAGCCATCACAAGTTATATGCTTTCAACAAAGATAAATGTTTCACCATAATCAAGGAAATTATAGTACTTTTTTCGCAAGAAAAGCAATTAGTTAGAATATTATTACCTTTTCGTACCATAAGCCCTCTAGGACCCAGTCAACACCTATTGCCACCTCTTTCGTACCGTACCACCCATAATTTATTGTTTGTATTAGGCATTCAATCATTATTATTATTATTATTATTATTATTATTATTATTATATATATAATAAGACTCTTATATTTTTAATAATATAAATATTCATCTTTTAACAAAATAAACTAAACTCAAATCTCCTCTTATTTTAGTTTGGGATATAACTACTCTTTTGTTAAAGATGTTTAAGCTTTTTTTAACAGTATAATATAAATTATAATATTTTAAAAAAATATTGATTCGAGATATTTTCTATATTCCCTTTACCTTGAAAAAATGGGAATACCTTCTTCCCTTAAATCGATAATCATCTTTCCACTAATCTAGCCTCTTTTATCTCTTGAGATCAAACATATAGATTCGTAAATGAATTTATATATACTCAGTGTTTCTCGCAACTCTTTTTTTTTTTTTTTTTTTTTTTAAATTTTCTTTTCGGATCATGGTCAAGCGGAAATTACGATTCTTCTTCAACCAATGCGGAAAATGCTTCGGTTTTCCATTCTTATATGCGGCTGGAAAGTTATAGCTGTAATATGTTGTAAAAGAAAAAAAAAAGATCATGATTACATTTTTAATGATAGACAAGCATTAAAGTATACGCATACAATAGCCATTATGCCATTGGATCGTCCTTGAATATTTATGTAACCAAACTTATCGCATGATTCAATTTTATTCTGTACAGTTATATTGCTATAAGGGTAATGTCAACATGCTGGTGAAGTTGAGAAGACACCATAAAAGAAGAGTTAACATGGCAATTTATTGCAAGCATGGATAAGGATTTGACAATAAGTAAACCGGAAATTTAGGTGTCGTTAAATTTTTGGAATTTATTTAATTATTATTTTTAGGATGACTGTACTTTGCTATCTGAACCTTATCTATTTTGATAATTAACTACATAAAGTATTAAATTGTTAGTTTACTAATTGAAAATTTCTTATTTTGCAATAAATTTACCCATTTTAGCAACTAACTACCCAAACTTGAAAAGGTTATAAATAATAAATCACAGAAAATTTTATGGTGTAGTTATTTAAAAACGGTTACGTGATATAATTGCTTTTAAGTCACAATAAATCATTGCAAATTGTGGGAAATAAGGCCAATTAACTAGTAAAAGAAAGTGATTTGTACTTACTTATCCCCCAATAAGTTAATACTTTTAAATTCTGATAATTGACAAAAATTCAGATACTAAATGTAAAATTTGCTCTTACCTTTAAGGAGAGCTTGGTAAAAATATGTGGAGATGTAGGGAAAAAAAAAAAAAACACTTCCTCGTATCTAAATTCCTTAGAGCATTACTGAATAATAGAAGGAGGAATTGAAATGAGAGCCATGAAATCATTCTATTTTTGCTTAATGCACTTACGCTCAATCTATTATCCTTGCTACCAACGGTAAATTGAATTTTATAAAATCCTATTACAAGTAGTTAATCAAAGAAGGGTCGTAGTAATCTTCAAAAGAAATAATCTTTTTCCCCCTATTTTAACTCAGTGTGACCTCATTATCCACAACAACCATAAAATATTAAATTTAAATAGATTCTCTTACGTATTTTATTTTAGGTAAAGTCATAAATTTAACAGTCGAAATTTTTTTAAAAAATTTTCAAATATTTTGTAATATTATCATATCATCATTTTCTTTAATCTAATCTCAACCATTAAGTAATTTGTTTTAGGGGATGCTTTCAAGTTTTTTAATATTATATGGGTTTCCTCAATTGATGATTAAAAGAAAAAAAAAAAAGCGCAAGGATATATTTAAAGAAGTTTTCTTTTTTTACTGTAAAGTTAGAATATTATACTTTTACTGTTTCGGAGAGAGAGGGACCAAAAAAGCCCCCAAGAATCAAATTTCAGGTACCAAATCATCTAACAATCAAAAGTTTTTCAATAAAATTAAACACTCAGTTTTAACCAATACTAAAACAATATGAAAACAACAAGTAAAAAAGGTTTCAAGTCATGCTTACAAATTAAAAGAGATATAAGAAAAGTTTTTACCGAAAAGAAATACACCTCAATGTTTGTATGGATATCCTTTATTTTCCCATGCCTATTGAAATTGCTAACTTCTCAACTTTGCAAAACAAACGAACATTCGAAAAAAAAAAAAAATAATAAATAAATAAATAAAACCAACCAAGGGAAGAAAAGTAGAAACTTCTTTTCAAAGTTAAGTTTTGGTGTTCTCATGCAAAGTCTATCCTTTCAATTAGCTTTGGCGCATTATCTCACAGCCTGGACGTTAACTTAGTCTAGTAATTGGAATTAGTAGTAGCTTCCACAAAAAATCAAAGTCATACCCTGCAAACTTCTAAAATTCCAATTTCCTGATTAGTGACGCCATTTCAAGTCTGTTTATTTATTCATCCCCCTTAAAGTCACCGTACACCTCACATTTCCATACAGCCAAGTCTATATATACATCCATGCTCCAGTTCTAACCAGAAAAAGGGAATCTCTCTCTCTCTCTCTCTCCCTTTTATCAAATACAAAAATGGAGCACTCAAGGTATCAAGAACTTACATATTCAGCTCCAAATACTACACCTTCTAAAATATTGGCATACTCTCCATCTTATTCACCACCACCCCCCTTACAAACTCCACCTACCACCAATATTACTCCACCACCTCCTCCTCCACCATCTTCTCCTCCACCTAGCCTCAACAATGTTGTTCTTAGTCCATGCGCTGCCTGCAAGATTCTCCGACGGCGTTGCGTTGACAAATGTGTTCTAGCTCCATATTTTCCTCCCACCGAACCTTACAAATTCACCACTGCCCATAGAGTTTTTGGAGCAGCCAATATTATCAAGCTGTTGCAGGTATTGATTTAATGAATTGATTTTCGCTATATATGTTTGCCAATAATACACCTTTCCTAGGGATAAATTATAGATGTATCTTGTATCTGTACTTAACACTTATATATACTTGAAATTAAGTGTTTAACTAGCAATATTTATTTATTCTTGAACATTTTATCATAGTTAATGTTCTTTCTGTTCTCATTCTCATTATTTCTATCAGGGACCTTAAAACATGTTTTCTAAGGTCTAAACATACTCATCGTAGGGACTACCCATATTTGGAGCAAATAGCAAATACAAAAGAGTATATTTATAGTTTATCCTATATATAATAAATGCCTAATTTTGAAAATTTTAATAAGATGATATTAAAATACATATAATAATGCGAACTCAATTTCTTTTCCTTATTATTCTTTATTTAAAATTTGGAAATTGTATTTCTAGACCTAATATGGAAGAAAATAAGAGCTATATTGATGTTTACATCTTACTTATAACAGAACTTCGGTTACGTAATTACTGTTATAAAAAAAAAAATACATATATAAATCTGAATTTGACAAGGTTGCCGATTACTATACTATTCCTGGTAAATATGAAGAGCAATAAGATTGAACAGCCTTTACGAATCCGAAAAATCGAAAAAGGGAAAAAAAAAAAAATCATGGTAACTATAGTTCCCTACACGTATGTACAAAAATGGTGTGCCATTATTAATAATATTAATAAGTAATTTTTAAAATAATTATCATATACATTAAAACTTTATTAACAGTACATATGACATATAATACCTATTAAACTTAAGTTATTTTATGGAGCAGGCCTACATATAAAATTTCCATTAAAATAAGTCATTTGAAAACATGTATATATATAGATTCAGCTATTAGTCGATCATCTGAAATGTTTGCAACTATCCACCAGCAAAAAAACTGTTTCGTAAGATTGATCCATCAATAATAAATTTTCAGGAGCTTCCTGAGTCTCAAAGACCAGATGCTGTGAGTAGCATGGTTTACGAAGCAAATGCAAGGATCCGAGATCCAGTCTACGGTTGTGCCGGAGCAATCTCACAGCTCCAGAAGCAATTGAACGATCTACAAGCCGAACTCGCGAAAGCAAAGGCGGAGCTTGTCACTTTGCAGGCACAAAACTCCCACCTACTTACCTTAATTTGCATGGAAATGGAAAAAACTCAACAACCCTTTTTCCAATTTGACGAGCTCCCTTGTTTCTTGGGCGAGAGTGAGACCAGCCCTATAAGTTCTGGTGGGGATCATAATCTCTGGACGTACATGACCTGATTCTTTTGACAGCATTCAATTCTGATTCCAAAAGCTGATATGGAACAAAAGAAAGAGAGAGAGAGTTGCCAATAAAAGACATTTATGCTGATATGTATACCATAGGGATGTGTCCTTCCCTTAGACCTTCGTACGAGCATATTAGTTTATTTTAACGTTTAATGAAATACAAATATATATATATATATATGACGACACACATGACAGTTTTAATTTTTCTTGTCAAATTGAGATTTCCTTTCTCGTAATCTTTTTCTTCTTTTTTTCCCTCTTTGTGGAAATGTTGGAAAGAAATATCAAATATGAAACTGTACGTGAAAGAGAAGGTGGAGGGAAATGGATCTATCAATTAATGACTTAATCTAGGTCTAACTTGGAAAGGCTTTGATTTTATATTCGAGAAGGGTAAACAAATTATTGTAGAAAGTTGGGTCAAGAAGCAGCCGCATTGACTATCAAAGGATGTCTTTGTCTAATTTTTCTTATATATATATATTTATACATACAGATATATATTTATATAAAACTTTTGTCAAACCAATCAATATTTAAAGAGCATTGAAAATAGTTCCATAATTATCTATCTACTTTTTTCGCGAGAAAAATGTTCTTTCATGAAAGTTCAAACATTACAAGTACACAAAGGTATCAATACATAAGCAAATCAAGAGACGAGAGTAGAAAGTTCTATCCATAATTGGATACGTTTATAATGTAAAATAGATTGCCCATAACTGGGTATTGCATAACATCTTCTACGTTTCGTGAAAAATAAAATCAAGTTTGACAAGTTTTGATAGGCTCTCAATAAGAAATTTAACATAATACTATTATTGGATATATTAAATTAACTAATATAACAAAAGTAATCAAAAGCTACATAAATAAAAAAGAAAAAGAAAAATTCAAATGTTTTTTTTTTTTTTGTTGTAATTGAATTAAAAATGATAAATACTCAAACACAGAACAATCACAAGTATGCATTGAAATATTCACTTTATTCATTCACCATGTAACGTACACACACATTATCACTTTTCTTTTGTCCACTCACTATGCTTTTACACTTGTATTCTCACTTTTCTTGCATAGTATCACTATCTCATGTGTTTGCACTTATATACACTAAATCCACTTGGTCTCTTAGATAAAGGAACTTAGTCTTTATGTGCTAACTCTTACCATGAGCAGTAGGATGTTGGGTTAAATTAATCACTAATTTATTGTCTATCCTTAGCTCCACTAGCCTCTCAGCCTTAACCTTCATCTATTCTAGTAGAGTTGTCAACCAAATAGCCTTACATGCAGCTGTAGATGTTGTAGTATACTCAGCTTCACAAGTTGATAAGGCAACCACTTGTTACTTCTTAGAACTCCATGCGAAAGGAGAGTTGCCAAACTTGAATACAAATCTAGTTGTGCCCTTCTTATCTACTTTGTCACCATATTAGTTTGAATCTGGAAAACTTATAACACTGAGCAAATTGATTGTATTTCTACTTTGAAGCAGCACACCATATTCTAACGTTCCCTTTACATATCTTAACACTCTCTTTGCAACCAACATATGAGATACCTTAGGACTCTCCGTGAACTTGCTTATAAGTCCAACACCAAATTCAAACTTCATCACTTTTTTGGAGTTGTCAATTTCTAACTCATTGCTTCCCATGACCAGGAGGTCATCAACATACAAACAAACGATCAATATTTCATCAACTTCTTTTACATCAGTTATATGTCTCTTCTTAACATACACATCATACTCACAGCTACACTTCTCAAAACCTTGTTGCACTAAAAATGCATCAATTCTTCCATTTGAAGCTTGTGGAGCTTGCTTCAAGCCATACAAGGCTTTCTTAAGTTTAAACACCATATTCTCACATCCTTTTATCTCAAATTTAGGGGGTTGACACACATGAACTTATTCTTCAAGTGGTCCATTGAGAAAGGCCGACTTAACATCCATTTGAAACATTAACCATGAATTGAAACTTGCAAGTGCTGCAACAAGTCTTATAGTTTCAATTCTTGCAACATGGGAGAACACTTCATTAAAATCCAATCTGACCTTTTGTAAAAAACCTTTGGCTACGAGTCTTGCCTTATATTTAGCTATTGAACCATTTGGCTTCATTTTCACTTTGTAAACCTACTTTACATTAATAGGTTTCTTATCACTAAGCAATTATACCAAGTCCCATGTCTAATTCTTCTTAATAGATGACAATTTCTCCTCCATAGCAGCAATCCACTTTAGATCCTCAATCGCTTGTTCAAACATCATTGGTTCAATATCGGCAAACAAAGATAAATGCACTAAATTACCCTCTGATGTGATCATATTATCAGGAAATACTTCATAATCCTCAAACCTACTTACTCTTTGCCTAGTTCTCTACTGTCTTTGTATGGATTGCAAATTCCAATCAGTATTGACTTTATTCTCTTCAGGTGAGGCGCCACTTACATCTTCATCTTCACTCAAACCATGCAAATCCTTTATTTATTTCAAACTGTCAGAAAAGTCACCATCCTACCGCCAAGTCATCCCTTCATCAAACATAACATCCTCACTTACAAACACCTTCTTTGTAATAAGATGGTACAATTTATAAGCCCTAGTGGAATGATATCCCAAGAAAATAGCACATGCACTCTCATCATCTAGTTTTCTTCTCTTCTCATTTGAAAAAGGGCTAAAACATATACATCCAAATACTCTTAAGTGTTCGACACTTGGTTTATTTCTTAACCAAACTTTTGCAAGTGTTTTATTAGATATCCTTTTAGTAGGACATCTGTTCAAACTATAAGTTGCTATGTCAATTGCCTCTCCTTAAATCCCTTTTGGCATTTTACTTGTATTCAACATACTTTAAGCCATATTCATCAAGGTTCTATTCCTTTATTTAGCCATACCATTCTGCTGTGGTGTATAAGGAGCTATAACTTCATGTAAAATTCTATTGTCTTTACAAAAACTTCTAACCTCATTTGAAGTATATCTACCTCTACCATCAATTTGCAAAATTTTGATTGTTTCTCCACATTGTTTTTCAGTTAGTACTTTAAACTTCTTAAAAATTCCAAACACTATACTCTTGTTTTAAATTAGATAAACCTACAATTTCCTATTGAAATCATCAATAAATGAAACAAAATATTGATTACCTCCAAGAGAGGGAGTATCAATAAGACCAAACACATCAAAGTACACAACTTCAAGTAAGTTAGAAGTTCTTGGAGAGATTTCATGTTTGAAAAAGTCCCTTATTCTATTTTCCCAACAAATACTCTTCATATAACTGTCCTTGAATTTACATTTGGGGCAAACCTGTTACCGTGCTTTTATTCTTCAATTCATACAAACTTCTGAAATTAAGATGTCCAAATCGAATGTGCCACAACCAACTCTCATTATCAACCACTACATTGGGACTTTGATGCACTTTGGTTTGAATATCAACAGTGAATGTTTTATTCTTACTTAATAGAGACTTCAAAATTAGCCGCCCTTCATTGTCATACAAGACCAGCATTCTTTCACACATCCTCATGCTATAGCCTTTCTTAAGCAATTACCTTAAACTGAGTAGATTATTCTTCATTATAGGCACATATAAGACATCTAAAATATAGGAATACTTCCCATCTTTCCGCTTAATAATGATCTTAACTAGCCCTTCTACAAGAACCATACTGTTATCAACTAATGTTACAATACTCTTACGAGTTTCATCAAGATCGACAAATCACTCCTTATTACCAGTCATATGATTTGAACACACTGTGTCCAAATACCTAGAATTGGTATTGGAGTTATTAGATTCAGACGTCACCATTAGTAGGACATGATTTGACTTAACATCATCTTGTGCATATGTGGCAACATCTTCTTGATTCTTTTGTAACGCTTTAGGATTCCTACATTCATTTGCGAAATGACCAAATTTCTATTAATTATAGCATCGAATACTTCTTTTATCAAACTTTCTCCTTACACCTCTTCCATATGATCCACTACACTTTTGTATATTATTTGCATCAAACTTAGTCTGACCATTAGAGAATTCTTGTTCATGCCCTTGACTCAGAAATGCTCTCTCACGTCCTCTCATTTGTCCCCTACTATGTCCTCTCTTGTTCTTAACAAGGTCAAAACCACCTTGTTTTGTCTATGCTTGAAGGGCCTGTTCAAAGTTTGTTTGTTCGTTTGTTTTTTTTTTTCTAAATTTCTTTTATTCATTCTTTGTTCATAAGCTTCTAAAGAGCTTTGTAATCTTTAAGTTTCAAGTCTGATAATTCTTTTGACTCTTTAATAGCAACAACTACACAATTAAATCTTTGTGTTAAAGTATAAAGAAATTTTTCAATGATCATTAACTCTGTCATATTCTCATTGTTATACTTCATTTGATTCGTTAATGACATCACACGAGTGTAATAATCATTAACATTCTCCTTTGACTCCATTTGTAATGGTTTGTATTGTCTTCTCAACGTTTGAACCCTGACCTTTTTTAATTTGTTAACCCCCTTATGACATTTCTCAAGTAAATCCTACGAGTTTTACATTGTCTTAGCTGATGCAATCTTTTCAAAGTTTGTAGCGTCTAGACACTGATAAATGTGGTAAAAGGCTTTACAATCCTTTTTCTTGGCATCTCTATACATAGTACGTTGAGTATCATTTGCTGTTTCACCCAATTCTTGCTATCCATTGTTAAGGATCTCTAAAACTTCTTGAAAACCAAAGAGAACTCGTATTTGTATGCACTACTTATCATAATTTTTTCCATCTAAAACAGGAAGCACAATATCTATATTACCAACACCACTCATCATTGGTCAATCACCAAGAACAACACTCAACTTCACTAATCTTGATTTCTTCTAATGCAGTTATGATACCACTATTGTAGTTGAATAAAAAATGACAAGCACTCACATGAAGAATAATGACAAGTATGCATTCAAGGATTCACTTTATTCATTCACTGTATTACGTACACACACGCACAGACTTACACTTTTCTTTTGTTCACTCAATGCACTTTTATGCTCATATTCTTACTTTTCTTGCACAATATCACTATCTCATGTGTTTGCACTAACATACCCTTTTCTCTTATTTAGCACACAAATAACAACAATGCTAATTGTCTAATCCACTTGTACTTATAGCCAACTAACCACACTAATTGTCACTTTAATAGAATATCCTAAGAAACAGTATTATACAACAATATTTTTTCTATGGGATAGCTACCATAGCTACCTAACACATAGCTAACCATAAAAAAAAAAGTGGTACTTCATTGATGGGTGATACAACTTATTTAGATCTTCCTTATAGGTGTACAAATGGGTTTTAGATCATGCGTCAACTCATTTAATCCCTTTATTAAATGGGTTTGGGCCAAGGATTTTTGGCTTACTTAAAAAGTGAGCCAAATAAACCTAATTTGTTTAACCCGTAGGCCAAAATGAGCTAGTTTAGGTTACCCCATTTAATATAATTATACTTTTGATCCGTAAGCCAGTCTATTTAACTTCCTTTTTAAATAGGTTAGTGTCGAGGTTTTTTGGACTGTTTAAAAGACGAATCAAATAAACTCAACCTATTTACCCTACGGGTCAAAATGAATCAAGTTAGGATTGCCCATTTAACTCACTTTACATCTTCTTTTTATTATTCTTCTTTTTTGAGTGTAGTGCGTAGTGATATACCATGATTTATATTAAGTTGGCCTATATAAGACAGCTACTATGGAGCTTAAGAAATTTTTATGTTTTTCTTTTTTTTTTTAATTTTTATCTTTTATAATTTTGTTAGTTTTATTATTTTGTATTGCAATATTAAACTTAATATAATAGATATGTATCAGCACATGACATAATTTTTGATAAGTCAATGCAAATGAATCATATAAAAAAATTTAAATATCAAAAGCTCAAATAGAAAAAAAATAAAAAATAAAAACTTAAATTATAAAGTAGCCATACTTTTTGCCCATTTATTTTAACGTCAACAACATTACCCTAATTATAACATACGAGCCCTCATGGAGACATAGTAGGTTGATTTAGGTAACAACGATAGATTGAATGTATTGTTTTGTGTCAATACGTTATAATGATAATGAAGGTCTTTATCTTATGCTTTCGTGAAAGTATGCCCAAATTCATCACTCCACTTTAGAGCAATGTAACATGAGTCTTGATTTTAGGTTTGCTTCTTCCATATGCATAAGATATCATGTATGAGAATAAATTCATCATTATGCATCAGTTGTTAATCAAACCGATATTCCATTTAAACCACTATTTAGAAAAGCTTAAAGTTGAAATATGAACTATATTTTAAATAGATAGACAAATTATTTAAATATATATGTGTGTGTGTGTATGTGTGTATGTGTGTGTCTTATTACATTTTCACATGTCTCTCATGTTATTATTATTATGCAAGGTTAGAGTGGTGGCCATCATATTATGGCCACTTACTCCAAATCAATTTGTGCCACTACTATTCACTACCCGATTACTATAATAAGATGCTCTTTTAGTTTAGGTTCAAAGATCTACAACAATTTCTCCATCAACAAATAAGAGATGTGTATACAGGGGTTGAGCACTATACCTACTCTATACGTATTTCATAGTTAAATAATCAAAGCAATCTCAACTAAGAATCTAGAGGTTGGGCCCACTATTATGTAGGGATGTGTTTTTTTTCATTAATGTCACCCATGTTTATGTAAGAGATGTGTTTCAATTGATATCTGAAACCTGTTTCTTTTCATTTAGTTTTACATTTTTGTATAATATGTAATGGTTTAGTTTAAAGACAAGAACTCAAACATAAGCAATATATCAATACCCTTTTGCATGGTCTTTAGAAGACCAACTCTATTGTAATAATTTTTTTTTTTGCCAATACTTATTTTTAAAAATTAAAAACCTAAACTGTCAAAAATGTAAATGTTAATGTTTGCATAAATAGCTTTTTAGAGAGAGAGAGAGAGAGAAGCTAAAAGATTATTTAAGAGGCTTTTATTTATTCAAACTAATATTGGCATTTGTTTTCAAGGTAGATCTTTTGATGAGGTTTTCTTTGATAAAAAGACATCTAATATGGAAGAACTAGGTGGGGCGCATTGACACGAACATAAATAGCCCAAGCATTTGCAACATTTCGGATCACCACAATCATGCTTAGTCTTGCATTTATGAGTGATGTTTCTTGCTTCTAAATGTAAGTGACAACCTGCAAGTAAAAGATATTGTAAATGAGTATCAGTAATTTTATGCTTTTATTCTGTTATACCTAATCTATAACACTTCTAATCATATATTTTATAACATTCCTCAAGTAAAGTTTGTATGTGGAGAAAGAGAGAGAGAAAGAAGAGAGAGACTGATGGAAACAAGTAGAAGAGTAGCTAATAGGATCTTCTTGAATTGAACCATCTCCATTTCTCCTTAGTTACTATGTAAATTTACTTTAACTTGAAAGATGTGATAGTTTCCTTTTGTATTGTTTTGATTGTTTAAGTACGAAATGTATATATATAGGCATTCCCAAAAATCTACATTAATTAAATTTCTTATTTTGTTGCAAAATCATGAGTATATTTGAGATTGACTTTCTTTATTAGATTTTTGGGTTAATTATTTCAGTTATAAATAATATTGGTATATTTCAATTGAATGTGAGGTAAAATAATTGCTTTTTAAGAAAAGATAGACATTTAGTAAATGGTCTACAATTTGTTCAATAGCATTTGAAGGAAACTTTTAGAAGTAAATTTATATGATTAGATTTGCTATGCCTTAAACGACATGAATTTGTAAACGAACTAATTAAATGTAGTAAAATAAAGTTCAAAAGGATACTACCTCTTAATTTTCTATAACTTATGTGTTAAGCAAAGCAATAATTCCTAATAAAAAAAATTTATGCTCCACATTATAAGTTACAATCTCTATACCATATAAATGATATACAAGGCTTAATATTGGGTTTTGTAGAATTTCATAGTTTCTACCATGTTTTCCCTTTATAAATCTCGTATTGTAATTTTATGAAAGAAAAAAGAAAAAGAAAAAGTTAGGTGAAACAATTTACTTATATTTAGAAGTTTGTACTATAATTGCAACTTATTAAATAGAGATATAACTCTTAAAGAATACTTTTTTGGAGAATTTAAATAGTATAATGCTTTTATGAAATTATGTGATAAATGTACCAACTTAGATATCAAATAGGTTCAAATACATTTACCTCTTACAAATGGATGATAGATATGAAAATGTTATGGCTCAATTATATTGATATAATATTGTTTCATACCTAAAGTGGTAGTTAGGGTTACTAAGATAGCCGTAATAAGGATATTACAACTATTACATATTATAATTGTAGGAGTTTGATTGAGTTATGCTTTTAGATCAAAATTTAAGGTTAATTCTATGAACAATTTGTTGTTTTCATTAAACTTGTGTTTGGATCAATAAAGTTAGATTTGATTTGAGGTACGAGTATTTAAAGGACCTAAAATTTTAGAGGATCAATTTACAACTCAAAATCTAGCGAAAATCCCTTTAAAACTGTGGTTAACCATAAAACGTTGTCAATTGAGGGCCTCAAAGGACCTACCTTTGGCTGGCCTGACCTGATGATCGTCGGTTAATCCTAATGGCTGACCAATGCACCTAGTTCCTAGCTAGATTTTTCATGTTAGGTGAATCTAATGATGATTTTAAGACCGATTTCAAGTATTTTGATGGAGATAAGTTGAACCCAATAGATTTTAATTAAAGGCTAAAGTAAGGACCTTAATTCAAAATTATGTTATTAATCGATTAATGGAAATGAATTTAACTTGTATATATTAGATTGTAGGTGACAAGGAACTTTAAGTTTTCATGTGATTGACTTTACCATGGATATATAGCTGTTGTTGTTTATTGGCTACATGTAATAGGATAGTGAAAATTTGACTAATGAATGTTTGCCTTAAATAGTTGCCTTATACTGTCGTATGGGTTGCATGGACATGTGTACAATGTGTAAGACCCACAATTAAGTATTCGGGGTTCAATTCGTAGAATTTAAGACGATCGAGCAAATCATTCGATCCAGTCTAAATTTTATTATAAAGCTAAAAATATTAGTAAAAGTAATCTTGTGAGTTTAAATTTAGGAAAATAAATAATAAAATGATTAATTAATATAATATTAAATTTTATGAAAATTGTCTGTTATTTATCGAAAATGCTTAGAACGAATTCCGATAATTAATGAATCGATAGAAATAAATTATATACATACTAAAAATCATGAAATAACTTAAATAATATTTAGGAATATTTATTTTTACCATATATAAATTTACACGAAATTATTTAAAATGCTCGAAATATACTAAATTAATACTAAATAATTAAAAAATTCATAAATAATTAAGAAAAAATAAAGAAAAATAAGAAAAAGTATGGAAATGTCTAGAATAGGGGTGTGGCAAGCAGAAAATTAAAGTAGAAAAATCAACCAATAAAATTTAGCCAAATAAAAAGCAATTAGAAGATGATAAGGCCTATGTCAAGTCAATTTAATACATAAAAAATCTCCTAAGGCTTTATAAATACCCAAATTAAATCAGAAGCTCATTTGGTTGTTTAGGATTTAGAAAAAATTAAGGAGAAGAGAGAAAAGAAGAAAGAGCATTTTACAAAAACAAATTACAAAATTTGTAAGCAAACATGGGCTATTAGGTGAACCCAGACCCAATGAGCACCTAAGAATGGACGGCCACCACTACCACACAGTGGTGGCAGCCCCTAAATCGGCCAACACACCTAGCGCCACTGTCGATGGCCAGAGCTACCAATTTTGGTGAGTTTGATTTTTGATATTTTGTTAAAAATACTAAATATGCTTATAAAATTGTGAAATTTGGAATTATGAGGTTTTTAAGTATGTAGATTTAAGAAAAAAATTTAGTTTGATGAAATTATGTCTATAGATACACCATCCTTAAGAAATCTCACAAACTTGAGCTTTGTTTAATTTAGAAATAAATGACCTTAGGAGTATAGTTTTGAGCCTAAAATTTTTGTGTAGACTAGTTAGAGCATTTAAATTAGTGCTATGAAGTCTTTTTTCAAAAATGAATTTTTGAAAATTTTATATAATTTTTATGCCTTAAAATGATGCATAAAATGGGTAATTTTGGGCTAATTAGGTAATTAAAGAAGATAATTATTGATTTAGTGAATAATTATATGTTTTAGTATATTGAAATCTAATAAAGTATGATATTTGTAGCATTTAGGGTATTAGATGTGATTATTAGGGTATTATGTAGTGAATATGTAATAGGCAAAAATGATAAATTTTAAGTTAATTTTTTAATTTAGGGTAATTAGGTATAAATTCTAATTTATGATGAATTTAGATATTTTGAGGTATTAGTTAATGTTGAGGAATGATATTTGAGGTGATGGGAATGTTAGATGTGTACATTATGGACATATTAGGTGATAATGTGTAATATATAGGTATAAGAAATTAATAAGTAGGAAAATATTATATTAAAATCAATATTGTAATAATAAGAAGAATATATAATAAATCTGGTAGGAAACTTAGATTAGGATAATTATATGAAAAATATAAGATTTTCTCATAATGGGAGTAAATTCGGTAGTTAAATTAAGATTAGGATGTACCATATAGACTAGAATATTGGTTAAAGATCGAAAACAATGTTTAGAATATCTGAAAATAATATGATTAATTTCACATTATGAGTCGGAATAATTTCCTAGGGTTTACGTATAAAATCCCTAATCTAAAATTGATTTAAAAACCTAATTTAGAAACCAACTGCAAAAACTGAATTAAAACTCAACCTAAATTAGGAATAATAGTAAAAGACTTAAAAACATGAATAATTAAGTATATTAAACCCTAAAATAAAGATAACATAAAAGTACTATAGAATAGAGTTTATATAAAATAGCTATATATGTACTGAAACAACATTTGCATTATAGGGTTTAGTAGCAACAACCTATATAATTTGTACCCTGAGTAAACAAGTGAGGAGCCCAAGTAAGTTAGAATTAATATAATACTGTATTTTGGAGGCTTAAAATTATGTTTAATTATGCTTGTTAGATAATGGACTACACGCATGTGCTTGTTTCTGAATTGATGCTATGTTTCTGATTCATTACTTTGGATTGTCTTTGTATGAATTATTGCAATGATTGAACACCTTAAACCAGATCTAATTAAATATATAACTTGAAATTCTAAATCGAACATGTATAGCAACTCATTAAGGGAAACCTAGGGTTCTCCGGCCAAATACTAACCCCTTCGAAAGTGATAGCACTGGATAGCATAATTAGTTCTTTCTTCATCCTTAGTCAAACTAAGTAACAAGTGAGGAGGTCATGGTAAGGGTAAAGTGAATGGTTCAAAGGTAGTTGCGAGAGGAGCGGTGTCTTCATTGCATAAGCTTGGGTTTGGTTGTGAGCTATTACATTAATGGAAACTCCTCAACTCGAATTAGAGCGGGTGTAATTTCTCTAATCTCACGACAGACCGGACAACGTCACGTGATGGCATTTGCTTGTACATATATAGCATCTAACTAATTTAGTTGATAACAGTATTTGTGATTGACATGTAGTTTTGAGTCTCTATTCCAACTTACTGAGCTGTGGTTGCTCATATCCCTATAGACGTTGTTATAGTTGCTAGTTGGGAAGCGGCTTATATCTACCTTGAAGCTAGCAACTGTTGGATCCTGGGAGAGTGAGGATAATAACTTGATGAGCAATTACATTTTCAATTTTCGATTCTACCTTTAAAGTTTTTAGTGTTAATTTACAAATTACTCAAGTAGATTATATTAGGTTACTAAATTTTGTAAACATATTCAAATTATTTTAATGTAAGTGTGTATTTTTCTTAAGTTCATAAGTAAACAATTTATTTAATTTATGAATTATTTACTTCAAAATGGGTCAGTCATGGATAACTTGTGTAAATCAGGTCTAAGATGGTGGCTGTATGGTTAGCTTCTATCTTATAATGGTTTACACAGTGGGACTGTTACGATTCTGCTACTTTGGGGCGTAACACAATACACTATACATCTTGGAGGTTGGTGGATTTAGGCATTAAATTCATGGCTTTGACTTAGTAAGCTATCAATATGAGAAAGTCATGTTTAATAGGTTCAGCGAAGAGGATAATGTTACAATAAATATACTATTTGGTGGAATAAGATGCCAACTAAAACATTATAATTGACTTGGTTATTGATGTGTAGTTGATGGGTGTTAAACTTAATATGAGATGATTTGGACAAATACTAGGCTACGATCTAGTTTATGTATTTTAGCGAATATTAAGTTACAGTTGATCATAGATAAACTACTTAGTAGCCCGATATTCCCTAACTTTTCCCCTTAAAGTTCCTATATTCACCACCTTTTTGACTTCCCTTCATTCCCATAGCTTCAAAAGTTCTGCTAGTCATTGAATCATAGTAGCGATGGGTAAGTAAGGATCTCGATAACTTAATGTAACATCTTCTAAGGAATCCCTATATGCTATTTTTTGCAGCGGACCTAACTGTCTGGTGACACAAGTTGAGAAATACCTTGTATAACCCATAATGACAATGAGAGAGGCCCTTGCATAATCGATGCACCCTAAGATAGCTCGAGTGTAGTTACTCCACCTAGCTGTCCACATAAAATTCCCTACTTACATCTTACTTATCACTGCTCCCCATCCTTTAAACTAAGCTTCTTCTAGTACCTTAAGGTGATGGCCAAAGTCATCAATCAGATTTATATGTTCAATTAAGGACGCTCTAAGAAGGTTCCCTCTATATCCTTGTATGTGACTGAGAAACCATATAATAAGGATTGTAGGGTTAGTTGTGAAATACCCATGCCCTTGCTTCCTTAAATGGATAAGTGTCTTGAATTGCTATACCAATAATGCCGATATATAGGATTTGCCAACTAAAAATTGGGTTATTAGCTTGACTACCTTATAATGACTTGACCATACATGAAGGGGAATAAGACTATCCTGAATACTACCATGATAAAGGCATTTACTCTCTTCTCAATCCATGACTCATATCCCTTACAAAAGATCTGATGATGTTTCTAGTAAGCGTCTAGGCTTGAAAACCACTCTAATAACCTTAAGATGATGAGACACTTCTTGCCCTCTAAAGATAAGAAAGGGGCTAAGGCAACCTTTTTTACTCCTAACAAAGTCATGAAGGCTTTCTTGGGTTGGACTCTAAGATATCGAACTGTTATGTTTACTTTGAGCGATGGGGCAGTAAGTAGTTGAGAGTACTCTTCTAGAGTAGGTGCTAACACATGTGGGCCGAACTTAAAAGCTGCAGATTTTAGATCCTAATAATGGATTAAGGCTTAAATTAGTGGTCAATGAAGCTAGATTCGCATGAGATATATGATCGGCCCCATCTTCTTGCGAATGTAATCTTGCTTAGTGGGCGGAAGCTAATTTAACTAATCTTTCAATATACCCTTGGGGAAAGAGAACTTGTCAAGCTGAATCTCATGGATGGGTTCAAGATTGACACTACCTTAGCTTTCCATAACTATATTACATAAAACCTAAGATTACACAATCATTTACAAAAAAAATAATAATAAAAAAATAAAAATAAAAATACTAAATTTACAACAAGGTTACATGTGATATTAATAATTTTGTAGCTTTTTCAAGTCTTTTAAATTACGTAGCTCTTTTACTTATTAAGAGACTGTAAAAAGAAAAGAAAAAACACATATAATACAAAAAACAAAAACAGTCACATGGAAACAAGTATTAGCATAAAAAATCAAATACATATAAAAAAAATTAAATGCATTATGCTACATATGCATATAATGCAATAAGGGTTCGTAATTAATAAATTATAGAAATTATTATGAACCCATGGTCAAAGAATACACTTATATATAAGTGAATCAAAATAAGATTTAAAAAAAAAAATGAAGCTCATGAACACTTATATATAAGGGTATTAATTCTATTAATTTTCTTTTCTTTTTTTTTGAAAAAGAAAGCCCAATTGACTACAGATTATAATAATCAAATTCTTCCTATAATTTAAAATTGACTACCCCTTTTTTTTTTTTTTTTCAAAAAAATGATGCAAGAGGGTGGGGTTTATGGATCTTAAGCTCTATAGCCTCAAGGATTTTCGAAGAAAAACCTAATTGGCTACATTGAAGCTTGAATGGGCTTGTTTATCACCACCAAGGGTAAGGATTTCAGCGACTCGAAGGTTACATAATAATAGCTCATCCTAAGTTCTTAAGGTAGCCCAAGTTCAACCACTTTTAAGCATACGAATGATTTTTTTAAATAAAGGCCCCCCTAAATCTCCAATAATGGGCCTATTGGGTAAGGTTTTTCCTAAAGGCTTACATCACTAAAACATAGTTAATACAACTATATTACAATATAGACATAGAAAAGAAAATAAAAAAAGTCCATTAATTAATATATTTTTTTACATGGTTAACTCATTAGCTTCCCTAGTGGAGTTATCAATTATGTCGAGTTCTATTTCAGTTTTTCTTAATTTAACCTATATTAAGCCTAACTCGCTTAATATAAATTACTCGACATTAAATTAAGGGAAAAATTTTCTTTTTAAAAAATTCTTTAAAAAAAAAATCGAAGTCACCAACTAGTTAAATTGGTAACAAGTAAAATTAGAATTTTCAAGTAGGTAAATTCTAATTTGGTTACTAGTCTACAAATATTCTAAAAAATTATTATTTCTTTTAGAAAATCAAATAAAAAAAATCTAAGCTTGGGAGTTAACCTATTAAAACTTAATCATCATGTAAAGATAAAAAAAACTAATGGCTTTGAGCTAAAATATGTATAGATATGCAAAAATATAATTAAGATGAATTTTAAATAATTTTTGTTATGGATTTTCCACAAAAAAGAAAATTTTTATTTTTTATTTTTTATATGGTTACTTAGGAGGTGCCTATATATCCACTAGTCGAGATCGAACCAATATAGTTTTAATTTTTTACAAAAGATTTAGTGAGTTAATTTTTTTTTATAAAGAAATCAAGTTAGATTTACGTTAGTACCAATTTATTTATTTATTTATTTTTAATAAAAGCCTAAAAGATTTAACTTCACCAATCTACTTAAAAAAAAAAAAAAACCTAACTAACTAAATCTTTTTTAAAAAAAATCCAATTGAGATTTTTATTTTAAGAAAAACTTCTAAGTGTCAAAAATTAATTTTTCTAATCCCTAAATACAAGATTTATTAAGATATGCAATCTATATACATATCTTCTCCAAAGATATGAATATAAAAAAAAAGATATGCAACTAAAAAAAATGCAATTTAACTAAAAGTATGAAATTTATTTAAAAAATTACAATTTTTCTAAAAAATTGCAAATTTATCTAATTAAAATGCATGACATCCAACTTTTGTTAAAATTATCAAAATAACTTGCACTAAAAAAAAAAACAAGTTAATAAAGCTATTAATTAAAAAATAAATAAATAAACGACTAAAATAATTTACCCAATTACCTAAATAAGTCAAATCACCATAACCAGGTTGTGTGCATGAGTGTTGGACTAGACTAGTCATGCGTGAAGTTTGGACTGCATGGACTTAGAATGGATTGTTCAGTAATCGATGAAGTGTATGAGTCTGGTCGGCATAAGGTAGACTGCATGTAAATTATGTGTGCATGAAGATAGCAACGTGAAGTGCTTATGATCGGATGTGTGCATGAACTATGTGAATCAAACTTGTGTTGATCGGTGTGTGTAGTTCAACATGCAACGTTGTGTGTGTTGTGATCGGTGTGCACTGGTTGGCATCATGAATGTATGTGTACTGATCAGTGAAGTGTTTGAGCGTGTGTGCTATGCCAATGTAGATAGTGGAAAATACTAGATGGTGAGTGTGTGAGCGTGAAGGGGACATGTAGTGAACTGTATGTGCAGTATCTATGATGTCTGGACAGTGGCGTGTAGTGCCAAATGTATGCAATAGCTTATGGGTAATGGTGTGTTAAGTGCTTATCATGTGGGTAACAGGCTATAAACAAGCGTGAGTAAGGGTAGTAGATTATGGACAAGCATGGGTAAAGGCTGTATGTGATCGTATATGACTGTGTGTGTAATTGTGTATAGGTTTGTATGTAGGGACGGACGTATGAGGGCGCTTTTGTATGTCAAACGTAAATAGTGAATAGTGGCGTATGAGTCTGAATGTGAAAACTTGGACGAGGAGTACTATTATGTATTTATGAAAGTGTGTATTTTTTTTTTTCAACCCAATGTCCACTATTTATAGACCATTAATTTGAATCTTTTTAGATCTTTTCAAATGAAGATTCGATCTTAATAAATCCAACATTCATAAGATACGATGATATCCAATTTAGATTCATTGAAGATTTAATCAAGTTTTTACAAACCTTACATTGATTTGAGCTTTCTATCTCAAGCTTGATTTAGTCCATCTTAATTTAGCCCAAAATGCACACTAACTTATTTAATAATTCCTAAGTCTATTTAGCCAAATATAAACTAGATAAAAATCCGCTTTATATTGGACTTAGTTAAAGAATATTTTTGATAAAGCTCAACTATTTGAAAACTCAGAATTTAGTAAATTAAATGTATATCTTAAACCATTGTCACATCTGACACTAAATGAATGACTCGACTCGACTTGATACTTTTATTATTTTTTATTTTTTTTTTCAATTTTCTTTTTTTGTTTATTATTATTATTATTATTTTTTAATCTGGCTTAATAAGAAAGAATCCTAACGGTAGCAAAAATGAGATGCCTATAATCACTTAGTCCATATTTTTTATGTAGTTGATTAAAACAAAAGACATTCATAGGTATATTGTTGGTCCTAGTAAGATATCAAGAGGAGGGTGAATTGATTTCTTTTTGCAAGAATCTAAAATTTATGAGTTTAAGAATCCCTTTAAATATCTTTAATGGTGTAAGTAGTTGGAAATTGATTGTTAACTTAAAGAACAATTAATAATAACAATTAGAAGGAAAAGAAGATAAAGAGTAAGAAGATTAGACAAGCAATTTTATAAATCTTTGGCCTTTTGCCTATTGTTCTCTTCTAGCTCCACTGTTAGGGACTCGGTTCTCCTTACAGGTGTCATTCCACCAGTCCAAACTTTTCAAGAAGCAAAAATTAATGCGAGATTGCAAGGATATCTAGCCTTTTTCTCTATCCTATCTCACTAGCTTCTTTCTAAATTAAACATAGGACTCGGAGAACTTCCTAATCCTCTTACACTCAAGATACAATGTCAATAATACAAATAAACAACTTTTTACAACATTTGCACTAAATTAATAACAATGAAATAGCAAAGTTATTTTTACTCAATTTCTGACAGTCTACTCAAGAGTATTTTTAACTTCAGGTCTAATATTAAGTGTGTGGTACTCCTTTGATTATCAACAACTTCAAATTAAACAGACCTTCATATAATAGCTAGAAATGGCTATTTTCAGATTTTTCTCTATAATATCTATGTTTAAACAAAATCAGTTTTGATATTATAGAAGTATCCCATGAAATGAAAATAGGAACCAAGTATTGAAATTCAAAAATTTCGAACCAAGCTATTCTAGATTTGTTCCTTTGCCAAGCTTGTGGAATTTGAATGTTGCTGCATGTAATGATAAGTTCTAATCCTTTGTTGTCTTCGTGGAAATTCAAATATTTTAAATGATGAGGATGAGGAGATAAGGATAAATCCAGCACTACTTATCTTAACTGCCATGAATAAACCTTCTTCTTTCTTTAATATCTTTATTTGGATTTTGTCAAAACAAATCCCATAAGAAATTAGGTTGGATTACACAAGAATATTCAGGCTTATTTGCAAGATATATTCAAGTTAAAAAAAAAAAAAAAAGAAACTTGAATCCAACAAACCTTATCTTCGATAAACTACTAATAGCCGTGCCTCAACATGTCCAAAAGGTTTTGCATAAAGAGTATATCAAAATCATCTTCCAATAAATGTTCTTACTATATTTCAAACCATGAGTAACTCTAACCGTAATTGTCAGAAAACTTTCTATTTTGAATCTTAATAACTCAATTTTTTTAATCTAATTATTGAGCATCTTTTAACTTAAATCCCTATGGACTTAACCAACTTTAGTGGAATGAAATTAAATATATTGCCCAAATATACTCAATAAAGTGGAGCTAGGTCTTCTTGCTCATTTTCCCAACTTAATGTGTTTAATTGAAAAAACTTAGAAACAGCAGCTGAACATATTTCCAAACACCTATAGTAATGTTCTGATGTTTGCTGATATACATTCTGACAAGTTCAAACTTACTTTCTTCTAAACACTCTATATACTTAAAAATCTTGTTAAGTTCATATACATGTTTTTGTTATTATCAAAATATATTAAGGGAAAAACTCAACATTCTCCCCCTTTTTGATGATAACAAAACAACATTTACATAAAAATATATATCGGCACAACCATAAATAGAGGTATAAACTTTCTGACTTTGAGAAGTTTTTGTGCCTAAAAATTCTCCTCCTTTTTGTTATCATTCAAATGCTCCCCCTAAACATAAGATAAATATATAAAGTAAAGAAGAGATCCATTGACTAAAGAAGCATAGTACATAAGTTCTGACAAGGCAAAAAACCTATGTAGAAAACAAAACTAACTAAATGAAAAACAAACAACTTGTTGGAGAGAACAATTGACAAAAAAAAAAAAAAAAACTGAAGAGATTACAACTTCTTTTGAGGTTTGGTTTTCTTGTGAGCTATTATTTTTGTACCAGTGTACTTCTTGGTTGGACTTCCTTGAGTTGAAGAAAATTTCTAAACAGATTCAATAGGAATGGATGGAGAAACAGATAATGGTATGTATGGTACCAAAGTTAGAGAAATTTTTGGAGCAACAACAGTTGTTGGCTTAAGTACAAAAGAGTGATCTTGAGGGATAGATATTTTAGAGGGTATTGTTTCATGAGTTAGGGGTTGACGAAGTAAGGCATTCGGTGAAGGGTTGATCATTTATTGTGTCTTTTATTCACCAAATTTTTCTTCAATGATCTAGGAAATCATCTTCTCCAATTATAGTTTATTGAAGTTCAGAGGATTAGAAGAAGTTTGCCCGAGGTTGATCTAAATAGGTTCTAAGTCACTTTCTAACTCAGTTTCTAACATTGTTCTATCTTTTCCTTTTCCAAGGTTAAGATCTCCCCCTATCATTGGCATATACTCTTTCTTTCATTTCTTTTTGTGTATCGCAACTTACTTTCCTTTTCCTTTAGGATCTTCTCCGATACCTTCTGACGCAATTTCTAAAATATTAAAGTCATCAAATCTAGCTTCTCGAATTTGTGACTCCCCCTCAAGTCCATAGTTAGCAAAATTGAAATTTCTTGCCCTATTATGGGGATGGATATAATGAGCCATATCCTCTATAAACTACAGTTTGTTTTTCACAAAAATTCCTATATGTTTGAAAACAAGTTCTCCAATTCTTTGACTTAGTATGGGCATTTTTGAAACCTTAGGAAACTTAAATACCTTAAACTTCAGTAACTTCATCATCATAGATCCATAAGGCTTACTATCTAGATTCCTTTGCATATGTCTCAAAATTTGCCTTGGAATATTTAGATCCTTTTTCAGTTTGATGCTCAACAAAACTAGAGCATCTTCAGTAGATACGGTTGTAGTATTGCCCCTTTTGTGCAGTATACAACTTACAACCAACTTATGCAAAATTCTTACAATTAGCTGAAAGTCAAATATAAAGCAATTGATCAAATCTTTCCTGGTTAATTCAATTTCCTTCCCATTAACCTTAGACTTGATCACATCCTTTTTGCTAAAATCTATATTTTTATAAAACTCTACTACAAGTTCACCATACATAACTTCATTAAATTCACATAATTTCCTACACTTTAGAAAATATACCATTTTATCAATGTGTAACCCGTTCCTAGAGAAATATGAAAAATCGAAATAATTTAATTGAACAGGTTTACCTTTAATCTTTCTAACAACTTTCTGACTCTCTTTCTAACCTTCATCAAAATCCTCAGACCACTTTCTTTTCTGATCTCATGAAGATTTTTTCTTGCTTTCCTTGGAGGAAACTTCAAAATCAAAGCTTGTTACTGCTTGCGTTACCGATTTTCTTCTTTGTGCGGCTTTCCTTTTCTTTTCTTCTTTGGGTGTCTTTTCTTCTAAAGCCTTACTTTCTAACTCACTCTTTCTTTCCACATTTTCCATATAATGATCAGAATCTTGATCTTAACTTGGTTTAGGTATAGGGCTTGGATGAGGGTTAGGGTTAGGGTTTGGTGAAGCTTCAGTTAGATTATTGTAAGGAAACTTTGTAGAGTTAGAAGGTTCATCCACAAGGTTCATGGTGACAATTTTTGGTTTTTTCTTAGACTGACGAAGCACTATTTGAAGTCTGGTTGAATTTTTGAGTTGCATGGTTTGTTAAGGAGAAATGCCAGAATTTAAAGAAGGAGGAGAGATAGAAGGGTACGTATATGAAAGGATCATAAGGTAGGAAGTTGGCCAAGTTATTTAACTTCTAAACATGCTTAAATTTGTTAAGCACGAGGAAAAGAATGTGCTTTAAGAGTTTGTTAAGAATGAAAGGACAACGTGCTTTAATGGTCATGAAACAAAAAATAACTCATGTTCCTGATTGCATGTAAAGATAGACGTACTATAAGAGAAAATAAAAATAAATAAATAGATAAAACTTAGACTTTATGAAGTAATATTTTACATTTTTAAACACGGAAAATGCATTTTGCAACAGTAAACAATAATTAACAAAAAGGATTACAAACCCTTATTTCATTCCTAATAAATTCAAAACGAATTTTTTCAAGGGGTTTAGTGAAAATATCTACTAATTGATTATCGATTGGCACAAACTCTATTGATAGATCTCCATTATTTACATGGTCTCTTATGAAATAATGTCTTATCTCAATGTTTCTTTATCGTAAATGATGAATTGGATTTTTTGTCAAGTTTATAGCACTTGTATTATCACATTTAATAGGAAAATTTTTGCAAAATAACCTATAACTCATAATCCAACAATTATTGCTTTAACCATAAAATCTGAGCACAGCAATTACCAATAGAAACATACTCAACTTTTGCTATGGAGAGGGTAATAGAATTTTATTTCTTAGAAGACTAAGAAACTAATTTGTCTCCTAAAAACTAACATGTACCAGAAGTATTCTTTTGATTCACTTTGCAGCCTGCATAATTAGTATTTGAATATACAATCAAATCAAAATTATGATTTTTAGGATACCAGATTCCTAATTTTGTAGTATTGTAGATATACTTAAAAATTTTCTTTACAACAAATAGATGTATTTCTTTTGGATCACTCTAAAACCTTACACATAAGCATACACTGAATAAAATATCAAGATGAGATGTTTTCAAATATAACAAGGAGCCAATCAAACTATGATATAGTTTTTCATTTACTTTATTACCATTGCCTTCTAAATCTAACCTGGTTGATGTACTTATTAGAATTGATGAACCTTTGGAATTTTCAAAACCAAATTTCTTCATAATTCGTTTGGTATATTTTTCTTGATGAACAAATATACCAAGGTCAGTTTGTTTAATTTATAGTCCTAAGAAGAAATCCAGTTCTCCCATGAGAGACATCCCGGACTCTACCTACATTAGCTTAGAAAATTCTTGACAAAAACTTTCATTAGTGGAACCAAACACTATATTGTCCACATATATCTATACAATTAATATATCATGATCATAGAATTTTAAGGATAAGGTTGTATTAACTTTACCTCTTTGAAAACCATTTCTTAGCAGAAATTCACTTAACTTTTCATACTAAGCACGTAGTGCTTGTTTCAAACCATATAAAGCCTTCTTAAGCTTAAAGACATAATTAGGCTTAAATGGATCTTCAAATCTTAGAGGTTACTCAACGTATACTTCTTTTTTGATATACCCATTTAAGAATGCACTTTTTACGTCCATTTGAAATAATTTAAAGTTTTTAAAACTAGCAAAGGTTAGCAATAATCTGATAACTTCTAACCTTGCCACATGTGCATATGTTTCATTGAAATCTATTCCTTCTTCTTGAGAATATCCCTTAGCTAGTAATCTAGCTTTGTTTCTTACAATTTTTCCATTTTCATCTAATTTATTCTTAAACACCCACTTAGTATCAATTATAGATTTATCACAAGGTCTAGGTACCAAGTTCCACACTTGATTCCTTTGGAATTGATTAAGTTCATCTTGCATAATACTAATCCAATTAATATCGCCTAAGGCTTCATCAATAGAGTTAGGTTCAATTTCAGAGAGCAATGCAAAATAATTTTCTATACTTTGAAGACTAAATCTAGTTCTAACACCTGATTGAACATTGCCTATTACTTGCTCTAGAGGATGATGTGGTTTAAATCTCATAGTAGAAGGAGGTATACACAAACCTTCAGGACTTTCTGACTTACTTTCTAACATCCTTTGAGATTGTGGTTCTGATTTACTGGAATCTGAATTAATCCTTATTGACCCTTTAGAATTCCCTTCCAGCTTACCAAGAGTAGAGAAGTTTTTAGAATCACTTTCTAACACAAGTTCAGACTTAGGTTTTGATACCCCTTCACTGCTTTGTTGAACTAGATCTTTCTTAGTGACCATTGGTGTTTCATCATCAGAATCCTCATGTCTTGTCTCCTCAATGAATTTGACATCGATGGATTCTTCAACTACTTTGGATGCTTTATTGTAGACTCAAAAAGCTTTAGAATTAAATGAGTATCCCAAAAATATTGCTTCATCTACTCATTCCTCAAACTTTCCTAAAACTTTACCTATTCTTTTTACAAAACACTTGCAACCAAACATATTAAAGTATGAAATAGTAGGAATCTTACTTTTAAAAATTTCATATGAAGTCTTGTTTATCAACGGTCTCATATAGACATGATTAATAATATAACATGCAGTGGATGCTGATTTAACCTAAAAATGCTCAGCTATTTTACTCTCATTTAATAAAATCCATGTCATTTCTTAAATAGTTAAGTTTTTACGTTCTACTACCCCGTTCTATTGTGGTGTATATGGAGCAGAGAAGTTATAAGTTATCCCATTATTTTCAGAAAAAGTTATGAAATCATTATTCTCAAATTTTTTTCCATAATCTATCCTTAGACTGATTATGGATGCTCCTTTCTCATTCTATACTTGTTTAGCAAACACCTCAAATTTTTTAAAAGCATCACTTTTATGGTGAAGAAATAGAATCCAGGAATATCTAGAAAAATCATCAACAACAACTAAACCATACTTATTTCCACCCAAACTTAAATTTCTTGTAGGACCAAACAAATCCATGTGCAGTAGTTCTAAAGATCTTTTAGTAAAGATGACATTCTTATCTTTATGAGAAATTGAATTTATCTTACTTTTCATACAAGCATCACAACGAATATCATTTTGAACCTTTATCTTTGGTAAACCTTTTACTAAATTCTTGTTTGATAGTTTCTCGATTTGATAGAAGTTTACATGTCCCAACTTTTTATGCCATAGAAAAATATTATAATTCACAAACACGAAACAACTTTTTGAATTAATTTCTATAGGCTCAATTAGATAAATGTTTTTCTCTTGATACCCTTCAAAGATCTTAGATTCATTTTTATCAAAACCTATGCATTTGTCATGTTAAAAAATTATCTTATATCCTTTGTCACATATATGGCTGATACTTAACAAATTGTGCTTTAGTCCTTTGACTAGAGACACATTTTCGATTATATGAGGAGGAAAACTAGTTGTACTTATTGCAATTATCTTATCTCTACCATTATCTCCAAATTTAACATAACCATCTTCTTTCCATATCAAGTTTGTGAATAACAAAGTATCACCTGTCATATGCCTCCAATAGCCACTATTGAGATACCATATTCCCTTCATTTTGGCTTTGTGTTTCTGCATTCATCACAGACAAATCAACTTTGCTTACGAACACAACAAAGCTTAGGTCCTTTAAAATTGAAGCTCATATTTTGATTTCTTACTTAATGATTACTAAGCTTGGAATTTTTATAGAAGCAATGTTTTTCAATATGTCCTAACTTATTACAAAAGAAAGAAGCATAGGGTTTTTGAATTTTATACCTTTTGCTCACCATATTTCTTGAGATTGGAGTTTGATATTTTTTTACATACTTTTTGATTGAGTTTCTGAAGTATCTGTTTACTTGTGAACACTTTTTGTTCTAATTAGAGGAGGTTTTACTTAACTTTCTATCCTGCTCAACAATCTTTTCTTCTTTCTTATTATTAGCAATTTCTTTCTTACTTGCTTCTTTAGGTCTTACAAACAATATCTCCCTTTTTGAATGTGAGGATTCACTATTTTCATAACCTAATCCAATTTTAGATTAATCAATACGTTGACATGAAATGAGCAGCTAAAGTTTCTTATCACTTTCATCAAATTTTTTGAAAGTATTTTGTATTGAATTTGACAAGACATCTACACAATCTTTTAAGCTTTTTATTTCTTCTTTTAGTATCAAGTTCTCATTTACTACCGCTTCCCTAGCAATGTGCAATCCTTCCACATCATTTTTTAAAATATCATTTTCATCTCCTAGTAGTTTATTCATTTGAACAAGAGCTACTTTTTCCTCTTTCAATATTTGATTCTCATTATCAATTCTTATGCTCTTGTTGTTAGCTTTAGTGAGAGCTCTTAATAACTTATTTATTTCAACACATATATCTTTTGGAATTTCATCATTAGATTCATTTTCAGATTCGGAGCTTACCTCTAAAAGAGCCATTAAACAAAAGTTTGCTTCTTTGGTTTCATCTTCTATACTTTCTGCTTCAATTTCTAACTCATCTAAGTCACTCCATGTGGCCATCAACGATTTGCGTTTTTTCTTGTATTTATCCATTTTCTTGATTAGTATTAGATATTCATATTTAATATGTCTTGGTTTCTTACTCTCATAGCATACAATCTCTTTCTTCTCTTTGACTTTCTTTTCTTCTTTCTCTTTGTAGCATTTTCCTACATTGTTCTTGTTTTTGTTAGTGGAAAATCTTTTTAAATTATAAACTTTCTTACCTTTCTTTTTCAATAGACGATTTAGACACCTAGCTAGCATTGGTAAATCTTCTTCCTCATCTTTGTGAGATTCATCACTTTCGGAATCTATGTCAACATCCTTAGCCTTGAAGGCTACAGACTTTCTCTTTAGATCTTCTAACATACTTTCTGATTTAAGGAATTCAACTTTATTAGCCATTAGCTTGCTGGGTAATTGACTAAGACTAAGTTTTGTCATATCAAATGCTTCCTCAATAGCTGTCTTCATTACATTCTACGCCTTAGGAAGGATCCTTAGCATTTTCCTAACAAGATCTGCATCACTTATCTTTTTTCTAAGAGACGATAATTCGTTAGTGATAGCTGTGAAACGACTAAATAAATCTTTTATATATTCACTAAGAAGGATACGAAATGTCTCATATTGTTGCATTAAGGTATTGATTCTTGTCTCCTTAATGGTATCTATTCCTTCATATGTCTAAACTAGTGTATCCTAAATCTCCTTAGCTGTATTACAAGAAGAGATTAGATAGAGTTTAGAAGGAGCAATAGTAGAAAGGAGCAAATTCTTAGCCTTTGAGTTCAATTCAGCTTTGGTGATTTCTTTTGTCATGAAAGGTGTTTTTGTAGCTTTAACATCTCCATTTGAAATAATTCCCCAAGCCTGATAGTCGGTTGCCTTAATATACATCTCCATCCTAAACTTCTAACAAAGAAAATTAGTACCATCAAAGAATGGAGCCTTACTAGGTTGAACAGTCAATGAACCACTACTTTTTGCCATTGATCTTGACTCTGTAATATTAGAGTGAGGCTCTAATACCAATTGTTGGTCCCAGTAAAATATCAAGAGAGGGGTGAATTGATATCTTTTTGCAAAAACTAAAATTTATGAGTTTAAAAATCCATTTAAATATCTTTAATGGTGTAAGTAGTTGGAAATTGATTGTTAACTCAAAGAACAATTAATAATAATAATTAGAAGGAAAAGAAGATAAAGAGTAAGAAGATTAGGTAAGCAATTTCATAGAGCTTTAGGCTTTTGCTTATTGTTCTCTTCTAGTTCTACTGTTGGAGACTCGGTCCTCCTTGCTGATATCATTCTTCCAGTCCAAACTTTTCAATAAGCAAAAATTAATGAAAGATTACAAGGATATCTAATCTTTTTTTTATCCTATCTCACTAGCTTCTTTCTAAGCTAAACACAGGACTTAAAGAACTTCCTAATCCTCTCACACTTAAGATACAATGTTAATAATTTTTATAACAAAATTGAAACAATACAAACAACTAGCTTTTTAAAAACTTTCACACTAAATCAATAACAATGAAATAACAAAGCTGTTTTTGCTCAGTTTCTAACAATCTGCTCAAGAGTATTTTTGACTTCGGGTTTGATATTGAGTGTGCAATACTCCTTTGATCAGCAACGACTTCAAATTAAATAGACTCTTATATAATAGCTAGAAACGACTATTTCCATATTTTTCTCCATAATATCTTTGTTTAAACAAAATCGGTTTTGATATTATAGAAGTATCCCATGAAAATAGGAATTGAATATTGAAATTCAAAAATTCCAAACCAAGCTGTTCCAGATTTGTTCCTTTGCCAAGCTTGTGTAATTTGAAGATTGCTGCATGTAATGATAAGTTCCATCCTCTGTTGTCTTCGTAGAAATTCAAATATTTTAAATGATGAGGAGATAAGTATAAATCCTGCACTACTTATCTTAACTGCTATGAATAAATCTTCTTTCTTCTTCAATATCTTTATTTAGATTTTATGAAAACAAATCCCATAAGAAATCAAGTTGGATTACACAAGAATATTCATGATTATCTACAAGATATATTCAAGTTAAAAAAAACTTGAATCTAACAAACCTTATCTTCGATAAACTACAAATAGCTGTACCTTAACGTATTTAAAAGGTTCTTGTATAAAGAGTATATTAGAATCCTCTTCTAATTAATGTCCTTACTATATTTCAAGCCTTGAGTAATTCTAATCGTGATTATTAGAAAACTTACCATTTTGAATCTTAATAACTCAATTTTTCGAATCTAATTCTTGAGCATCTTTTAACTTAAATCCCCATGGACTCGATCAACTTTAGTGGAACGAAATTGAGTATATTACCTAAATATACTCAATAAAGTGGAGCTAGGTCTTTTTGCACATTTTTCCAACTTAATTTGTTTAATTAGAAATAGCAGCTGAACATATTTCCAAACACATAGAGTGATGTTTTGATCTTTGCTGATATACATTCTAACTGATGCTCTAATGTTTCTTGATATACATTCTAACTTGCCGATATACGCTTTGATATACATTCTGGCAAGTTCAAACTTACTTTCTTCTAAACACCGTGTAGACTTAAAAATCTTGTTAAGTTCATATACATATTTTTGTTATAATCAAAATATATTAAGGGAAAAACTCAACATATATATTCATCAAGAAAGAGAAATCTGCAAATTATAGTGACAGTTAATTAAGAATCTTCAAAGTTTGACTAGCATTTGCATAGGTTAGCTTAGCTTGGTGCAGAATATGCATCCCTAAATAAGTTTCACAAAATTTGAGTCACTTCTATTGCATCAGTCTTCCATCGAACACTACCATCTACTAATACCTTTTCATACTAATCCAAACTACCAATTGGAATAATTGCTCTAAATTAAAATATTAATACTAATCTTTATTGTAATAGACTTTAAACGGATATATTTTATTTTTTCATAAACTAAAAGCACTTGAGTACATTAGAAACATTGAATATTAAGAAAATAATAAAAGAGGTGCTAGCATTTTGCAATATGAAGAAATAACACCTTAGAAAAGATTATAGTAAAAACTTATGACTTTTAAATTCAAACATAATTAAGGATGAGAATTTCGATCTATAACTTCTACCAAATCCAATTTAGCAACAAAGTAAAAAACCCACTTACATCAAAAGGAAGCGAAAATCGAAACCATACATTATAGATTAAGGAAACACATTAAAATAACTAAGATATGATATTTGAAATGAAACATTGATGCTAAGATTAAACCCTTTTCATGTTTTCCATAAAAGAAAGAAATTTTATCATGTCCACATCTAAGAACTCAAAATGCAAGTACTGAGCAATTCTTTTTTTTTTCCTTGTAAGGTTATTTTATTATTCTTTTCTCAAACCCAAAAATTCTCTATTTAATCATTACTTTGAGATTAAGATATAACTATCCATGAATGATAAGTAGAAAGATGGATTATTCATAATATAGTAAGTGAAATAGCTAATTGTTAAACAATATTAAATTGTCTTAATATATTTTTAATATGAAAGTTAAAGAACATGAGATTCACAGATTTTTATATATACCAGAAGATGAAAAGTGTAGTGGTGACTAGTAAGTGAGTGAACACTATTATTAATCTAAGAGTTTGAGTTTTAACAATTAAAGTTTTCAGATAGGAAAACTAACATAAAAAATAGTCACCGATGATACAAAAACAAGCTTGATTTGTCTTTTAAGTTAGTATTTACTCCTTCTGCTCATCGAAATTATGATAATTATATAACCCCTTAGGTATCTTAAATTTTTATCATATGTGAAAATGGGATATTTTAATTTGTATTGTAATATAGTTATGAATAATCACAAATTAACATAAAAGGACGATATCCATGTTATCTAAGAATACATTTTTGAATACTTGGCAAAGAATGGAAATTACAAGTTACAAAAGTAGGAATGGAGTTTTAATATTTCTACGATTAGGACTTATTTAATATATGAATTTCATAGTCACCTAAAAAGAATGTGTTCACTAAAAAAATTTTCCTTACTCAAATTAAAGTTAAACATATATACCAAAAAAATAAAAAATAAAAAAAAAACACAATTTTAATAAAAACCCATTAGAAATAAACTTGATTTCACAAATATAGAAAACTTTATTGAAAATAAAGCATGGACTAACAAATCCACAAAACCATAGGTGATACCATCAAAGTAAGAAGGAGAACAAAAATACTTGGTGGTAGGAGGTGGAAAGTAAGACAATCTAATAGTGTCTATCAGTAGGTGGTGTAGTGATTAGCATCAATTATTCTATTTTACATTAAAACACCATATTGTTTGTGTTTATGTGTGTCATAACCTTAAGGGAGGTCGACTAGAATTATCTAAAATTATCATATCACATGTGTACCCATGATACGAAAACTATTTTACAAGTTAGAGATTATAAGACTCTAAACGATTAGTCACTAAGGTTTTCAATTTTAATTAATTAACTTATTATAAAATATAAATAACTATGGATATCCAATATTCAATAGTCCATTAGGACTGCAAAAAATCGATATTCATTACTAAATAATAAAATAAGGTAAATTAACTTTATAAATTACAAGAAATACTAAATTATACATAATTCTAACATATAAATATTTTTTATACAAAAATGTTGCTATAATAACTTTACATTCTTCGAATAGCTTTAACATTATTGAACTTATCTTCAAAAGAAACTATAGAGGAATAAACAAACCATAGCTTAATGAGTTTGTTCCTCACTACCATTGTTCAAATAAGTTATCAAATATTATTAACACACATGCAATCTATATACAAGTAAAATAAATGTATATACGATGAATGCAAGCAATATAACCATAAGAGTTCGGAACTATGAAAGGTATAGATTTACGTTGTCTACACATCAATTATCCTTCATACTTATTCATACAAAGTACCTCACCTTAACCACATGAGGTTGCTTGGGGGCACCATCTCTCTAAACAACACTCGACTATTACCTTAATCGAGAAACAACAATCAATATAAGTGAACCCCAACTAGGGCCATCCATCGAATACATCTAAGGCCCTTCGGGCACATAAAGCGAGTCCACTTACTATTAAAATATGTCCAATGCCCTATGGACACAAATATACGAGTCCTCTCGCAATTAATTGAAGATATTATATTAGCTTTGCCTTAAAAATAAGAATATTATTCACAGGTACTATAAGATTTTATGTAAATCACACAAAATATGTTTAAGATTGCAAAAACATTTTCCAAAAGTATTTTTCTTAAAAATCTGCAAAACTAGTACTCTCCATCACTATACCAATTGGGTCATAGATATGCAACACATATAATTAGTTATTTTAGTCGAATAGTTATATTTACCAATTTAAGAAAGTGATCATATGGAAGATAGCATATAAAGCAACTAGTCATTCTACAAACAATCTGTAAATCTTACAGCCAGCTACTTGAGGTTTCGATCGGTTGAAAGATTTGATCGAGCCTAAATTATAAAGTAAAGCTAGAAATATTAGTAAAAATGATCCCGTAAACTTGAATTTAAGAAAATAAGTAATAAAATAGGAGGCTATAAAATTTTCAAATTTTAAGTATAATAATTGTTAATTATCGAAAAGGCGAAAAGTGTAATTTAATAACTAATAAATTACTGGAGATAGATTATATGTATATTAAAAATCATATAATGACCTAAATAATAATTATGAATGTTCACATATACCCCACATGTATTTACGTGTAGATAGAAATATACGTAATTACTTAAAATACGCGAAATGTGCTAAATAATACTAAATAATTAAATAAAATTCATAATTAATTAAGGAAAAATCAAGAAAAATATAGAAAAATGAGAAATGATCTAGATTTAGGTCATGGCAGCTGGGGAAAATAAGAAAAAAATTAGCCAATTAAATTAAAACAACACAAAAGTTAAATTGGAAGAAGATAAGGTAATTGTCTAATCAAATTAATGCACAATAATTTCCCTAAAGCTCTATAAGTAGCAAGAAAATTTTAGAAGCTCATTTGGTTAGTTTGGAGAGTGAGAAAAATAGAGAGAGGTGAAAATGAGAGAGAAATTAGGGTTAGAAAAAAAAAAAAGAAAATTGTGCAATTAAGGCCTTAGAGGAGAATCAACACCAAACGAGCACCTGGGAGTGGACGGCCACCACCACCACATGGTGGTGGCAACGCCTAGACTGGCCAATAAGGCTATAGCGGCCGGTAGTGGCCTAAGCCACTTAGAATGGTGAGTTCAATTTCTAGCCCGATTTTGTGTAATTTTATAAAAATAGTAAATATTCTTAGAAAATTATGAATTTTATTATTATGGAATATTCTTGTATGTAGTTTTTAAGAAAAAATATTATTTTGATGAAAATATAGTCTATGATATATGGTCCTTAAGAAATTATACAAAACTGAGCATATTTCGGTTTAGAAATAAATGACCTTAGGAGTGTAGTTTTGAGCCCAAAATTTTTGTGTAGACTACTTCGATGATATAGAATAGTGCTATGAAGCTCGTTTTCAAAAATTAATTTTTGAAATTTTTAGATAATTTTTAGGCCTTGAAATGAGGTATAAAATGAGTAATTTAAGGTTAATTAAGTAATTAAATAGTTAATTAATGATTTAGTGAATAATTATATGTTTTAAGATATTGAAATCTAATGAAGTATGATACTTGTAGCATTTATGGTATTAGATGTAATTATTAGGTTAATTATGCAGTAAATAAGTAATAGGGAAAAATAATTAATTTTAAGTTAATTTTGTAAATTAGAGTAATTAGGTGTAAAATATGATTTAGGGTGAATTTATACATTTTGAAATGATAATTGATGTTGGGAGATATTAATTAGAGTAATAAAATTATTAGATGTGTATTATGTACATAATAAGTAATAGTATATAGTACATAATTATTAAAAATATAATAAATATGAGATATTAGAATAAAAATTGATATAATGATAATAATAGAAATATACAATAAATCTGATAGGAAAATTAAATTAGGGTAATTATATGAAAAATGTAAGATTTTCCCATAACGGGAGTAAATTCGGTAATTAAACTAAGATTTGGATGTACCACACAGACTAGAACACTAGTTAGAGACTAAAAACGATATTTAGGATATCCGAGGATAATGTGATTAATTTCATATTATGGGTTGGAATGATTTCTTAGGGTGTACATATAAATCTTTAACAAAAAATTGAGTTAAAAACTTAATTTAGAAATCGATGCGAAAATTGAAACAGAACTTAACACGATTCAAGAAGAATTGTAAAAGACTTAAGACCTAGATAATTAGGTATTTTAAACTCTAAACAAAAGATAACAATAAGTGTTATAGGATAAAACCTACCTATAATAATTATATGAAAAACTGAAACCACGTTTGTGTCATAGGGATGGTCAATGATGGCTTGAGTGAGTTGGACCTCGAATGAGTGAGCAAGGAGTCAAAGTAAGTTGGAATTAATACGTTGCTATATTTTGGTGGCTTGAGATTATTCTTAGTTGTGCTTGTTAGATAGTTAGCTATATGCATGTGCTTGATTATGAGTGATGCTATGATTCTGTTGTTGTTCTGGCTTGTATTGTATGATTTGTATGAAATGATTCATCACTTTAAACTGGACCTGATCAAATATACAACTTGTAATCATAATCGGACCTGCATGGCAACCCATTAAGGGAAACCTAGGATTCCCTGGCCAAATACCGACCCCTTCGAAAGGGATAGCGCAAGATTGCATAATGGTCCTTTCTTAATCCTTAATCGAACTAAGTGACAGGAAAGGAGGTCGCAACGAGGGTGAAGTCAATGGTTCAAAGGTAATCGTGGGAAGAGCGGTGTCTCCATTTCATAAGCCTGGGTTTAGTCGTTAGCTAATGCATTAACGGCAACTCCTCAACCCGGATTAGAGCGGGTGCAATTTCTCTAACCTCACGACGGGCCGGACAACGTTGTGCGATGGCATTTGCTTGAATATGCATTGCACCTAATAAGTTGGTTGATAACCTTATTATGTTTATGGTATAGTTTTAAGTCCTCCTTCCTAACTTACTAAGCTGTGGTTACTTACATTCTTATAGACGTCGTGCAGGTACTGGCTAAGAAGTGGCATACAACTACTTTGAATCTAACAACTGCTGGATCTTGGGGAGTGAGGAAAAACATTTAAAGAACAAACATATATTTTTAAGGTCTAAGCTTTTATTTTAGAATTTTTCATTTCTAAATAATGTAATAACTAGGAAATATATTACGGAGAAATACTGTAAACGTTAATTGTAATAACTTCATTTTAGTGTGTATATATATATATATTCACTTTCTTAAGTAAATGATTTATTTAAATTACAAAATATTTACTTCAAAGCAGGTTAGTCGTAGATGCCTTGTGTAGATCAGGTTTAGGATAGCAGTTATAAGCCAACTTCTATCTTAGAATGGTTTATACGGCGAAACTGTTATGACTCTACCGCTTTGGGGCATAACATAATCAGTATCAACTAACAAGCAGCATACAAACAATAACCGGCAAGCAAATAATAGATTATTAGAACTCTTTTACCTGAGTTAATGCTCACTCTTTAAGCTTTTGGGATTTCTATATCTCAATAATCGGGTACCTAAAAGATAATAAAACTTATAAGTATTCTGAAAAACTAAATTCCCCAGTTATTTGAAAATCTATCATTATTTGCCTAGTTTCTCATTATAATTTAAATATGGTTTAAACATAATTTAACTTAAATCTTTTACCAATTTTTCTTGGTTTATTTTAAATTTTCAATTATATATAACTTTTTGTTTTAACTTCAATTTTTATTGTTTTCGGATGTACTTTTTCGTAACGAGATCTATTTCGAACATTGCGACCCATACTTTTTATAATAATTTAAAAATATTATGAATTTTATCATTTTAACTTAAATATTTATAAATTATTATTTTAATATTTTCTTTATATATTTATGATTTAACAAATATGTAAATTTTATATTTTTGTAACTTTCTTATTTTTAAGTCTATTTTATAATAATTTACTTATTTTTCTATTTTTAAGGTTAAATACTTATTTAATACACTTTTGCTACTTTAGTAATTTCCTAACTAATTAATTATTTTATTATTATTAATAATTAGAAAACTATTTGTAATTATAAGATGCTGATGTGGTAATATAGGTGTGTTCTACGTGTCAATTTATGAATTTTCCTTTTTTTTTTTCAATTTTTCCTATTTTGTAGCTTTACTTAATATTTATACATAAATATCTATTATTATAATTTATTAAATTTTGTAAATTAACATTATTAACTTAATTTTTTTTTTAAATTTATCAATTTTGTTGAATTAGGGTAATTATCTATAATGTTTAAATTGATTTGATACCTAAAAAGTTAAATTTGTGGGGTTTATAATGTGTATGTGTATGAGTGAGTATGAGAGAGAGAGAGAGGAGGGGGGTTGTACCTTATGGTAGGTGGCTTTTGATTACTCTGGTTAGAGTGTGAAAATGTTACAAGTGATTGGGAGAGTAATAGAGCTCTAGTGTTCTAAACTAGAGCATGCATATGAGAGAAGGAGAAAGAGAGATAGATAAGTTAATAAGATGTAATGACTTAATTTTAAATCTAGGTTTTTTTCCCGCTTTATAATCTTAGGGGTTAAAAGTTTCAAGATTCGATACTATGCCATCACAAATCAAATTATTGATTATCAATTCTACTTTTTAATTTGATTTAATTATGCTATTTGATAACTTTTGTGATATGTTTTTATTCAACTATAGAGAAAAGTATGAAATTATCTTTCATATAAAAATATTATTCTAAAACTAGCAAATTAAATTGTAAAATTGCAAATTAAGTATGTATCCCCTTTTCCCCTTAATTTATGGCTCTAAATACATTTTTCTACTAGAACTTATATGTTAAAAGTTAATTTTTGAATTAAAAATATAACTTAGTATATATTCTTTTAAAAATAATATATAAGAAGTACTCGTTTATATTAGTGAAACCATATACTCTATGTATGTGCATTATAACATATATATATATATATATATATATAAAGCACGTCAAGTTAATAAATTTAAAATAACGAGAATAGGATCATAGGATTAAGATAATAGTGGGTAGCTAAATGCCTTGCATTACTTTGATAGAGAAAAGTGCTAATATGTTTTATATTTTATCTTCTCAAACTCAAATAATCTCTCTCTTAACATATTCGAGATTTATTTTAACTAGTTAAAGCTCCACAATATATGCAAATTTTAATTGGAAATAAATATATATAATTATAAAATAATAACTTCACTCAAAAGGTTAATACAATTAACATATTACTAATGTAACTATTGGTTTTATTTGACCATTAGCAATTTTTAAACATCTATGAATATGAAAATGTGTAACCTATAAAAACTAAAAATTGTAAATAGTTGATAGGTAAAGAAAAAAAAATACTATTTTCCAAAATATATATTATGATAAATACTAGTTTTCTAAAATTCATATTTATATTTATAGAGTATCTAAAAGGTATGATAACACAATGAAAAAGGTGTACCATCAAAATTTAAAAATTTATGAAGGATTACCATTAATAAAAATTAAACATTTGTGAAGGAGTATCATTAAAAAAGTAAACATCTAATAGCACTTTCTCAATGGGCACTACTTTTAAAAGGGTTAAATAAAAAATGTATGATACTAGGATAGAGGAGTACTATTAAAAAGAATTAAACATCTAATGATAATTTCTCAATCATACTATTATTTAAAAGGTCAAATTAAAGGATTTTTCCATGGTTCTATCTATATATTTTATGAGATCGGTCCAACCCTCCATCCTGCCTTTGATTTAATGTTTAATAGATATAGACTAGTAAATTAATTATATTTTCAACCGTTCAGATATAATGAACACTAAATTAAAGGTGTCATAGAGAGATGGACCGATCCCATCAAAATAAAGGATATGATTGCAAAAGCTCTTTAAATCAAAGTTTCTGAAATAATATATTACCAATAGAAAATAACCTCTACTGTAGGTGTAAAAACTTTATATTGAAATAGCCAATAAAAGTGATAAGAATATGGTAAACTAAAAAAATTATTTTTAAATTAAAAGTTAAATTTTACTACCATTACTTATAAAATTTTAAGCTACAAATTTAAGTGAAAACATTTAAACTTTCATGGTTGCTTGTTTGACTGTTTAAACTTAAATAATCAATTATTTAGTAAGATCATATAAGTATATCTTTTATTTTAGGCCAACTATGTTACAACATTAGGGAGGCGAGATCTGAACCTCCATCCAATAGGAAACTAGTATTAATGTAATAGGCTATAACGGCATTAACAAATCATATAAGTAATTTTTATAAATAACAAACTTATTTGGTAATCTCATTTTGATAGAAATCAACCTACGACGACCCTCTTGTCGTGGCTGAATTGACAAAAGTCGAGATGGATCAACCAAAAGCTGAAGCTAACCTGTCATAACCCAAGGATGACCCGGTTTTATTGAGGCTGGACTGATGACTGAAGGCCGAAGGGAGGAAAAGGAACCATCTGACATCAAGCTCGTCATTTGCCGAGATGACAAGAAACCAAACAACCGAAGCCCTTAAGCCAAAGAATAGCTCAGCATAGCTCAATAAAGCTAATGCCAAGCAATCTACGAGTGCAACAACTATAGGTCGACCTTACTAGGAGCTCGAGTAACCACAACAAGACTTCCAAACATCCTACCCCTGCTCGGACACTCGATTACCGACTGACCCCTACTCGAGCCCACAGACAGCTCAGATGACTATATGCTAACCACTCTATTAAATGTACCATTTTGTATACTTTGTAAATGTTTTCTTATTTCAAAGATGGGCCATTCTTTAAGGTTTAAGGCCTTGTATATTATTTACAATTTTGCCACTAGGGTTTTAGGACTTGCTATAAATAGCAAGTATTGTACTTATCAAGGACAGTGAAGAACATTCAAATAGAGAATTAAAACTTGAAGGTTCCTTCTTAAGTAAAGGACATTCTTAAGCCCCTTTGAGTTGGTGTTTCGAATTATTGAGTGTTGAGTACTCTTTAATCTTTCTTACGTTCTTATCAATCTTACCTTTAAGATTGTGGTGAACCCTTCATATGAGCGAGTTAACGAGTCATCTCTAATCTCTCAAGCTCAACCCCCTGATTATGTTTGTGCCTTGGTGTGTGATATCCATACACATTCGCAGTCAAAACCCCATTCTCACTTCCCATTCCTTGTTCCCATTTGAACCCCATTGGCNCCCCATTCTCACTTCCCATTCCTTGTTCCCATTTGAACCCCATTGGCATCCGAGACCACTATGTAGATTACGCATCATATTTATATGATAGTTGTTAACAATAAATGTTTTTATATAACCACATCTTTTATTTTAGGCTCCACATCTTTTAATCACAATTATATCCTAAAACTTATCGAAAAGCAATTAAACTACATATTATAATGGTCCAATTTAATGATATTCAATGATAAACTAGAAACTCTAAAATAGGAAATTTAATTTATTCTCTTTTTTTTCCTTCTCATATAATAGGAAACATCTTCTATTTTGGACTCCGAATCTTTCAATCACAATTATATTCCCAAATTTATTGAAAAACAATTAAACCATGTGTTATAATAATCCAATTTAAACTTTTAAAGAAATTCAATGATAAGCCGGAAACTTCTCTTATAGGAAATTTAATTTATTCTCTCTTTTTCCTTCTCATATAGTAGTAAATTAGTAGTTTTCAAAAGGGCAAAACAAGAAACTTCTCTAATATGAAACTTAATCTATTCTTTTCTTTTCTTTCTCATAAAATATTATTTTTTAACATATGCTCTCAAGTCAATTTTTGGTGAAGCCCTTATTAATATTGAACATCTTGTTATGTTATGAAATTGAGAATATTTATATGATATAGTTTTTGCTAACCACAAAAGGAATCTCCGGTATTGCTTAAACTGAATGATTGTAAAAGGTACATTGTAGCATTTTAAGGATATAATACATGTTTGAAATACTTATGTCTATGTCTTAAAATTTCATGCCCTAAAAAAGGGTCAAAAGAGTAACTGATTATATTTTAGCAATAGTAAAAGTATATTGAATGATTTTTGCATAAATTAATAAATTAAATGAAAATGTAAACATTAAAAGACACCAAGAGTTAGTTGTAAGAGCTCGTAGAGTTTAAATAATATAGATAATAGATATTATACTATCAACAAGTAAATATAATATATTTCATATTTCACCACAAACGTTGCCAACAATGTATTTTTTTGCAACATTTAATAAACATGGTTAAACAATACCAAAATTAGCTATGTTTGCAAAATATGCAAACTTTGCCCAAAGTTGAAATTCTTACCGTGATAAAACCAACATCACAAGATAAATCTAGGTTTCATAAGACCTAGATAAAATGGATCTACTTGTTACTCATGATAAAGCAACAATCTTTAACAAGATCTAAGGAAATCATGAAAGAAAACGCCATGAAATTGATAGAAATTCTTGAATCTTGAAGTGCTTAAGTGTTAGGCTCTCTTAAGTATTCTAGTCCTTGAAGTTTCTCGAAAGTTGTTTGAGTTCTATCGAAAATATCTAAGGAAGCTTTATATAGGAGATACAAAACTAGGACTTTGTAGCTAACAACACGACCATATCACTTGGTCGTGTTGTTTAAATACTCCATATCTTTGCGAGTCTTTTTGAAACTTCATCAACTCTAGGAGCAACATGACTTGGGACATGGTTGTGTCCTTTAATCACATCCTCCATTGATCATGCCTCACTTTTTCTCAAAATCCTTATTGGAAATGGCACAGTTATGTCATTTGATCATGTTAACATTCAAAACTTCATAACTTTCTCATTTTAACTTCAATTTGAGTAAAACTTGTTTCTATTTTCTCATTTTCTTCCAAAGATCATTCTGAAACCTAGAAAACAAAACTTTACTCAATTAAGTATCATTTCCTCAAAATAAAATCAAATTGAATAATTACTAAAAATCACTATATAAAATCTAGCTAATTAAGAACTTATTAGTTACTAATATGAAATCAAGCTTTTTCGATATGAAAAGGTATGCATAATTACAATACTTCAAGAAATATTGGCACGATTAGAAAGAATCACTATAATATTCTATTGTTGATAGAAAAAAATACAATAATGGTTGGCATGAGGAATATTTAATAAGAATATTTTGATCAAGGGAGTGGAATTTCATTTCTATTTCTTAGGGTTCTAACTTAATTGAACAAAGAACAGAGAAGAGTGGTAGAGAAGATTGAGAGGTAAATGTTTTGGATGAAATGAAGTCATTAGTTAATTATAAGCTTGTACAATGGTTTATATACAAAAGATAGTCAAGTGAGTAAGAGCACGTGCTAAAGATGAGGAGAGAAAAAATAAATAAATAAATAACTACTAAGCAACTAATATGTGCATCAGTAGAATACAAATAAGATTTTATTAATAGAATATAGTGAACTAATATCTCAATACTCCCCTACCCCTTTTAAATTAGACTTTGTAAAAGTCCTAACTTAAAGCTAAAATAAAGCAGTTAAGATTCACTTAATGCCTTAGTCATGATATTTACTATTTGCTATCGAGTGGGAATACAAAAAACTTTGAGAAATCCTTGACATAGATAATCTTTAATGAAATGGATGTCCACTTCAATGTGCTTGATTCACCCATGAAAACATGAGTTTTCATCAATTAAGAGAGCATCCTTACTATTAGTAAACAACAAAATAGGAAAAGAAAAATGCAACCCCAAGTCCAGGAGTAGATATAAAATCTAGAGCAGCTCTTTAGTCAAAATTGCAATGCTATGATACTCTACCTTGGCCGAGGAAGTGGAAATAGTGGCTTATTTTTTTGTTTCCTAAAAACCATATGAGGATCCAAGAAATACAAAATGGCTTGATAGTGATTGTCGATCTAAACAACTTGAACCCCAATTGACATTCGATTATCCCAACAATTTGCAAGAGCTTTCTGCAGAGAAGAACAACCCTATATTGAATGTACCTTTCAAATAGCGCAAAAGATGAAGAATAAGATTCATGTAAGGAATGTGTAGGCAAGAAACATATTGGCTGAGTTGCAACACCACATACATGATATCAGGGCAAGTAATTATAAGATAAAGCAAACGCCTAACTAATCAATGGTAAAGAGAAGGATTTGATAATGCTACACTTGATGCATTATCCGTTCGAGCATTTTGTGGAAAAAGGCACTTTCATTGGTTTGGCTCTAGGTAAGCCTACATCATCTAATATATCAAGGAGAAACTTTTGTTAATGCAACAAGAAACCTGTATTGGTTTTACAAACCTCTATACGAAGATAAAAATGCACTTCGCTTAAATCTTTTATGGTAAAGGCCCTATGAAGCATATCCTTAACCTATTGGATGGTTGACAAAGAATTGCCCACTATCAATACATCATCTATAGAAACCAACAATGCCAAAAATTCATCACAATTAACTCTAGTAAAAAGTGAATAGTCATTTTGTGATTGGACAAATCCCAATGAAGTTAAAAAATTTGCAAGCTCACAATTCCATTGTCATGAAGCTTGTTTGATTCCATACAAGGACTTAACAAGTTTACAAACTTACCCTTGAAAAGCCATAGAATACCCTTACAAAGACTCCATATAAATTTCTCTTCTAAAGAGCCATGCAAAAAAGCGTTATTTACATCTAATTGATTCACAAACCATTGCTTAGTAACTGTTATGCCTAGTAATATACATACATTGGCTAATTTGGCTACAAGGGAAAAAGTATGAATATAATCTATGCATTCTATTTGTGTATAACCTTTAGCCACTATTCTAGCCCAGTATCTTTCAATAGAACCTTTAGTTTATACTTAATTTTATAAACCCATTTTGATCCAATTGCTTTCTTGCTCAGAGGCAAAGAGGTGAGTTCTTAGGTATAATTAGACTCAAGGGCTAATAATTGTTTTTGCATGGCATCTACCCATTTAAGATCCTTTTGTGCTTCATGAAAATTTTATGGTTCTTGAATAGTAAAAACATTTGCTAGCGAGATCACAATCATTGTTAGGTTATCAAAAGTTTATTTAGTGAATAAAGGATATAAAGAGGTGGGGGTTATCACTAGATGTGTTGACTGGTTGTATGACAACAAAATGTATACTATGGACAAAGTCATTTAACCTACAAGGTTTGGTCCTAATACATTCAAATCTTCTAATAATAGGATAGCATGTAGATGAAGGCAAGTGAGCAATACCAACTCTTAATTCATCAATTTCAGAAGAGGATTCTAAAGTTCTTACTAGTGGAAACAAAGGCATATCGACTATAGAAGACAAATTAGAATCCTTACCTTCACAGAAAGGAAAAATGTCTTCAAAAAATACCACATCACAACTAATAAACAAAGTATGTGAGTCAAGATCATATAGCCTATACCCCTTTTTATTTGGTGGATAAACCAAAAATATACAATGATGACCTCTAGTGTCAGATTTATCGTTTGTTCCTTTTACAATAGTGGAATAACATAAACAACTAAAGACTTTAAGGTCAGTGTATGAAGGTGGCTTCTTCAATAAAAGTTCATAAGGTGATTTCCATTGGAAATTTTGCGTTGGCATGTGATTAATAAGAGAAGTAGCAATCAATATGCATTTATCCCAAAATTTATTTGGTAAGTTTTCATGTATTCGAAGTGAACAGGCTATAACAAGAAGGATTCGGTGTTTTCTCTCCACTACACTATTTTGTTTGGTAGTATAGGACATAGTCCTTTGATAAATGATCCCATTAGTTTATAGGAATCATTGACATTCAAGAGAGAAATTCTACACCATTATTTGAGTGAATGTACTTAGGATAAATATGAAAGTGATTTTTAACATAGGAGATGAAGTTTGTCTAAGTAGGAAAAACTTGGAACTTATGTTGCAACAAATAAGTCAAAGTATAATGACTCATCTCATTCACTATAGTAAGAAAGAATTTAGCATTAGGTGTGGAAGGTATATTATAAGGTCCCCCTAAATCTTAATGGATAAGCTTAAAAGGATGTGAAGAGCACGTGTTGCTAATAAGAAATGGCAACCTATGTGCTTTTGCACACAAACAAGTATCACAATGTAAAGCATTAAGACTAATATTATGGAAAGGTGGAACATGCTTAAATCTTAAATAACCAATATGCCTAAGTCTCCTATGTATCAATTCAAAGGAGAAAGAATCATTATTAGAAGTATTTGTATTGTTAATAATGGATACAAATTTAGAATTAGTAATAGTGTTTGAGAGCAAAGAAGAATGCAAAACATACAACCCTCTTTGAACTTTAACTTTAGCAATTAAATCTAATGACTTATGGTCCTAAAATGAGCAAAGAAGTGAGGAAAAGGTTGTGATTACGTTAATGTGTTTAAGTAATTAATGAACTAAGAGCAAATTGTAACTAAAATCAGGTACAAGAAACACATTTTGGAGTGTTATTTGGTTTGTCAACTTAACACTACCAACTATATGGACTATTTTAACTGTGCCATCATGTAGTTTGACTAATATGGATTTGTGATTTAGTAATTAAAATATGTGAATGGGGGTAATGTCATCCAAAGCTCTAGTATCTACTATCTAATCACACACATCATTATCTACTTTGTTAGATAAAGTAAAAAAAAGAGTCTAAAAACATAGAAGTACACTAACCTGCAAAATGCATAGAAGAAGTTTTATTTGTATCATCAATTGACTTCCCTTTCACTTCCCTTTCAACAACTTCACTACGCACTTTAGCAACCAAATCAGAATCATTAGCTAAATCACTTTGAACTACCAAGGGCTTATCATTAAAAGGAGTTTCATATGTGTTTGATGTTGCCTTAATTGGTCCTGTAGGATTTGCTTATCTCTTGACCTTAAAACCTACACTTAGGAAAACTAATTAACCTAAAGCATTTTTCGATATTATGACCAAGTTTCTTGCGATGTGTACAAGAAACTCGCTTCATTCTCTTATCCTTCTTATCAAATGTACCTAATTTCATCTAAGTTTTAACAACAAAAGTAGGACTTTCATCTACAAAAGCAATTATGCCAGACATTTGTTTTTGTTTTTCTACTTGATGCACCAAGTAATAAGCCTTATTGATAGTTGGAAGAGGATCCAATGACAAAATATGATTCTTGATAGTCTCATGGACAACGTTAAGACCCATTAAAAATTGCATAATGAGACTTCTATTCCCAATTTCTATGAATATGCCTATCAGGTCACACAACAAGGGTTTAGTGTGCTACAAACACACTCTAGTATACCATTCAAACAACTTAACTCGTCCCATAATTTTTTAAGCTTGTTGTAATATGCTATCACAGCAAGTGTCCCTTATGTTAGATTTGAAACTTCATGTTGTAATTAATAAATGAGTGGATCATTAGTCTATCCAAATCTCTCACTCAAATCACCTTACAATTCCTTAGATGAATTAGCATAAATGAAACATTTGAACAAATCATTTTGCATTGAATTTAAGATCCAATAGCAAATCATTGAATCGTACCTCATCCACCATTGTAAACTTATAGGCATATCCTTAAGCTTAGGATAAGTACCATTAAGAAAACCAAATTTCGACTTAGCAGCTAGGGTAAGCTTAATCAATTTACTCCATCTTAAGTAATTGGAAACATTAAGAATAAGAACAACATTCGTGATCACAATACCTGGATTATCTGATGAAGAAAGATATAAAGGATCATTGTAACTACAATCACCGTAGTAGTCATATGAATCGAAAATTCTAATCTAACTACTATAATGACGATTCTAATTGCATTAAAGCAAAACTTCACAAGAAGAAACAAGAGTAAAGAAAACAATTGAATACTTGCTCTAATAACATGTCAAGGGAGCAAGTTTTCATTTTTGTTTCTTAAGGTTTTAGCTTGATCAAATAGAGAATAGAGAAAGCAACAAAGAAGATCCAAAGGCAAATGTTTTGGATAAAATGAATTCAGTAGTTAATTACAAGCTTCTACAATGGTTTATATACAAAAGATAGTCAAGTGAGTAAGCACACATGCTGAAAAAGGAGAGAGAAAAAATAAATAAATAACAACTAAGCAACTAATATGTACATTAGTAGAATAAAAATAAGAGTGTATCGGCAGAATATATCTAGCTAATATCTCAATAAGAATGTGGTTATACATGATTTTGATATGGCTGTTCAATATTCTTATTAAGAAAATTATTTCCTTGTTTTAATGATAACAAAAAGGTGGAGAAAGTCAAACAACTAATCCTTTACTAGTTATCATCATTTAAGGGGGGAAATGATATGGAATGATTATTTAGCAAGTGCTTTGTCATCATTAGAAAAGGGGAAATTGTTAAAGTATATCCAAAAGATGTTTTAATGATAACAAAATAGTATGCTAAATGTTACTAATAAGTTCATTTATTATGTAGCTCAAACAATAAGAAATATTATAAAAATCAAGTTGTGGAACAAAGCAAGCTTTAGAAGCAATTATGATATTAGCTTAGTTCTAGAATTTTGGAAGCTTCGACTATAGGCTTCAACTCAAAGTTAATTGCTGAGCCCTATTTTAGTTATCCTTAATTTAGCCAATATTAAGCCTAATCCACTTAATATAGATTACTTAACATCAAATCAAGGAAAAACATTTTTCTTTAAAAGGAGTCACCAACCAATTAAACTAGTAAGAAGTCAAATTAGGGTTTTCGAGTGAAAAAACCCTAATTTAGCAACTAGTCTATATATATTTAAAAAATTTAATTTTTAGAAAATCTAAACTTGGAGGCTAACCTATTAAGATTAAGTTATCATATAAAAATAATAAAAAAACAATAGGCTTTTATTTTTTATAATTTTTCTAGGAATGCTAAAATCTATAAAGAGATGCAAAAATGTAATTAAAATGAAATTTTTATGACTTTTTATTACAAATTTTCAAAAAAATAAATTTTTTATTTTTTATGGTCGCCTTGAAGGTGCTTATATAACCGCTAGTTGAGATTAAACCAATGTATTTAAAAAGAAAAAAAGATTTAGTAGGTTAATTCTTTTTAAAAGAAATCGGGTTAGATTTATGTTAATCACCAATTTATTATTTTTTTAACCAAAAAAAAAAAATTAAAAGATCTAACTTCATAAATCTATTTTTAAAAAACTAACTAAATTTTTAAAAAAACTCCAATTAAGATTTTTATTTAAAAACCACTACGTATTAAAAACTAATTTTTCTAAATCCTACATGCAAAATCTATATAGATCTATCAAGATATGCAATATAGATACATATCTTCACAAAAAAATATGAATCTCGAAGAAAATATGTAACTTTTTCTAAAAAATGCAATTTAACTAAAATTTATCAAAAAAATTATAATTTTTCTACAAAATTGCAAATTTATCTAATTAAAATACATGACATATAGTTTATGTTAAAATTTATTAAACAGGTTGCAATAAAAAAAATAAGTTAGTAAAATAAAGCAATTAAAAAAAAAGAATAAATAAATAACTAAAATAATTTACCCAATTATTTAAGCTAATCGAATTGTGCACATGAGTATTGGACTGGGCATGTGTTGTGTGCATGTGATTGGATTGAACTGTTTGTACCGTGCAGATGTGCTGGACATGTGATCGGAGTTACTATCGTACCGTGAAGCACTATGTTAGACGTAAATGTGCAATCAATGGGCGTATATGAAGTGTTGGATAGTATTTAGCATGTGTCATTGGCATGTATTGTGTTAGTGCTATGCATGGGTGGTCGTAAATTGAGTAAGTGAGATGTACATAAGAATTTGTGAGTGGGGTTTGGTGTGAGTGAATTTGTGAGTGGTTGTGTGAGTGAGTCAGGCGTGAACAGTGGGTAAATTGTGAAGATAGTGATATGAACATGAACTGTACATGTATGTGGAGACAGTGTGAAAATTATGTGTTGAACAGTAGGATGTGAATGTATGTGTGGAAATTATGTGTATTGACTGTGAGAACGTGGACATGCAATAGACTAGATTATGCAAATGGAGATGTATGTGTTTATGAATAATTTGGATGTGTGTATTTTTGTGTAATTGTGAATTGTGAAAACATGTGTTTTTTACAGCCCAATATTCACTATTTATAAACCATAAACTTAATCTTTTAGATCTTTTTGTTGTGAAGATTCAATCTTAACAAATCCGATAATCATAAGATACGATGATACCCAATTTAGATTTGTTAAATTCATTCAAGATTTAATCCAATCCATTTTCTAAGTCAAGTTTTTAGAAACCCCACATTTATTTAGGCTTTCTATCTTGAGCTCGATTCAATCCATCTTAATTTAGCCCAAAATACACGCTAAACTATTTAATAATTCCTAAATCTATTTATATTAGCCCAAAATAAATTAGATAAAAATCCGTTTTATATTTTACCGGACTATTTTAAAAAAATAATTTTCTAATGAAGCTTAATTATTTAAAGATTCGAAATTTATTAATCGTATATTTTCAACAATTGTTTGATCCGATCTTAAACGATCGACTAACTTGACTCGGACACTCTATATTTTTACTTTTTCAATTTTTTTTCATCATTTTTATTATTTATTTATTTTTTTCCATTCAAATTTTTTTTTTGTTTTTTTTTATATACCTAGCTTAAAAGTAAAAAAAGATGAAATTAAAATAAATATAGCAAAAATGGGGCATCTACATTAATAACTAGAAGCATGAGTAAGAGCTAGAAGCTGAATCATAATCGGGAAACTAGTAGCTAATAGCTCGCATAAGAAGCTAAACTAGAACCAAAATCCATAAGCTAAACATAGAAGTGAACCAAGAATCAATATATTACTAAATGTATACTAAAAGCAATTTACTATCTATATTGAACCAAAACAAGTTTATTATCAGAAGTGAGCTAGAAGAATAAGTGAATAAGAAGCTAAAAAACCAAAAGTAGGTTAGAAGCTTAAATGGAAATAATATATCAAACGTCCAATATTATAAGTTAAATGTATTTAGATAATATGTTTAACAAACTATTATCATAAGGTTTTTATGGGAAGTTCCACAATTATATTCAAAGTATTAAGTACAAAAAATATTATGAAAAGAAGCATAAAGCAACAAATAAGAAGATACGTTTGGAAGTATATCCAAAGGAAGTTACAAACAAATGAGAAGATGCAAATATGAAGAAGCTAGAAGCCAATATTGAAGATGCAATATTTGTGAAAGAAGGAAGGCTTAACAGACAGAAGAAATATACATGAAAGCTAATGGATATTACAATTGTATGAGGAATGTGAAGAAAAGGAAGGTACAACAAACACTTAATGGTAACTTCCATCTTAAAGCTTTCGACAATTATTCTGTAAGAAGCTACATGAAGACATAAACAACAACTAATATTATGAAAAAGAGGATTGTGCTAAAGTGTTATTCAATTTTATTATTGAGAGAAATGTGCTAAATTATGAGGAGTTATACTGTAATCAATCAAAGAGAGTTTCTAATCTCTTCAAAATTAGTGGCGATTATTTGAGAGAAATATGAGGGAGACTTTGTAAACTTATGTGATCTCGAGGTACCAAGTAAGGCAAGGTTATAGGAATTGTTGACCTCAATGTGACTTTCTTTCAAATAATTGAATAAGCCAATATTGAGGACTAGTATCCTTAGCTATAGGCTGGACGAGTGAATTAACATACAAAGTGGAACCACTATAAATACTTGCTAGATCTTCCTATCCCTTACTCTTTTGTTTATCGTAATTTATTCCACTATTATTACTTTTAAGCATTGATCTCTAATATATATATATATATATATATATATATTCATAAAGTATTGATTAAGTGTCATTGTTAGACAAGAAAGAAGTCTTCTTTGTGAAAAATATTAAGTGCTATAATAATCAATTCAACCCCCTACTTAATTGTTCATTAGGACGATTAATTGCATATTAATCAATTAACAAGTTAAAGTTTCAACTAATCAATGTTCATTCGTGATGTGTGGTGTATAAGTATAGGATAGTCTTACACATTTTGTGCTAATATTTAGAAATATAACCAGACTAATACATAAATTCCATTAATAATTAATGCATGTTGTTTGTTTCTTAGTCATCTCGATCTAGCAAGTGAAAACTTTTGAATGGGGTTCATAGTCTATGATCATAAGGTTGAATTGATACGATAATTTAGACACCTAGGCCATATTTGGTGGTGCAATAGCTAATTGATAGGAGAGAATTGTGATGGCATAATGGTCCTAGAAGTGGGGTGAAGCCATACTAAAAGTTGTTTGTAGGTATAAGACTCAGTGATCGATATAGTATGGATGACTTTAACCTTGATGTATAGATAACATTATGTCTCTCTATATGAGATTACATAAGGATATAGTTTGGTTTCAAATGTAATGAAAGGAATTAAGGTTCAATCACCTGATCCTATGCTTGAAGCTTGCTAGGAATGGTCCATCAAGCTTTGTCTACCTATCCTACTCCGAAAGAAATCAACATTGTGTGGAAGTCCGAGCTATATGAGTATCTAAGCTCCCATTAAGCATATACTATCTCTAGAGTGGATAAGATCGAATGTCATTAGATCTAGACAGTACGACCATGTCTACTCATTCGACTTTATTTGTTTATCTTGTGCTAGAAAAGCTCTTAACCCTTGCTTGACATGTGTTTTTAACACTATTTTTGTTTTATTGTTTGCAAGTGTATATTATTTTTGTCACTTCTCCATTTTGCCCTTTTTTTGAACAATTCAAGGTTATGTAATTTACTTCTTTTAGACACTTATCCATTTTAAATATTTTGATTTCTTCTTTTGTAACCCTTGAGGGCTACTATAAATTCCTTCACATTTTAATAGCCAAAATTAGTGAATGCACATTCTTCTTCTCTAATTTGTTCTTATGAAGGCTACTAGCTTCTAAGTTTGTCCCCCTATATTGTTATCAAACACTTAAGTAAGGTTTGTGGCGAGTGACCTTCGATTTCTACTTGTGCATCATATCAAGTACGACATTAGGTTCATAAAAGCTTAAGTGGTGTATTGTATCTACTAAGTTGCTTGCAAGTTTGCTTAACCCCTCAACCAATTCCACCTCTACTTTTGGCTATAGGTTAATCAGATTTACCCCTATTGTGTTTAATAGATATTGCTTCGTATCTTCACCCACGAGGCATATTATGTAGGGCCTAGATATCCCCTCAATTATGGATGCTTACAGTGTGTCCTAAAGTCATGAATACTCTTTTCTTACTTTTTTTACAATTAATATCTAATAAATCTTAGTTGTTGTGTTTAATAAAAGAGCGTATGGGATTACATCAAGTGTGTTTGTGGCTATTTTTGTATTAAGTTCGTTATAGCTCATTCTTCTTTTTTACCATTAGATGATGATTGTTTTGTTAACTTATGATTCCATGTGTTATGGTTCCAATGTTAAGAGTTAGGATGACAACTATGACGTATAAATACATCTTAACTATTTCTTTTGGACTCTTGATAAACTCTATTGATGTTTTGCTCTATTGTCTTTTGAAGGACATTTAAGAATTATTATTTTTCTAAAGATTTACTCAAACTTGGACTATGGACTTATATTTGGTTTCAAATGTTTTTTGCTAAAGTAACCTTGGAAACACTTATGAGATATGCCCCAGTTGAAAAAAAAAAAAAAAAACAGATTCTTCCTTTGTGATAGATGTAGACAAACTATAAACCCCCTAGAAACATATACGAAGTTTTCCCTTTGTAAGCTTACCTTTTAATTAGAGAAAAGGGGAAATGGGTAACCTATCTTATTAATAGAAAGGTGGTGTGATGCCAATCTTAAAGACATACTATGTGTTATACTTTATTAGCTAGGTTACGGGTAAGCAAACTTGAACCTTGTTCTCATTAATTTAGAATCTAATTCGGATTTTTCTTAAGAGGTATGGCGGTGTGGGTACAAATGTAAGGGTCATGTACGTGCTACATGAGAAGTCGCACTACACGTGACTAAAGAAACGACTTGAGTGACTTGTACGAGATGATCAGGAGAGAAGCGTAAAGAAAACGAGTAGGTAATCTTGATGAGGCTCTAACACGTATGGTAGCAAGTAGAGGAGCATGATGGCATCAAACTCTAAGATTAATAAATAATAGGGTAGAGTTCTTAAGGTATTTCAGTGTTTGATTTTTAAGACAAGATTCTAGCATAGTAACGGCATTAATCGAGATTTTTCTCTTATCCAAATGAGGATGTAAATGGGATATTTATTGGAAATGATAGTTGATCACATTCGTTATATTATGATGGTGATCAATGGTTAATATTGAAGTTTTTTATTAATGGATATTAAATGAGCTATTTTCATGGTTTAAGCTTAAATAAAAGTTTTATTTATTATTTTAGTGTGAACCAAACCAAGAAAGGTTGGATCAAGTAAATAGATCAAACGAACCCTACTTCAAGCCTACCATACCAAATCTTTCTTGATCATCCCAATAATTTATGGGCTTAGCTCCTTGAGCCCTATCACCTTAGCCCGAGGAGTCAAATCTATTTAATCAATGGGCTTGAAGCTAATATTAAATTTGGCCCTCTATAAGAGATATGAATTAAGATCAAGAAAAGGAAGTTTTTGAATCATGCTCTAATCTCAAATCATTTGTGAGGAACATCACTATTGTAAAGACCCAAATAGAGCTCCTCCCATTGAGGAATTGTTCACTTTAGCATTAAATGCCACATTGTTTTGCTCTTGATGCCAACTGCTTCCTAAGAAGTCACCCATCGTAAGAGTATTCCCTACTAAGCTCTCTTAACTTTAGAGTTCCAATGAACTTTAGGTCGTTGCATCAAAAGGTGGCTTAATAATTAAAGTTTTATTACCTTCCATCTAAGGGATATTAGAATCTACCCTCCTTGCAGAACTGATGTCCTCATCAATTTTGTTACACTAATCTAGGACCATTACTAAGAAAGGAGGATTCTAGAGGTACCCCCATCTTATAACGTGTTGCCCTACATAGCATTTAGTTCTATTACTTTCAACTGGTGGACTATTTTAATACTACTTATATCAAGACAAGTAGAACTCTTTCTATTAAGGTATTATTAGCATTGGCGTCAAACGTTGTACGATTTTGCCCCTGGTGCTAGTTGCTTCCTAAGAGGTCAACTATCCCATGAGTACTTCCCACTAAGTACCCTGAACTTTAGAGTTTCGATGAACTCTAAGTCATTACAACAAAAGATACCTTGACAATTATAATTCCATCCACTTAAGTGAGTACCTTTTTCCAAAAAGGAAAAAGGAAAGAAAAAATAATCATTGATTTCAAATTCTAAAAATGGTTTTAAAACTCACTAATTGCATAACTAGCCTTTACATATTTTAGTTAAATGGGGTACGTGGCGGCTTGTTAACACCAATAGGTTTATGGACACAATGTTTATGGCTACAATCGTAAGTATTAGGATGGTATAGTAGTTAGACACTTAAGCAACTAAGGGTAACTTGGTTGGTGGTCGATAAGTAGGAAATATGATTAGTACAAATGGTAAGATCAAAAGAAAGCTATAGTAAGTGCTATACAAAGGTGTAAGACTTACGTATAATATATTATATGAGAATCATGATCATCAAAGGCGGAATTAGGTAGTGAGCTCCATAGAGACACTTATGGTTCTAGTTCTAGAGACGTGTTGGTTTGGTTGCCCCCCCCTCAATGGCTTATTGTGTAGGATTCAAACCCCTTGTTCTCTAGTGTTCTAAGGAGTCATGATCTATTCCAACTATCAGGACACCAAAAGTGTGCTGATTGTTTACACTTAAATTAATAACCTCAATGAACTTTGGTTTCCACATTAGAATTAAGCTTGCATGTGACTGATATGGTTTGTATTTGTGGCTACTATATGCTTTCTAGTGACCTACTCCATTGTTCTTACCGTTTTTAGATGACGATTTGTACATTAACTTTGCTTAGTAGGGATTAAATTTTCATGTGTGATCCTAAGGATGAATTCAAATAATTAGGCCTCTTATCTAGATAGCTAGACTTTCCATATTGATATTATGTTTTACTAGATTATATTATAGACTTTAGGCTTTTTCGCTGTAGATTTGTTTGTAGACTTCAATGTTTTTACACCTTCTAAGCCTTGGACTTATGTTTGGACATTATGATAAGATATAATGTATTTTAGTACTATGAGTTTTGAAAACCTAACATTCAAATCAAAGATTTTCAAAGTATAAAATTTGGAATTAATTAGTAAAAGTTTTTCAAAATGTAAAGCCGAGCAAGAACTACCAATCAACTATCTAATTGATTTTTTTGCACAATCAATGAAGGGTTTTGCAAAGTAAAATTTGATCAAAATAAGGAATTAGTTTAGAAACCCTTAGCGTGTTTTGCTTAAGTAGGAGATATGACAGGCTATTACTACCTTTTCTAGGTTTTGAGACATAATTGTTGACATGTGTAGACACCGTATTTTTGTATCCCTTTCACCCTTTACAGTTTTAGTGTTTCTTGATTTTTTTTAAAGAAAAAAATTGAAGAATGAAAAATACAAAAAATAAAAAAATTGAAAAATAAAAGCCTTAGGTCATCTTTAGTATCATTAAGTTACATTGAACAAGTCATCTTATTTTTTAGAGTAAAAGTGCACACATGTAATTTAACGGTTCTAGGTCATATTAAAAATTTTTATGAAATCTTTGGACCCTATTTAGACTTAAATTAATTTTTATTTAATTTTAAAATCAATTTAATTTTAACATTTGTATGTGACCTTTTAGGTCGGTCATTTTTAGATTGAAATTAAGTTTAATGCAGTGTGTTTTATTTATTTATTTATTTATTTTTATTTAAAAAAAACGAGTAAAAGAAGAAGGAAAAAAAAATAGCATATTGGATTAGGTGTAAAACTTGGTCTATGCAAAAAATAATCAAGACTAAAGGCCTTACATGTAGATCGAAGCCCACAACATACAAGCATTCATCGCTTGCATCTTTTTTATTTTCAACCTACCATGTGTAGTACACATGCCAAGCTAGGTGTGTATGTACGTGTCACACATACCTGGCCTAAGTTTCTCCTTCTCTTTCTCGTAAATTCTTAGCCTTTTCCCTAGAATATCACCCCCTTTCTTTAACTCAATGGCTCATGTTTAAGCTACTTTTCACATGATTTCCATATGATTCCACCCAAATTCTTAGTGGAATTGTATAGTAGGCATAGTCTACTTTGAATGGAACCCAAAAACTTATTTGAATTCAAACATTTAAGGGATCAATATTGCATTCAAACTTTCTAAAAAACTTAGCTTTGTAACAATAGCTCCTTATTGACCGAGTTAAATCAGAGCTTGGCATTGACTTTAGAAGCCTCAATTCATCATGAGTAACAAGTTTAAACTCCATTAAGCAATCATTCACTATCAAACATGCAGATTTTCCATTTGAATCAAGCATTATAGTGGATCAAAACGTGGGCTTTTATTTGCGAATTCATGACCTTTTATGTTTGTTTCAAGCTCCAATACTATAAATTGGAGCTCAAACAAGCAATCTAAACATAAAAAGAAAAAAAAAACACACATACACACACATACATATTGAATCCTTCCCATTTGAGCTTTGTTAAGCTTTCTCTTTATAGCCAATTGTGCCACTCTCTCCTTAGGATTAGTTCAAGCTCAAAACTCTTCGAGCCAATATAATGTTACCATTAAGATCTCCACTTACCAAGCTTTCGAATGCCACCTTTAGCTACTGTTGTTGTGCCTCCTAGTCATAATTTTAAATTACTAAGGGTTTCAAAAAGCTACTACCATCAACGAAGCCACTGCCACTAGTCACCCACACCCAAAACCAATGCCACTACAAGCTTCACCACAACCTAAAACCCCTACCTCGACCACCCTCTCACTCTCAACCGCTGCTACTTGACTCATGCACAACACCCAACATCACCATCTTCATTGACCATCACTAAACAGCTAAGTTGGCTGTAGAACAAATTCTATACCCGCTATCCCTCAGATAAACCTCACCAAAACACTTTTATTCGCTTGAAATCTTGATAGGAGACTACTACATAACATCGGATTAGCTACTACTCTAATCCCCATCGTAACCTAGATTTGCCAACATTAACTTAACTCGAAGTCTAGCCTAGATCCCCTCTTTTCCACTATCGTGCGTGACCCGACTGCATCTTAAGTTGGTTGGTTCATTTTTTTTTTTTATCATTTTAATTATCTAATAAAGTAAAGAACAAAATAATAGCAAAAGAAAACAAAAAAAACTTGATTATAGTCTTCATATTCTAACTCCTTTTTTTCTTTAATTTTTAATTTTAGTTATTGCTATATTTTTTTAAAATTTCCTTTTTGAGGATTCACAAGACAATTAAAAAAAATTCCTAAAAAAAATCATTTAAAAAAAATGGTCTTATCCAAACACTTTTAAAACTTTCTTTTTACTTTGAACAATGTGTTTTCTAAAAAAAGTCCCTTTTTTTTTCTAAAATTTGGAATTTTTTTTTAGAATTTTCAAAAGATTACAACCCTAAATTAGGAACCTTTTTTTTTTAGAGATTTTCTTACAATTAAAATAAATGAATTAAAACATAAACTTAACTGGTTTTCAAAAATTAAAAGAAACCAATATACCTAAATTTTCTAAATAAATTATGAAAATTTGATCCCGGATAATGGGTACGTAAGTATCCATAAGTGATTATGGGGCAACTTAAAATATTAAAAAAAATTATTTTTTCCCTTGTAAATATCTTTTCAATTTCTTCTATTTGTAAATAATTACAGTTTTATTCTTGTAAATAGAAATTATTTTTCTTGAATTAGATGGGTAACTGAAACATAAAGTTAATCTTGGAATGTTAAAGTGGTAACTATAGGGTTTAATATGATAACCTTTGAATTTGTAAATTTAGGTTCTTGAAAAATTTTTAAAAATTTTTCAAAAAATAGGTTAGTGGCTAAATTAGAACCGATCTGCCTAATCGATTCTAATTTAATCACTTTTTCCTGGTTCTACTTGGTGATGGCACCAAGTTTTTCAAAAAGTAAAATAACTAGGTTTTCTTTAGTTTCAATCAAGAGTTTAAACTAAATGAGTAAAGAGTTTAGTTTAAATCAAGTTAAAGGAAACGAAAAACCAAAAATTCAAGCTCGACAACTTGGCAACTTCATTAGGAACGTTAAGAGGGCTAGCCACTTAAACCTTTTGAAGTTAGATTTATTTTTCCAATTGTCCAAGTTAAATTGTAATTTATCCATGTAAATATTTTCAAAGTATATATAGTTAAACTAACCAATTTATTGCAGCTAACCTATTTATTTATTTTTAAGTTCTTAAATCAAGAAATCTATGGTAGAAATGGTCAGTATCATATTGTCCTAGAACCTTTAAGAGTAGGATCATTGTGTAAGCTTCGGATGTTGTGGGATTACCACCTTCTGAGGTCGATCAAGCTACCCTACTCAAGTTTCAATTGGATTAAGGAACCATTCTTCAAAAATGTGTTAGATCATAGAACTTGAAGACCTTTAGAACCCATTCTTCTACATACATGAAACCCCTTTTCAAAAGATTAGCAAGAACCTGTAATGTAGCAAACCTAAACAAAGAACTTGCAACTGGGAGCCATTGTAATTTTCTTATGTTTCTTGTCTTTTGTAATTATTCTTGTAACATATGCATTGTAAATTTCCTTATGAATATCCTTGTAAAGATTACATGTAAAGATTAGAATAAACTTTAAATGTAATATTTTCTTTTATAGAAATGGAAAACTTTGCTTAGGATACTTTCAAGGAGATCTATGTCTACTTGCCTCATGAACATCATAACTCACTTGAGAATTGGCTTCAACTCTTTAGCCTAGATAAATAGGAATTCATCAAGAGTAAAGTCGGGCTTATCCTATCCTTACAAAATATCACTCCAAACATTACGATAATACGGGCCTTAATGTATTTTTGGGAGCTCGAAGCTATTACTTTTTGTTTTAGCCTACATAAGCTAAGCCTGAAAATAGAAGAATACTCCCAATTACTCTAAGCTTCCACTATAATTGATTACATCTATGTACTAGATTTTGAGGTCGCTACACTAAAAATTTTTAGTGAGCTACTAAGAGTAAGGAAAACAAAAATAAACTTTGTCTTAGTTCATGGGAATGCCCTTAGGATGGATGAAATGGTTCTCCATTGAGTTAAAATATAAGAAGAAATGAGACATCTTTTGTACAAATCTAGATACTTGGCACTTGTATCGGGTAAATGCTTATATCTTAGTGATATTTGGTGCCACTCTTTTTCCAGATGGAGCATGCCACATTCACTTTAGGATAGCTGAATTGGTATCTCAATTCTTGGAAGAGAAGTCATACATACCTACGCTCTTGGTTGAATAGATACATTCACTGAACCATCTCAAGAATAAGAAATTTAAGGATCTAAAAACCAGCATTGCCCTACTCATGGTTTAGTTCGTTAGTCATATGAGAAGCTACTAGCTAGATTTTAGTCGGGTCAGGTTCGCACAATGGTATGATCTCATCAAATCTTTCGAAGAACAGATCCAGTTACTTGAAAAATATTACTACCTATCACTGGGTTTGGGATTTTCAAAATATGTAGGTTAAAGAGATACTCTTGATGGCCAGATGGTATTAAGTAATCAGATGATTAAAGGATGCAAGGGTTTTGAAGCGGTTCCTCTAATTAGTTTCAATACTTGCACTAGATACTATCTAGCTACAATGATTTAACAAGTTGGGCCCTTTCAGGCTTTAGTTCAAAAACCAGCACTTAAGCTATCTTTGTTAATTTCCATGACCCTCACATCTCTATAGTGGACAAGGTAACCAAGATCTTGGATATCAAATTTCTCTGGTGTAAAAGGGTAACTACCCTTATCATTAAAGGGATGCTCATCAAATCCCAAACAACTAAGGAATTTGTCTACTGCTAGCTTCAAAAATTAAGGGAAGAGGTAGAGATGAAGGAAAAGGAAGAAAACCAGGTTAAAGCTACACCAAAGAAGCCACGAGAAGAAGAAGAGAATCTAAAGGCTTGGTGTGAAGAATATCACCAACGGATGAAGGCCTTGGAAGAACAACTTAAGAAGGCCAAGAGAAAAATTCAAGAGTTAAAGGCCTTAAAGTTTAGAAGAGAAAAAAGGATGAAGCTAAGCTAAGTCGTTGCCAAAAGAAAGAGAGTTTAGGAATTTTCTTTTTAATAAAGTGATAAATATGTAAGCTCTACATATTGTGATAATTACTAAAAACAAAGCATTTTGCCACATTATGAGTTTCTCGCCAACTTAAATTTCTTTACATTTGTATGCTATGCATTCTTGCATTAGTGAATTTATTTCTTTCCTTTCAAAAAGAAAATAGATATATTTGTGCTAACTTGTTAAGAAGCGTTCTTAAACCAGGTTGTAAAGATAGCTCCTAAACGTTAATTCTTTCAAAGAATTCCAATCCGCACTCACTCTTAGACCAAAATGGCTAACTAAGGAAACAACATCATCAATACCAATGATGAAAACAACAATGTTAACCTTGAAATCACCAATCCTACTGAGATGAGGTTTTGCTCTTTGTAGTGAATCATGGGAAAAATCGCAGAACAGATGAATTTCCTTGCTAATAGTATTGCCTCACTCAAAGCCATAGTACTATGAAACAAAGAGCACTTTAGGGCCCGCTATAAAAAGCATATTAAGGCTATACCCTTAGAAGTAGAAGAGAGCTATCCAAATGTCAATCCAGCTTTTGAGTCTTTTAAATTAGAAGGGGTCTATTTGAAGGTCAACCTGACTTCTTAAATACTCATTCCCAATCAATATGAAGCTAATTAACTCAAGGGCTAACAAGGACAGTTTGAAAGAATTGGAAAGGAAGTTGACCGAATAGATCATTAAGAAGATGAAGGCACTTAGAAGTTATGATGGTTTTAAGCAAGATGGTATCACAGATTTCACTACTTATAATTATGGGAGCTACCCTAGGAAGTTCAAGGTATCGGAATTTAAAAAGTATAATAGGACTGGATGCCCCAAGCTACACATTAGGATATACATGCAAAAGATGGGTAGGTGCGTACAGTATGACCATCTTATGGTACAAACTTTAAGATAGCTTGACAAGTGTAGCTTTGACCTTAAATGCCCAACTTGACTTGAATTAGGTATACATATGGAAGAAACTTGTTAAGGCATTTTATGAACAATAAAAGTTCAATGTTGAAGTTGCACCAACTATAATAGACTTAGTTGCCCTTAAAAAAAAAAACTAATAAGTCATTCAAAGAGTATGCACAAAGATGGAGATCCCTAACTATAAGGGTATCTAACCCTATGACCAAAAGAGAGTTGACCTCAACTTTTATTATACTCTAGAAAAGCCTTACTTCTCCCACTTGATCGAGTAGGCCTCATCCACCTTTACAGAAGCAGTAAGGTAGGGTGTCAAATTGAAAGTGTCGTCTCAGCTAGCAAACTCCAAGAGCCATTAAATAGAAGACTACCTTTTTCATCCTCTTTAATAGCAACTATAAGTAATGCCAAAGAAGCCACTATCAGTATGGTAAATTCAAACGCCAGATCTAATGCCCAAGTCTCCTTTAGAACAAATCCCCAATAAATTCAATGGCAGTTCAAAAGCCAACCTCTAATCAACAAGGCCTTGAGACGGTTCGCTAGAATACTAGTCCCTTTAAGTTAGGTCTTCGAAAAGCTAAAGAAGGATAACTTGATTTAGTTTGAGTTCCCCACTAAAAGATATGAGTGAAAGGTCTTTTATCCTAATATGAAGTGTGAATATCAATAGGGGTAGGTAGGTCACTTGATTAACACATGCTAGAGATTGAAAAATAAAATTCAGGATTTGTTTGATGAGATTTTGGTCCAATTGGATTTCGTAGAAGCTCCAATTCTAAATATCAACAATAATACTTTTAACTAACCATGGCTCTCTTATCAACATTATTTTTTATAATTTAGATCTCACTATTAACATGATTGGTTTAAACTGGAAACCCAAGGTCTTCAAGTTTTACAAATCTGAAGCGAAGTAAGCCCTAAGAGCTAAGAGATACACTTTCCATGTACCCATAGCACTTGAGAATTATAAGACTGCTCCATTCAACTATCATGTAGTTAACTAAGGGCAATTAAGTTCTCTTATTGGTGGGATTACCTTCTTCGACAAGGTTTATGCCTTAAAAGAAGACCTTAAAAAGAAGAATACACTAGAGGAGACAAGCAACAAATTAACTAAATATGAGGAAGGATTGTTTGCCTTCACCAAAATGATTTAGTTAAGTGAATACAAGATAATGGATTAGCTCACCAAGACTCTAACAGGAATATCACTTATGGGCTTGTTAATGGCATCCAAATCGCATCGGGAGGCTCTATTTCAAACCTTAAGGGAGGTTATGGTCCCTCTTGAAATGTGGACTCAAAGAATGGGACTAATCACCAACTCCATCTTCGTCATTGATCATATCTCTTTTTCTATTGAAGAATTGGGTCTAACTGAGCCAATTTTCATAATAGTATGAAGCAATGATATAATCATAACTAAAGTCTTTATTGAAAACGAATTATCTTTGAATGTTTGCCCCCTTGCCACCTTAGACCTATAAAGTGTTGATACAACTACGATCAAACTGAGTTCTACAATAGTCAGGGCTTTTGACAGATCTAGAAGAGAGACCATAAAGGAGATTGACTTGCAAGTTAACATTGGCCTTCAAACCTTCATTATTCAATTCTAGGTCCTAAATATCCTAAGATCCTTCAATTTACTCTTGGGAAGACCTTGGATTCATGCATCAGAGGCTATACCTTCGAATTTGCATCATAAGATCAAGTTTATCTCAATTGGCCAGATTAGAAAAATTTTGGGGATTAAGATTATGAAATCTATAAGGATATGGCCATACCTTATATAGGCATTGAAGAGCAAGAAGACTTTGGGCTCCAACTATTTGATGAAGTGTACATGGTTACCAATCCTAGGGAAAGAAAGAACGAGAAGTTCAAGTTCCAGGAAAGTCATATTGGTACTCATGCCCTTAGCTACATACCAACTTTGATGGAAGAGTTTCAAAATAAGAAAACGAAGGGTAAGAGAGGTGATAAATTATATCATTCCCTATTGACCTTTACACTACTGATTGAGACATTTACTTAGGTTGATACTCAGGCCCCAGAATCTACTAAAGAAGACAAACCCAACAAAGTTGAATTGGCAAGCCTATCTTACGAGCTCCATCAACATCTAAATAATTGGTTCTCCATCCTTGTGAATAGCAATAGGATTTCTCTAGGGTAACAGATGAATCATAGCTTAGTATTTTTCATGAGTTTTGTAATAATTGTTCTAAATAATGTACTTGCAAGAACTCTTAATGAATAAAAGATTAGTTTCCTTTTCTCGATTATGCTCCACTTCTCCTTTACTTATACTCTTTTCTTTATACATTGTTGCCTAAATCTAATGCTTTGAACGAAAGTTGGGGATACCTTATATAAGTAGATGATGAAAATATTAGTAGCACTTCCAACCTTACTAGGTTAATCGTTGGGAGTGATGTTGATAGCTACAGTAAAATACAAGAGAGCTAGCAAAAACATGAGATGAGTAGAAATTTCCATTGATAAGCCAATCGAAACAATTAATAAAGGGTCGATGATAACTTGAGGAATTTGAAGATTAGAGGGAATTTGAAAGAAGAGTAGAAGGTAGAATTAACCGTATCGTTATCTAAGTATCAAGATGTATTTGCATGGTCTTATGAAGATATGCCTAGGCTAGATCCTTCAATTGTAATTCATCACTTACCTACTTAAGAAGACATTAAACCTAAGAAGTAGAAACTAAGAAGATTCTAACCAAATGTCATGTTGAAGATCAAAGAAGAAGCTAAGAAGTTACTTGAAGTTAACTTCATCGAAATATCTGATTACCTTAAGTAGGTGGACAATAATGTGTCTATAATCAAGAAGAATGGGGAAGTATAATCATGTAGCAGGTACATGTATACATCTTGTATTTTCCCATCATGGTAGGGAATAATTTGTGCATGGATTTTTAAGACCTCAATTAAGTAACACCTAAAGATAATTTTCCTTTACCCCACATAGATGTCTTAGTAAATAATACAACTGGAGACCATCTCTTCTCATTAATGGATGCCTTCTTGAGACAGAATCAAATCAAAATGTCCAAAGAAGATAAGGCCAAGACAACCTTCATCATAACTTAAGGCACTTTCTATTACAAGGTAATGCCTTTGGGACTCAAAAATATCGTGGCAACTTGTCAAAGGGCGATGGTCACAATCTTTCATGATTTAATGTACATAGAGGTAGGTGTATACGTTGATGGTACGATTGCTAAATCCAAAGAAGTGGAGACTCACATAGATAATTTGAGGAAGTTGTTTGATAGATTGTGGAAATTCCAATTGAAGCTAAATTTAGAGAAGTGTACTTTCAAGTAACATCGAGGAAATTGCTGAGCTTCATAATCAACTAGAAGGGCATTGAAGTAGATCCCAATAAATTCAAAGCAATACTCAATATGCCCTCTCCACGCACATAAAAAGAAGTCAGAGGCTTGTTAGGTCATTTGAGCTACATAGCCTGGTTCATATCTCAACTGACAAACAAGTGCCACCCTTTATTCAAGCTATTAAAGAAGAATGATGATATAAGATGGGATGAAGAGCATAAGGAAGCCTTCATAACAATCGAGGAGTACCTTATAAACCCTCTAGTTTTGGTATCTCCTAAACTAGGGAAGTCATAATTTCTTTACCTTACTATATTACTAGAGTCCATGGGGTACATGCTTAGCTAGAAGGATGAAGCGGGAAAATAATGGGTTGTATACTACCTAAGTAAGAAGTTTACAAAGAGAGAACAAAAGTATTCCGAGATCGAAACATGTTGTGCATTAGTTTGGATCATGCATCGACTTAAACAGTATACACTCCATTAACAAATTGAGTTGCTAACATAACATGATCCCTTGAAATATTTAGCAGAGAACTAGGTGGGCGAATGCATCAAACATGTTAGGCAATACTACTTATGCAAGTCTATGCAAACAAGATAAATGCTCTGCTTCAAGAGTTACATATGTTGTCTGCATCTTAGCCATTTTTAATGTGGGGTATACACATCATTGGTTTGATCACTCCAAAGGTATTTAATGGTCACCATTTCATATTGGTAGTCATCAATTATTTTGATTAGTAGGTTGAAGCGTCATCGTATCCAAATGTTCCAAAGGAGTAGTAGTCAAGTTCATCAAGAGAGACATTCTGGCTCAATATGAGACTCTAGAAACAATCATTACCAATAATGGCACAAATCTCGATAATAAAGTTATGTCAGAGTTGTGTCGACAATTCAAGATCATCTATAAGAATTCTACTCCTTATTAATCTTAGATGAATGGGGTTGTAGAAGCGACTAACAAAAATCTCAAGAGAATCAGTGAAAATATAGTTGTTACATATAGAAATTGGTATGAGATGTTAACATTTGCAGTCATGGCCTATCAAACTTCTATCAGAACATCTATAGCAATAACTCCCTACTCCTTAGCATATGATACTAAAGTAATACTATTGATAGAAGTTGAGATCCCATCTCTTAGAGTGTTATCAAAAACTCAATTAGATGAGGCTGATTGGTTGAAGAAGTGCATTAAGCCATTGAATTTGATTGATGAAAGAAGACTAAAAACCCTGTGTTACAATCAATATTATCAGTAAAGAATGACTCAAGTTTTTAACAAGAAGGTGTGGCCTCGAAATTTCAAAAAGGGTGATATAGTGTTAAGAAAAGCTCTCCCTAATGTAGAAGATCCTAAAGGAAAATTTGCTTCAAATTAGAGAGGTCCTTATATCATAAAATGAGTGTTGCTTGGAAGGGCTTTAATTTTATCACCAATGGATGGTCCAAATTTGAGAGACCCTATTAATGCTAATGTAGTAAAGTAGCACTAGCCATGAAAATTAATGGAAATTCTTACTTCAAACACAAAATGCTTGCAACCTTAAATATTATTGTGGTTTAATTTTCATTTTCTACAAGCAAAGTTGGTATCCTTTGCAATTGCCAACATTGGAATAACCTTTAATGCTTTTCCACTCCATCAAAAGGTCTTATTGTCTTACTCCACTTTAATAAATCCTACATACTATAAACATAAGAGAAGCTGAAAGCTAGTTATAAAACAAAAGTGATTAACAAAACTCTTTAAAATACTTTATTACAAATTCATCCTCCTTAATAAGAAGATTTGTTTTCTATTTTTAGGGTAAGGCCACATCTAAAGGAGCAAACACCTCATGGCAAATAATTATTACTATATCAGAATCAAGAGCTTGAGTTTGGCAAGAAGAATTTGAAAGGAAGTTCATTCGAACTTTAAGGGTTGATACGTAGAGCTAGAAATTTGAACCACAACTTTTTCTACTCGAAGAAGATAGCAATTCACAAGTTGGGTCACCTTCCCTAATTCTTCAATAATGAGGTAGGAAGTGGAGCCTTTTATGTTCCATTTGGTTGACAATAGAAAGCTTATGTTTTCAAAGAGAATTGACCCTATTACAAAGACTAATTAGCTGGTTTTGATCGGACTTCTTAAGAAAAGGCTTTATTGTTTGGGTGCTATCAAGAAAGCTAAGTAAATGCTTCTGTACATTTTAGAATAAAGTTTTTTTAAGCATTGCATTTGCATTAAGCTTTTATTTTACTTAGGGTTTTAGCCAACCCGTAGGTCTCTTTCCCTTCACCATTTCCCTTAGGGTGTTAGCTAACTCGCAAGGTGCTTTTCAATCATTCTTTTCTACATAGGTTTTAGCCAGCCCATAAAGGCGCTTTCCCTTTATCAATTTCCCTTAAGTCAACCCATAAGGCACTTTCCATTGGGATTCTAGCCAGCACATAAAGTGTTTTCTTGTCTTAGCCGAACTCCAATTTCTCTCTTAAGGTTCTAGTTAGTTCACATTGTTCTCCTTTCACCAATCTCTTTGAGGGTTCTAACTAACCGATAGGGCACTTCCCTTTACTAATCTCTTTCAAGCTTTTAGCTAACCCAATAGGTGCTTTCACCTTTCTAACCAACTTTCATATCAATTTTTCATCTAGGATTACTAATCCTTTAGAGACGTTCTTGCTTAGGTGAGTCAGCTCAGAAAAGCACTATCATGTTTCATATCAATTTCTCATTTAGGGTTGCTAGTCTCTTAAAGACGCTCTCACTTAGATTGTTTAGCTTAGAAAAGCACTATTAGGGTTTTTATCGATTTCCCATTTAAGGTTGCTAGTTCCTTGGAGATGTTTCCACCTACGTTAGTCAACTTAGAATAGCACTACCAAGGTTTCTATCAATTTTTTATTTAGGGTTGCTAGTTCCTCAAAGACGCTACTGCTTAGGTTAGTCAACTCAAAAAATCACTACTTGGTTTCTATCAATTTCTCATCTAAGGTTACTAGTCTTTTAGAGATGCTCCCACCTAAGTTAGTCAGTTTAGAAAAGCACTATTAAGTTTCTATCAAATTCTCATTTAGGGTTGCTAATTTAAAGAGATGCCTCCTGCCTTGGATAGTCAACTTAGAAAAACATTACCAGGTTTTGTATTTGTTTCTCATTTGAGGCAGCTAGTGATGTTCCCGTAAGTCAGCCAACTCATAGAGCACTACCCTTCTTAACTGCTTAGGGCTTTAGCTAGCTCATAAAGCACTGTCCTTTCTCATATACCTCTAAGGTCATAGTCAACTCTTAGGGCATTACACCATTGTAAAACTTACTCTTGAATCTCAGGCAGCTCATAGAGTACCTTTTTTTTTTTTCTCTTTCACCTTTCACCAAATCCTTAGTGGATAAGGTTTAGAATAGTTAGTTATTTGTAGTGTTTATTAGTGTACACCTATCCCTAGGATAAAAAGGTTGTCTCTTTTGTCTTTTTGGTAAAGTTCTACTCAAACTTTATCATAAAGAGAGGTAGTTATAGATACTCTATTTTTGCCTCTTCTTTATAGTTTTAGTATTTCCTTTTTTTTTTTTTGTTTAAAAAGAAAAAAAATGAAAAATAAAAAAAAATAAAAGCCCTAAGTCATTTTTAGTATTGTTAAGTTACATTGAATAAGTCATCTTATTTTTTAGAGTCAAAGTGCACACATGTAATTTAAAGATTCTAAGTCATCGTAAAATTTTTTTGAAAATTTTAGACCCTGTTTATTCTTAAATTAATTTTTATTTTATTTGAAAATCAAATTAATTTTAACATTTGCATGTGATTTGTTAGGGTCGATCATGTTTAGGTAGAAAAAAGGTTTAATGCAATGTGTTTTATTTATTTATTTTATTTTAATTAAGAAAAGAGAAAAAGGAGAAAAAAAACGTAAAGTATCGAACCTAGTGTAAAACCTAGTCCATGCAATAAAACAATTAGGGCTGAAGGCCTTACATGTAGGTCGAAGCCCACAACATACGAGCACTTAATGCCTACATCTTTTTTATTTTCAACCCAATGCATGTAGTACACATGCCAGGTTGGGTGTGTGCATATGTGTCGTACATGCCTAGCTTAGGTTTCTCCACCTCTTTCTCAGGAATTCTCAGCCTTTACCCAAAATATCACCCCCTTTCTTTAGCTTAGTAGCTCGTATTTAAGCCACTTTTTCACATGATTTTCATACGATTCCACCTAAATTCTTGGTGGAGTCATGTAGTAAGCATAACCTACTTTGAATGAAACCCTAAACCTTGTCTAGATTCAAATGTTTAAGGGATCAATTCTACCTTTAAACTTTGTAAAAAACTTGGGTCTGTGATAATCTCTCTTTATGGACTAAGTTAAATTGGAGCTTGGCATTAACCTTGAAAGTTTTGATTCATCACAATTAGCAACTGTAAACTTATGTAAGCAATCTTTGACTATCAAAAATGCAAATTTTCCATTTGAATTGAGCATTGAAGTGGGTCAAAATGTTGGCTTTTGTTTTCAAATTCACGACCTTCCATGTTCGATGAGAGCTCCAACAATATAAATTGAAACTCAAATAAGCAGTCTAGATGTAAAAGAAAAATAGACACATCGAATCCTTCCCATTTGAGCTCTCTTAAGCTTTCTCTCTCTAGCTAGTTGTACTATTCTCTCTCTAAGATTAGTTTAAGCTCAAAAATCCTTGAGCCAATCTACTACTACCATTAAAATCCTTACCCACCAAGCTTTCGAACACCGCCTTTGGCTATTGTTACCGTACCTCCTAGCCATAGTCTTGAACCACTAAAGGTTTCAACAAGCTATGGCCATCCTTGAAACCACCACCACTAGTTACCCAGGCCCAAAACTAACATCACTATAAGCTTCGCCATGACCTAAAACCCTTACCCTAACCACCTTCTTACTCTTAGTAATTAGCACTTGACTTGTATGTAACACCTACTACCTCTGTTTACTTTAACCACCACCAAACAACCATTGTTGGTCGTAGCACAAAGTCTACACCCCCAATCCCTAATATAAACCTCATCAAAACACTTTTACTTACTTGAAATCTTGATTGGAGACCACTACATGACGTTAGATTAGTTGCTGCTCTCATCCCCATCGTGACTTGGATCTACCTAGCATTAACCCAACCTGAGAGCTGCAATCTGACTCAAAGTTAGGCCCAAATCCTCTCCTTTTAACCCATGCGTGGCCTAACTACATTTAAGGTTAGTTGGTTCAGTTTTTTTTTTTTTTTTTTTCATTGTCTTAATTATCTAATAAGGTAGAGAACAAAATAATAGCAAAAAAAAAAAAGACTTGATTATGGTTTTTATATTTTGATTCTTTTTATTATTATTATTATTATTATTAAACTTCCTTTTTGAGGATTCATAAAGAAAATAAAAAAGAATAGCTTCCAAAAAAATTGTTTTTTTTTTTTTAAAAAATGGTCTTATCCCAACACTTTTAAAACTTTTTTTAGAATTTTGTTTTCTTTCCCTTTTTTTTTCCTTAAATTTGTTAAAAAAAAAAACCTTTTCACTTAGAAAAGAAACCTTGTTAAAATTTTTTTTTTCTTTTTACTTAGAAAAATGTGCTTTCTAAAAATTAAAAAAAAATAATAAATCATTTTTCCAAAATTAGGACCTTTTCTTAGAATTTTCAAAAGATCACAAACCTATATTAGGAATCTTTTCCTTAGAGTTTTTTTTCTTTTCCTTAAAGTTAAAATAAACGAATTGAAACATAAACTTGACTAGTTTTTGAAAATTAAAAGAAACCAACATACCTAAATTTTTGGAATAAACTACAGAAGTTTGATCCCAAATAGCATATACATAGGCATCCGTAAGCAACTATAAAGCAACTTAAAATATAAAATTACTTTTGCCCTTGTAAATATTTTTTCAATTTCTTCTCTTTGTAAATAATTACAATTTTATTCTTGTAAATAGAAATTATTTTTCTTGAATTAGATGGGTAATTAAAAAACAAAGTTAATCTTGGAACATTAAAGTGATACCCATAAGGTCTAATAGGATATCTCCTAAATTCGAGAATCTGGTTTCTTGAAAGATTTTAAAAAAATTTTCAAAGCGCAAGTTAGTAAATGAATTAGAACTGATCTACTTAATCAGTTATAATTTAATTACTTTTTCCTAATTCTACTAAGTGGTGATTTCAAGTTTTTCAAAAAAAAAAAAAAAAAGTTGGATTTCCTTTAATTTTAGTTGAGAGTTTAAACTAAATGGGAACAGGATTTAGTTTAAATCAAATCAAGTAAGACAGAAAACCAAAAATACAACATGTATTAATATTTGATGGAATTTCTGATGGAGTTAATTAAAGGACTCGCGTTGAAAAGATTTAGATACTGAACATTCAAATAGATAAGAGGAAATTAGGAACTCAATTTAAAAAGAAGTAAATAACGAGGGATGGAATTGTACTTTCCCCGTTTATTCTTAAAGCTGACAACATTAGCCAAAATATGATAATCGAAGCTCTCATGGAGGTTGATTCGGGAGCAATAGATTCAATGTCAATCGAGAGGTAATATTAGATAAACATGCAAATATTTTGGAGATTGGTTTGACATGGTCCTGAATTTATTGTTCAGTGTCAAATTGTTATAACGATGATGAAGTTCTATGCATTGCTATAACAATATTAAAAAACAGAAAGTTTCCTCTGAAGTTTTATTATTTTGCATTTTGATTTATCGTATATATTTGTTCATACAAAATTAGGATATTTTGTGTATGTCGACCGAGTAATTTCTGTCGTACACTCACAGTTCAAGTTTGTGCATGGCAATCGATTAGTGTCCATACCCATTTGCATGGACTTTAGAAGTCTAACTCTTACATTTATTTTACAAAAAATTAAAAACCTGAACTTTTATAAATTTGAATGTTAATATTTAAGACTACATATGTGTGTGTATGTGAGAGAGTCCAAAAGATTATTCTAAAAGCTTTTAATTTATTCAAACTATATGGCAAATTATTTTCAAGGTAGATTTTTCACTGATTTTTTTTTTTTTTTTAATGAAGAGACATCTAATATGGAAGAAGGAGATGGGCCACATTTGTAGGCGCATTTATAAAAAGTCCAACTCTATTGTATTTATTTTTAAAAAATTAGAAACCTAAAACTTTCATAAACATGTTAATGTTTGCATGGCCTTTTTTTTTTTCCTTAAAATAAAAAAAGAAAACCACATGAGAGAGAGAGAGAGAAAGAGACACGCCAAAAGATTATTCAGAGGTTTTTATTTATTCAACCTTACATTGATTAGCATATAATTTTTAATGTAGATCTTTCGATGAGGTCTTCTTTGACAAAAAGGCATCTAATATGAAAGAACTAGTTGAGCCGCAATTACACGCACATAACCCACCCACGCATTCACAACATGTTGGATCACAATCATACTTAGTATTGCATTTGTGAGTGACATTTCTTGCTTCCAAATGCAAGTGAGAAACTGCAAGTAAAACATATTGCAGATTAGCATCATCCATCATTTTTGTGCCTTTGTTCCCTTAAACCTACTTTATAATATAATATGTTTAATCGTGTATTTCATAATATTATTCGAACAAACTTGTATGCGGAGGGAGACAGAGAAAGAGAGAGAAACCAAATGAAACAAGTAAGAGAGTAGCTAATAGGATTTTCTTCAATGCAAGCGTCTCCATTTCTCCTTAGTACTGGCTGCGTAAACTTAATTCAACTTGAAGGATAATGTGATATTTTCTTCTTGTATTGTTGTGTTTATATAGCCAATCCTAAAAATCTACAATAATTGAATTTCTAATTTTATTGTAAAACCATGATTATATTTCAGAATAACATTCTATATTAGAATTTTTTCCATTAACTATTTCGCTTATAAATCATATTGGTGTAGGTTAATTAATTTGAAGTTAAATACTTGCTTTCAAGAAAAGACAGACATGTATGAATAGTTTGCAATGTGTTTTTTTTTTTTTTTTTTGCCAACTAATGGTTTGCAATGTGTTGAATAGCATTTAAAGGAAACTTTTAAAAGTAAATTTACACGCCCAGATTTGTTATCCTTAATCTATAAATTAGATGTTGAGCAAAACGTAAATATCTGAGAAAGAAACTTTTGAGACACTTAAAAATTACTATCTTTAGACTATATAAATGGTATTTGCATGAGTCTTGATATTGGGTTCTGTAAACCTTTAGAATTTTTGCTATGTTTTACCTTTACTAATCTCGTATTGTAATTTTGTTTAAGGGAAAAAAATGTTAGGTGAAACAAATTATTTCTATATAATAGTTTAAATTACAATTGCTACTGATTGATTAGATATATAATTCTCAAAGAATGCTTTTTTAGAGAATTTAAATTGTAAAATCACTTTTGTGAAATTATCTAATGTATGAGCCAATATAGTCATCAAATGGGTCAAAATACATTCACCCATAATAAGTGGAAAATTGTGAAATTATGATATTTGGTAACATAATGAAATTCCTTTTTTGATAAACCCTTGAAAAATTGTAATATTCTCAATCACAAATAGTAACAAATCAAATTCTTCTTTTGAAAAACCCTTGAAAAATCACAATGATTGAAGGTAAAATATATCGATTGTATCAAGTTTTTAGTACTGTTGCTGGGGACTTTCGATATTAAAAACACTAGTTGCTTTATTACTTTGACCATTTTTTTTTTCCTTTCTCTTTTGTTTTCATTGTTTATTTTTATTACCTAGAGCTACAATTGATTCTATATTTCTTACCCTTGTAGTGCATGACCCAAAGCAACCTGGAAGATTTGGTAGAACCTGATCTTGAAATTGAGAGAACTATCCTTCAAAATTTGAGATTGCGACCTAGACAAACTGTGGCTACCATAGAAAACGAGTCAATTGTTGAGATTAAGGAAGACGTGAAGAGGCCAACACTCAATTCATCAATCAAGAAACTCTATCACACATGACTAACAATGGTAATGAAGCAAATCGGACTATATCTGACTATTCAAGGCCTATACTTACATGAGCTGACTCTAGTATCACAAGGCCAACCGTCGCGATTAATAACTTCCAAATTGCACCTAACAACATACAAATGGTACAACAATATGTTCAGTTTGACGGTCTCCAAGATGAAGATTTTCTAGAGATTTGTGATACATTTAAAATCAATGGAGTTACGGATGATGCCATCCGACTGCAACTATTTCCTTTTTCCTTAAGGGGTAGAGCAAAGCAGTGGTTGAACTCCCTACTATAAAATTCAATCACAACTTGGAATGAATTGATAGAGAAATTTTTAGAGAAGTATTTCCCACCTGCAAAGACCGTTGAACTTCGGAGTGACGTTTCTTGCTTTGCCCAATTGGAAGCGGAGACTCTATATGATACTTGGAAGCGGTTTAAGGATTTGCTTAGAAGGTGCCCACTTCATGGCCTCCCACTATGGATGTAGATTAAGACCTTCTATAATGGTCTCAATTTATCTACAAGACAGATAATTGATGCATCCGCAGGAGGTACTTTGAACATAAAGATACCCGAGCAAGGAAAAAACTTGATTGAAGGAATAGCAATGAACAATTATCAGTGGGAAAACATTAGAGCCAAGCAAAAGGTTGCGGGAATTTATGATGTAGACTTGACCACTGTTCTGGCAGCCAAGGTGGATCTATTAAGTAAGAAGATTGATACACTCTCTATTGGCTCTCAACAAGTACAACCGGATGTAAGTGGCTTTGGCATGCAGGGTTATGGAGCATAAGAACAATTGGAACAGGTAGATTATCTAGGAAATCCACCGATACAACAAAATAACCCCTACAGCAACACTTACAATTCCGGGTGGAGGAATCATCCTAATTTCTCATAGGAAAACCAAAACCAAGGCCAGTAGAAGACTAACTTTAGTCTACATGGATTTCAAAAACCATTACCACCTCCCCTTCCTTAAGAGAAGAAGTCTAGTTTAGAAGAACTTCTCATGAAATATATTCAAGGCAATGAGGCTCGGCTATTCAACATTGAATCATCGTTGAGAAATCAAAAGGCTTCCAATCGCAATCTTGAGAAGAAAGTTGGTCAACTTGCAAAAAATGATCTCTGAGAGGCAACAAGGGACACTCTCAGGGAATACCGAGGTTAATCCCAAGGAACATGTTGATGTTGTGACCTTAAGAAGTAGTAGAAAATTGCAAGTGGAGAAGAAGGATGGTGGGGAAGTAGTTGAGAAAGAAGTGGAAGTCAACTGTAAGGAAGATGCAAAGCTACTAAAATCAAAAGAAAATGTGGAACCACCGAAAGTGAAGGAGTACAAGCCTCCCATCCCTTACCCGCAATGCCTTAAGTAAAGTTACACTAATCAGAATAAATAATTCGGTGAATTGCTTGATATTTTCAAACAATTACACATTAACTTACCTCTTATTGATGTCATCTTGTAGATGCTAAAGTATGCGAAATTTCTAAAGGACCTTCTATTGAACAAGAGGAAGTTGGAGGAGCTTACAACCATTACATTTAACGAGGAATGCTCGGTACTTCTCCAAAAAAAGCTGCCACAAAAATTAAAAGATCCAGGGAGTTTCACTATTCCTTGTATGCTTGGCAATTTGTTAATAGATAATGCTTTGATAAAGTTAGGAGCTAATATAAATTTGATGCCATATAAATTATTCAAAAAGCTAGGGTTAGGAGAACCTAAACTAACGCACATGAGTCTTCAATTAGCTGATAGGTCTATCACATACCCTAGAGGCATCATAAAGGATGTTTTAGTGCAAGTAGATAAATTCACCTTTCCGGTGAATCTTGTTATACTTGATATAGATGAGGATATTAAGGTACCAATCATTTTAGATCGACCCTTCTTAGCCATCGTTAGGGCTATTTTTGATGTTAGTGAGCATAAGTTGATATTACGGGTCAGGGATAATGAAATAATTTTAAAACTCTAGAGGCAACGAACAAATTTCTTGACTCAAAGGAAACATGTCACAATGTTAATACCACTAATGTTGTTATATCTACATGTGTACAGGAAACGCTTGCCAAAGATTTCTCAAGCTATTGCTTGCAAAAGGGAGATGAAAATCTAGTGACCAACCCCAATCGTGCAGAAGTGGTAGCTCAAATAGAAGTTCATGAATCTATTGTGAACAAGAAGGGGATTGATCCACTTCACAAGCCAAAGGATCTTAGGTTAAAATCCTTCAAAGAGAAGCCACCAATGTTGGAACCAAAATTTTCAAGAAATCATTTGGAACATGTCTTTGTGGTGAAAAGTTCAAAATGCCCAATGACAACTGCATCTAAGCTAAAAGTGGACAAAATGAAGAAATTTAGGCTACATGAATTTGATAAGTGGTATGATAAGGAGAGAAACTATGGAAGTCATGCACCAATGAAATGGAATTGGCAAGGTCGATGGCCAAAGGATAAATTTACACTCGTATGGAAAGTTTAAAAGCGAGATACAAGAGGAGTCCTATCTCCGCCTGGATGAAGAATCATGAATGACAAGACGTATTCCATCGAGCTGTCGACGTTAACTATAGCACTTCTTGGAAGGCAACCCATGTCTAACTTTGCTCACACTTTAGTTCTTTTAGTTTATTCCATTTTATTTTTCTTTTATCTAACTTTGCTTTACTTCTTTTATTTGTTTCAATTTTAGTAATAGGCTTTTCTTTTTAGTTTAATTTTTTTTTTCTTTAGTTTTCTTTGTCTTATTTTTCTAGTTTAAGTACTTTTATTTCTTTAAGTTTCTTTTTTTTTTTTAAATTCATGAATTTAGGTTGGGTAAAAAAAAAAAAAAGAAAGAAAGAGAGAGAACAAAATATTACACAGGCATGGGACACGGTTGTGTCCCAGCTTGTGTTTGCCCAAGAACATATATGCAGCATAGAAAGTTACACAGGCGTGGGATACAGTTGTGTCCCAGCCCGTATTAACCCAGCACCTACATAATGTATCCATGCATTGCACAACACTTTTAAAACAAAAACACACATGCACATAAACATGAAATCACTCTTTTCTCCATCTTCTTCTCACATTCCACTTTTCATTAACTAACTTTTTCATCAAATCCAACACAATCCAAGTGACCACGGCAAATCATGAAAAGTATATTATTCAGAGGAGGTCCAAATCTGTTACATCATCTTCCACTCATGAGGGCACTATTGTTAAGCTACTAGCCACTCTTTCTCCACTATAGTATCTTATGCTTCAAGGCAAAGAAGTATTAGTTTCTTTTTCAATACATGTATTTCCTTTTTCCCTATGATGTTTTTTTTTTTTAATTGTTTCATATTTTGCTATTGTGCTTTCTTAGTCGTACATTAAGGACAATGTATGTTATTAAGTGTAGGGAAAGGATATATATGAATTTATTACTATTTAGGAGACCAATTATTTATATTGGACCCAATTAATTTTTAAGTTAACTTACAATAGGTGATTAACAAGTGTTGGAATTTGAAGTGTTGGGCCAAATCAACTATTTCATCTTAATCATTATTGATCTTATTATACTTTACTAGAATTGATTAGTCAAATCTTTGGAGGGCAAAGTTACGAGTTATTTAGCTTGGGACTCCAGGACTTGAGATTGGAACAATATCACTAGTTAAGAGTTAGTCATGGTTATTTTTAAATTTACTTTTATGTATACCTTTCTCTTGGAAATTTTTAAAGCCCTATAATTCTTAGCAAACAAACAAATGAAATTCTTCTTTTGAGAAATCCTTGAAAAATCACAATGATTGGAGGTAAAAAGTAATAACAAGTATATGAATAGTTAAAAAATTAGTAAAGATTCGTCTTGGTCCATCAGAAGAGTGAGATTGAGTCCCAATGCCAATACTAATGAAAAAAAAAAATTGGTATGGATCGGCCTTGGTCTAATAGAAGAGCATGGTTCTTTCCCGCTATAAATATAAGGGATAAGTTAGTATGGATCGGTCTTAGTCCGTCATAAGAGTGAGATTCTTTTCCTCTACCAAGACAATTGTCCATTAAAGGTAATTGTGCTTAAATAAAATAAATTTAAAAAAACCTCCCAACAAAAGCATGAACTAAGGGGATGATTAGAGGATGAGTGGATATAAAATGTGTTTGTTTTGGATTATGGTGCTTAATGAGATTGAAGAGAGAATTGTATACACTTTAGTCAAATGGACAAAATTTTTATGACTCTTTCCTAGTTAGCGAGATGTTAAATCTAATTTCTAGTTTAAGAATCCTTAATTAAATAACTCGGGTAAACTTTGACTTCTATAAATTAACTAGTGAACTCTAGTATTAAGTATTGTTGGAGCATTCGAATATGGTCAAATGAAATTATGACATTTGTTAAGGTTGAAATTGGTCGACTTTATTATTGCAAGTTAATTGAAAACGATTTTCTTACTTTTCTTCAAGTCAAGTATATTCGTTCACCGGTTTCCTAAGTAGTGAGAAATTTTGTTTAGCGTTTCTTGTCTCGAAAATTTTGTTTTGATTTATTTGCTTGAGGACAAGCAAATGCTCAAGTGTGGGGAAGTTTGATAACTCTTATTTTAAATACATTTCACATGGTGATTTTATAGTATTTCCCTTACATCTTTGGTTTTTTTTAAAAGAAATTTATACTTAATTGAGTAAAATTTTGATTTTAGGGTTTGAACGCATTCTTGGATTGAAAACAAAGAAAAGGAATCAAGTTTCACTCAATTTGGAGTTCAAATGAATGAGTTATGAAGTTTTGAAGTTATATAAACAATAGGAGAAAGTAACAAATTTTGGTCAAAAAGTTACATAGTCTAGGACACAACTGTGTCCCCAAGCTGTGTCCATGCAGGAAGATTTCAAGTGCTAAGGTTAGTAAATTACACAACCTAGGGATACAATTGTGTCCCAAGCTGCGTCTGGTGACGAAAAAAAAAAACTTTACAATACATTATAAAAGGACTTATTAGGGTTTCGCACATAACTTTGGACATTCAAAAGAAAAGAGACTTGAAGAAAAGGAGGAGAAAAAGGCGAAAGCAACACCTAACTTCAAGATTGAAGAGATTTTTCATCAACAAAAGGGATTTTTCATGTTTTATTTCTTGATTTTGTTGCAATTCGTTTTTAGTTTCATTATGATAGCTTAAGATTCTTGTATTTAGGATTGTGGAACCTAGGATTTCATGTGACTATTAGATTTATTGATAATTTTCAATAAAGTTTCTATCTTTCTTGATTCAATTATGTTTTTTAATTGTTAATTAATATTTCTAGGGTATCAATCTATGATATTATACATGATGATTGAGAAATCACATGTGTAATGAGATCTTGACATAATTGGAGAGAATTGCATGTGTACTTAGAGATAAGATATATGATTCTTTCAGAAAGTTGTTTTTTTGTGGGGGAATTCATTATACATTAATACGATTCTAAATTATATTACTAAGTGAAGAGATTTTGGTAAATAATTTAGGATTAAGGTTAATATGCTTGAGAAAAGTATTAACTTTAATTGTGAATCCCTCCGATCAAGAATAATAGAGATTGAATTGGATACATTTTAAGCGGTCACATGTTAAACACTAAGGGAAATAATTCCTAAATACGTTATTTGCCTTCTTGAAGTCATTCTTAATTTTATCGCTTTCTAAATTACCTAATCAAGTCTCATAATTAGGTTAGTTTGTTAATCTTAGTATTTTTAATTCATTCAACCCATCATAATTTTCCAGTTAGATAATAAAGCTAAGGTTAATATTAATACTCGAAGTCTCTAAGGGATCGACTCAGACTCACATCCGCTATATTAAAACTAATAGGTGCATTTGCCTTGTATCAACAATACATATGAAAAGTTTATTGGTTCAATAATGATGATGTATTATTGTTTCATACCTAATGGTTAACAATCACAATTAGGGTCGTTAGGAAAGCCATGATAGGGGTTATTAGGAAGGTTACTGGCATGGAAGGGTGGAAGGTTGAGGTTATTCGAAGTGATGGATCAATCTAATCAAGACGATATAGTCTTACTTAATCTTGAGGTTAAAATCAATTTAGAATATTAAAGCTCGATCTCGATCAAAGTATAGAATATTAAGATCAAGCTTGATTTGAACTGGCATTTAACAAGTTTGATCTTAAACTGAATTAATCTCATTTATGAATTTTCTTAAAAACGTTCCTCATAGTAATGATGATGATAGCAATAATAATCACCAAACTCTACTTGACCACGACTATTGATGCTCAACTTTCATTCAAGATGATTGAAGTTGAAGACAACCTACACTAGTAATAAACAAAAGCTCAAAGGGTCTCCAATACAGCCGCTTCGATGCTTAATTCAAAGAAGGCTCAAGAGTGTTTAAAGAAGTAATGTATGCAAGAAAGAGAATGTAGATCCTTTTACCGTTGGCTTTACTAGTATATATAAGCTTTATAAACGACTTAAGCTCATTTACACATTTTCTAAAGATACAGTTAAATAGCCTAGTGTATGCCTTAAGCTTAATAGTTAGCCTATAATAGGAGAGCCTTATTAGATTGTTACAAACAAGCTAGTTCCCCTTTTTGCTCCTTACACTTTGACAAAAATCCTAATTGCCTAATTTCACTAAGGTCGTTAGTTGAGAAGGCACAAAAGAGAAAAACCTAATAACACAAATAGATACTAGGAATTAATCGTGACTATGATAAATACAAATACAAACAACATAATTATTTCTATCCATGTTGTTCTAAGTTTGTCTATGGAATCTATAGAATTCTTATATGATGGATGTTATTGTAGAGTTAATGTCATAAATTGTACTCAAACTTTTACAAAAATGTGTAATTTACTACATGTATTTTGAAAAATTAATTTATTACGTAATTAAAATTTTTGTGGTCATCTTTACTACCTGAATTAACTCTATTAGTTCTATTTATTGACTTAGATATAACGGCAAATTACTAATTCAACATTGCAGCTACGCCAAGGCTGAAGGTGGTCGATGGATACAAGTAAGAAGTTGCGTGACCCCCTCACCAAGTGGCCACTAGCCACACCAAGGCCCTAAGGTGGTAAGAATGGCCACTTATGGCAATGTAAGTCACAATCCACTTCAAAAAGCGGTTTATTTGACCTATTCACAGTCGTAGATTAATTCCTAGTTCATACTTATATCTAATCTAAGCAAACAGACTTAATAGAGTTGGTTTATATAATAAGAATGACTATGAAAACTTTGATTATGCATCAAATTGATCTTTTTAAAGTACAGATTATAAATTGCATATTTTGGAAGTTTAGGTACTATTTGTGACATCAACCCCATCTTTGTATATATGTATTTAATTAGAACATTCAATTAATATGTTTCCTTCTTAATAATTCTTATCTTGCATATTTTTTTTAACTCTAAAGTGTTAGCGAATAATGTTTATATATATATATATATATATGTATGTATGTATGTATGTATGTATGTATGTGCTAAGTGGTTTAATTAATTTATTTTTATGATTTAGATTGATGACAACTAGAACATCAACTATTTGATTTAAGTACATGTATCATTAGTGCATCTATGGCTAGATGTATTACATATGCAGAGCAATAACCCAAATCACTTAGCAATGCAGTTATCATGGTAACTCCCTAAGCTTGGAGGAGGAGGAGGAAGATGCAGTAGCTTATGTTTAGAAATAATTGTATTAGTTATTATGCCAAAGTTGGTATATATTCATAAAAACGAACCAATATAGATTTATTAACCTCTTTTACTTATGTAAAAGAAATACATTAGAAATGCTAGTTGAAACACCATTGATGACACTCTAAAAATGCACCTGCCATCAAAATAAAATCACACGCCAGAAAACTCCCAACAATCCACAATCCAAATGTCTGAATAGAATATATAATTATGGTGGAAATTGGAATTTGGAGGACATTATCACTGGATTTTTCTTTAATGGTACATCTAATTGGTAGAATGTAGTAAATTAGTAATATAAAAATGCAATTCTTAAGAAATAAGATTAATGAGTAATAGTATGTTCACTTTATTGAATTAAATAAGAGGGGATGGAATTGCAATTACTATTAAAAAAAAAAAAGTTGTAATAGGTCTATAATGCCTATTAATTTGTTTAGTTAGGTGTCTTCATATTACTTTATTTACTTTATATAATTGCTAGATAAATAAATCCTGAAATGGTATCAAAAAGACCAAAATTGCCCATGTATTTATAAGATAATAAAATAAACAACTCAATCCCCCTATCTAACTATGTCAAAATCACTTCAAAGAACAAATGAACCCTAACCTTATATCAAAATCATGACCTCCAAATCAAAACTCTAAATGCAAAATAAAATCGCAAAATTCAAGAGCTAATATTAGTGAAGTGAAGTTATCAGACAACTTGCTACTACCAGACTTAACAAAGTATGTTCATTCAGAAAACCATGAAAACAAGGATGTGAAAGAATTCAAAACCGAATAAAGAATGACAATACAACTATAAGAATACAATATGATATCTACTTTACGGTAGGTATCTACTTCACGGTATTTATTTGTAGGGGTGGGAAAAAGAACTAACCAATCCAAACCAAACCACAAATCAAATCGAAACAAACAAAAACATTCTTTTTTGCCACTTTCTTTTAGAAAAGTACCAAATCGAATATTTATGGTTGGTTTGTAAAAATAAATCAAACCAAACCTTAAAAGAAAAAAAAAATCAAACCATTTTAAGAAATAAAATAATACATTGCATGTAATTGAAAAATATTCTTTTCTTCTATCATAACACTTAAAAGAAATTAAATTTATACCTATTAAAATGTATAAGTATTGAAACCATAGACTATTGGAATATTTTAAAAGTTAGGCTTAAAATTTGTAACATATGCTAATTTTATGTATACAATAAGTTGTCAAAGCACTTTTAAAGTTCTTTAATTGCCTTCACCGAAAAAAAATAAAGGTTCTTTAATTGCATAAATATTGTAGTAAACTTCTTGTATATTATCAATATGCATCTTATTATTAAAATAATTCAATAATTGTAACATGAGATCAAATGCTTGCATTCAATATTTCTTAAATTATAATTCTTTGCAAACTATAATATTGGATCCCATGTAAAATGCTCAAAAGTGAAAAGAATATATAATACTAATCCAAAGGTCCAAATTAAAGGCAATCCGTGGTAGAGAGGGTTTAATAAAGAAAATTTCAAATTATGATGAGCAAGCCATAGACCATAGCTTTCTAATCTTGCAGGAGGCAAAGTTTGATGCTATGTCAAGCCTCCCACTAACTCGAAAAAGGCTATAATAAGAAAAAAGATTTATTTGTACTAATAAATCACATGTTTTGATAAATAATAAATAAATATTAATAAAATTGTAATACAAGAAATCTGAATCTATTATTATTGATACATATTTAGACATTATTTATATTTGTTCACCATTTATTAAAATATATGGGATGATAATAGTAACAATGTTTTTTCCACTAACCCTAATCGAATTATATCATTATCAAGTGACATTTGCATTTTGCGGTGATGGATTTTGACGTGCATGTGCACCGTATCACGGTTAAAGGACGGAGTACTAAAAATTCAAAAGCTCGTGCCTTTTACTCTATGAAAAGGTTATTTCACGGGCTCTCCGGTCTTCATTGGGTTTTCTGTAAGTTTACGAGTGCTAGACGACAATCTTTAACTTTATTGTCTTCCGCCTCACGCGAAACCTGCGGCGACAACCATGTGCCGTGCTGAGAGCATGTGTTGGTCAAGTTTTAGGTATACAAAATTGGACTGAAGCCATATAGTATGGTATTGGAATTATCTGTTCTTTCCTAATGAAAAATTTCATAGAAACGAAACGTGTAAGAAACCTCTATTTTATCTTTATATTACCATATTTGTTATTAAAGATAACAGCGTTACTAAATTGGAAGAATGACAATTTTTCAAAAAAGATCTTCAAATAGTTAGGAGAAAAACTGAGAAATAAAAAGTTATCATTCTTATGGCAAAAAAGAAAAAAAGTTATCATTCTTATTGAGTACGGCCCAATCCTACTTTCTTTGTAAATAGTCTATTTCTAAATTGCTGGTGGGTGGGCATTTGAAAACTTTGCATTTCTGTTTTGCTTTTATTTTCTACTTCAAATATGCTTTTTGTTGTATTTATCTTCGCGTAGATCGATGAAACATCTCTCCCTATATATAAAAGTACATTTACGCACCTGTTTGTATGCATGCATTCATGTTTTATACCCCAAAGCCATGGTTACACCAGATATTCATATTCTTATTCATAATAAGAGTATGCAAGACTCTAAAGTCTTACTTATCAAAATCCGCAACTATAAGTACTAAACCTCCTTAAAAAAAAAAAAAAAAAAAACTTAAAGAAATCATCTCCTAAATTGAAATAAGTGATCAATAGATAAACCAACCTACTATAATTCTATTATACACATATATATTCCTTCTGTTAATAGGACCTTTTGGATGTAGGATCTTTAACCTCATCTCAACCCGATAAGGCTCACAGTCTATGACAAGCTATCCTTAGCCTAGGCTCAAGACACAACATGTCCAATTATATAAGACTTCTAACAGTTAGAAGACTCTAGATAAGATTGAAAGACTAAGTCAACAACCACCTTCTATATATACGGAACATGCTAGATGCTATAATCTCACTCTTCAATACTTGTGGTTATGATTTTGCCCACTAACTTCTCTCCAACTACCGACACCACTTCTCTATAAATACAAGACCCTCACCTAACGGTAAACTACTTGATAATTTGTACACTTACTCTTACATACTCCTCTTAAGCACTGTCATTTTCCAAACACTTAATTGACTTAAGTATTGAAGTGGCCATGTTGAAGAATGCTCTAGCGCCCCCTCACTATACTCTCTTTTGCAAGCTTGATCACTTGCACTGAGCTTAATCACTCTCAAATCTGTACTAGCAAAGATCTTGAGACGACATTTGGCTATACTAAACACTCTTTGAAACACCATCTTTGATCACCATGTCTTGCGGTAACAACCCTAAGAACCATTAGTTGGTGAGCAGCCAACCTATTGAAGACTAGCCCTTTCCAAGGGAAACGCTAGAGGAGGGCTTAGAGTGCTTAAAGCGCCTAGTTGAGGAATTTATTGCCCAAAATAGGCTGCTGCTCACCTTAAGGAAGCCGAGAGACGCAGTGCACAAACCCACCCTCCTAAAGCCTTTGATGTCCATATTGCACAAAACAACCATCATCCCCATCGGTAGTCAATAGCTCAATCCCCTAGTATTGCAATAGCCAGTAAGGTTTATGGCGGCCGCAACTAAGCCCTAGCTAGCAATGAGCAAGTAACCAACTCCTAAGAAGTTCTAACACACTTTACAACACGCCGGGCTCATCTAGAAGACGATGCCAACCTCAATGAGGTTCGCATAATCACAAGAAGGCTCTCTAAGCAATAGGGGAGCAAGGTAGCTAGCAATGTCGAACTAGTCGCCAACAACAAAACCCCCTCCACTAAGGCTGTCTAGGATGAAGTGTTCCGTCTTAATAACAAGCTTCCTACCTTAGACTAATGCAACGGCACTGGTGATCTTGATGATCACCTCCTCCACTTCTACACCCTCGTGAACCTTTATGATCATGAAGATGCCATAATATGCAAGGCTTTCATAGGTACTCTAAGAAAAGCAGCTCGGACGTAGTTCAACCACTTACTTAAGAACTCCATCAGCTCCTTTAATGAGTTGGCACGAACATTTAGCCTCTACTTTAAGGCTAACAAGCCTCCATCTAAGGACATATCGTCCTTATATTTGATAAGGCAAAGCGAAGACGAGTCTCTACGAGAATATGTAACCCGGTTCAATAATTCCATGGTCAAAATCCCTCAGTTGGACAAGGAGGTAGCAGTTCATGCTACGCAACTTGGCATCCAACCTTCAAGAAACTTCTTTTGATCACTTGTAAAGAGTAAGCCGAAGGCTCCAGTTGATTTCTAGAATAAAGCTTAGAAATACATCAATTAGGAAGGTAATATTCACGCCAAGCATAATGCCGACCAAGAGAGGTCGAGTAGAAAGGATAAGGAGAGATTTTCTATAAAAGATCACCTCGGTGGCAAGGCGTCGAGCTAGGCAGTGCAGGAAGGCTCAAGTAGTAAGAAGCGCCGAGCCAAGCGAAGCCCCCTCCTCCTTCCCATCCACATGCAACACACCCCTCCGAATCAACTCATTGCCCAGGTCCATCTCAAGGTAAAGAACCAAAACCTACTACAAAGACCCCCCAAGATGAAGGGAAATCCCAGTCGTCGGAACTCGGATAAATATTACCAATTCTACAATGACCATGGCCACACCACCGATGAATGCGTCCAACTAAAAAATGCAATCGATTATGCTATTTAGTAGGGCTTCTTTGGTGAGCACATTGCTTAATAGAGGAACGATGACCATTCCGATGACGACGAAGATAAGGCACCTCGGAGACGGCGAACTGAGGGTGCCCGAGTAGAGTAGAATTATGGCTCCCGCAATGATCAAGCCCCCAACGACGTTATAAACTTAATTGTCAGGGGGATACACCCTGAGAGCTAGCCAAGCACTAGCGACTTGGCTAACACCCCATTCGAGGTGTTGGCAATTAAACAAAAGAGACAACAATTAGACAATTCGATCTCCTTCCCAGATGAAGATTTGAAGAGGGTAGACACCCCCCATCAAGATGCCCTAATCATAGGGGTGAGGATCGCAAACTTTGAGGTCCTCAAGATTATGGTAAACACTGGCAACTCCACTGATATCCTCTTCCTGCATACATATGAAAGATGAGAACCAAGCTGCTTGTCAAGATGAAGTCATACCACCATAATCTCATTGGCTTTAATGGGAGTACTATTCGAACCAAGGTAATTGTTACCTTCGACATGGAACTTGACGATAATGACAACGTTGCACGATAACTAGTAAAGTTCATCGTGATTGATTGCCTATCCTCCTATGGCACTCTCTTAGGATGACTAAGTTTGAATGCATTTGGGTTCATCACTTCATCCATTCACCTAAAGGCCAAATTCCCAACCCCCACTGAGGTAGGACTCTATAAATGTGATTAGAAGCTCTCCTAAGAGCTTTATGTCAAAACCACCAAAGCTAATAAAGTCTTCGCTTTAGAGACCGGCTTGTAGGAGAAGTTGGCTATGCAAGGTGAACCAAGTGAAAAAATTGAAGAAGTATAGATTAGCCCTTCTCCTAAACAGATTACTAAGGTCAAGATTAAGACTCCTTCCAAGGTGAAAGAAGAGATAGTTGCCCTCTTGCGGGCCAACTCAGATAGGTTTGCCTAGTTAGTACCAGACATGCCTTGGATCTCCCTCGACCTGGTAACCCATAACCTCAACATCGACTCCACTACACAACCTATCCAATAAAAGAAGAGGCGCTTTGCCCTGAAGAGATAGGCTGCAATTGAGGAAAAAGTGCAAAAACTGCTTAAGGTTGGCTTCGTGAAGGAGGAGAAGTACCTAATCTGGCTAACAAATGTAGTGCTAATCAAGAAGAAGTCCATAAAGTGGCGTATGTATGTCGATTATACCGACCTCAACAAAGCTTGCCCGAAGGATTGCTTCCTTCTCCCCAAGATCAACTAACTAGTCAACTCCACTTCAAGACACGTGCTGCTAAGTTTTATGAATACCTTCTCAAGTTACAACTAGATAAAGATGGACCCAAATGATGAAGTTCATACCTCCTTTGTCATTGGTTTTAACACGTACTGTTATACTATCATGCTCTTCGACCTAAAAAATGTCAAGATAACTTATCAAAGGATGGTGACAAAGTTGTTTAAACCCTAAATCAAGTACAACATGAAGCTGTATGTCGATGACATGATCGTTAAGAGCAAGCAGCCCGATCATCATGTCAAGGACCTTTAGGAAGCCTTGGACCAGACAAGAAGACATGACATGAAGCTGAACCCCTAAAAGTGTGTATTTAGGGCAGACTTAAGCAAATTCTTTGACTTCCTGGTCACCTAGAGGCGTATTAAGGCCAATCCTAAAAAAATACATGCCATTAGAGATATAAAGCCCCCTACCTTGGTCCAACAAAGCTCATTAGCATGGTAGCTACATTGAGCAGGTTTGTTACCAAGAGTACAGATAAATACGTTGAGTTCTTCAAAATCCTAAAGAATCTTAAGGGTGATGCACTAAGTTCTTCCAAAATCCTAAAGAATCTCAAGGGTTTTGAATGGACTCCTAAGTGCACGATAACCTTTAAGCAACTGCAAGACTTCATCGCACACCCTCTTATCCTCTCTAAGCCTGTTCAAAGGGAAGATCTGTACCTATACTTGGCCATAAGCGACTAAGCACTCTCATCTATACTAGTTAAAGCCAAAGGGAGAGAGCACAAGCCAGTATACTACGTCTAGCATATACTCCAAAGGCCTAAGGTCAGGTACACCCAAGCAGAAAAGTTCGCCTTAGCTATTATCATCTTAGCAAGTTAGTTAAGGCCCTACTTCTAGGCATACCAAATCATTTTGCTTACAGACTAGCTACCGTGTACTATGCTACAGAAGCCGGACGTATCTAGATTGATGGTGAAGTATACGATGGAGCTAAGTGCATATAGAATCTAATACTAACTATGAATGGTCGATAAGGTACAAGTGTTGGCTAACTTCAAGGTTGAGTACACAAGAGAGGAGGAAGCACCAATAAGGGATGACAAGTAAGTGTGGACTCTCTATGTTAGTAGATCATCCACCTCGGGGGGTGAAGGTGCAGGTCTTATTCTAATTAGATTACACAAGATCACAATTTGCTAGCCCTCAAGTTTGGGTTCAACACCAACAATAACGAATCCAAAAATAGGGCTTTGATAGCTGGTCTCAAATTGGCTAAGGAGATCGGCACTAAGCACTTACAAGTCTTCTCAAACTCTTTGTTACTCATCCAGCAAGTTTGAGGTAAATGTGCGGCTAGAGACGACATAATGTTAAGATACTTAGAGAAGGTAAAGAGCCTTCTAGCTAAATTCCCTTCATGGACCATCATGAAGATCCCCCGACTCGAAAATTCAACAATAGATTAGCTATCTACGCTCACCTCTATTGGGATATAGAAGCCTGAGGTGAAGGATAGGAAGATCTTCATCGAGTACTTACTACAAAAGAGTATAACTTCGGGTTTGGTAGAAATCTTAGAACTTATAGCAACAACATCAAAGCCGAGTAGGATAGATCTCATCCAAAGTTATTTGGAGCAAGGTACACTCCTAAAGGATAGAAGAGAGGCAAAGAAGCTGAGATACCACTAACTATACGTTAGTTGATAGCATTCTATACCACAGGAGGGTTAGCCTTCCCCTACTCAGATGCCTCCAAGAAGACGAAGGCCTACACATCATGGAAGAGCTGTATGCTAGAGTATGCAGTAACCATATCCAATCCCAAGCCCTCTACATCGAGGCTCTACTACTTAGATATTATTGGCCTACCATGAGGCAAGATGTTCAAGCCATAGTCCAGAAGTGTGCCTAGTGCTAAAAGCATGCTCCCATTAGTCTCACCCCTAATAACAGTCTTCAACCCCCTTGCCAATTCGTGGTCATTTGCCCAGTGGGGAATTAATGTAAGGACCCTATAAGGGGCCTGGTAGTGTTGCCTAAAATTTTCATATCATATGTATACTCATGATAAGAAAACCGTCTTGCAAGTTAGAGATTGCAAGACTTTAAATAGTTAATCATTGGGGTTTTAGATTTTAATTCATTAACTCATTGAATAATATGCATAATTATGAATATCTAATATTCCACAGCTCCTCAGAACAGTAGAGAATCAGTATCCCTTACCAAAACAGTGAAATAAGATAGATGGTTCCAGAAAATTCTAAATTTACTAAAGATACTAAACTTAATTGAGATATTAGTTGTTTCCCAGAGCATTCTAAATTAACTACACAAGCTTTTCATCATACTGATTCGATGGTAGCACTCCACACTTGATTCCTATCCTTATCCTAACTATCGATCAACCTACAAGAAAAAGAACTGTTAAGGTATAAGCTTACGCTTAGTGAGATAATCCTCTCATCAATACCACATAACAATTTTTATTTAATGCACAAACATATGAATGCATGAACAATAAAAATGCCAAACAATACATGCAGTGGCCTAAGAACTGCATGCAACTCAGAATTTTGCCTCCTATAGTTGAGGTTAGAGATGATTAACCAACATAAACCAACAATTGAGTCCTAACCCTTGGGTTTTCATACCAATTGCACTATTATGCTCAATTCAAAACAAAATCATATACATATATATATATATAACATATATCACTTTTATACGAAAAGTACTTTATCTTTACATCTCGTACTTTAAACCAAAATTTCTAGGTCTAGCGGTGTAATGGCTTTCGCAATACACAATCACATGCCCTAAGCAGAAGCCACAAGATGTAGCCTTTTGCTAATAGTTAGCATCTCCTAGCACCTAATAAGTCTGTTAAATCAAGATAGAGACTCAATAATAAAATGATGGTGTAGCTAATGCCTAATTCTGCAGGAGGCCTTCCTCTTGTAAGTCCCTTCCCATCTCCCTCATGAGGTAGTAGTCGGTATAGTATGATGTGATTATGAGAAGGGACTTACAAGAGGAAGGCCTCCTGCAAATGATGTGATTATGAGAAATGCATGATTTATTGAATTTCTTAATCAAATAAGTACTTAATCCGGTTTTCATAGGGATCATACAAATTCATCCCATATAACTATACATAGATATCATCATAAACCATTCCCATTATTATCTGATTAATAAGTCATAGCATTTAATCATAATATCATCTACATATGTTTCCCATATCCCACAAGCATTTAAGTTCCTTATATAAGTTTAAGTACATCTACTCTACAAGTAAAAATCAAGTATGGAGTCATTAGGAATCACTCACTCAACCATAATAGATCAATCGTAGAAATCCAGGGGCAAGTCGTCTCCATAGCCAAGTCCCCTGGACATCGCCAATATGATACTATAAGGACTTGAAATAAAACTTAGAAAGTTAAGCTAAAACCCTTTAAGTTATACTTTTAACTAGGTTTCGCATTTTTCCAGTTTTACTTAAAAGTTCGATCGTATATAACTTTCTCATTTTAAATCCAATTTTTATGATCGTATAGTCAATCTTCATCATTTTCGAGTATAATTTAACGTGGAGAGGTTAGATTTTTGAGATGAGACATGCAAATCTATCCATAGGTCAGAACAATAGTAATCCTCATGATTTGGTGTACTTTTAGGCTTTGTTTGATTGTTGGGCTTTTTTTTTATCTTGGGAAATCTTTTAGGCGTGGGCTTAGGATTTCATTCTAAACTTGTAACACTCTTTAAAATCAAATTCCCATCCTAATCTTATAACCCTGGGTGCCCTTAACTTTTCTTTAGACTCTTATGTAAGCTTATGTAGTCAAATGGGCTTATTTTTTGTTCAAACTAAAGTTAGTGACTTTATTAAGCTTATGGAGTCTTAGGTTGATTTCTTGTGGGCTTTAAAATAACCTTTTTTAATATTTTAAATTGCTGGTTAGAAATTTAATGAAGGTCGAACTTGGAGTTCCAGGCTCGTTTTGAGAGTTTTATACTCAATTTTAAGTTTTAGACTTTATATACTTATCATACTTGCCTTGGTTGGTCTTTTCTTCTTGTTTACTTGGTTTTATCATATTTTTAAGTGAATTTTCTTATTATTCTAGATCTAGATGATTTGGTGTAGAGGCTTCCAACTTGTTGCATAATTTCCTTAAATTTAGGTATTAAATCATGAACCTATGCCATTCATATTCTAACTCCAACTTAACTTATCTCCCATGAGGTGATTATTTAGCTTGTACTCTACATAAAAATAATAGATCTCATACTTATCATAACTTGCATGCCATAGTTCACATTTTGCAAAGTAGGTTTCTTCATAAAAGTGTCATATAATGGATTTTTCCTTTACCTAATATTAGTTTTAAGTATGTTCAACTTAATAAAAGTGAAAATAACTCTTGAATAGCTTTCTTATACTTCAAATCCAGCATACTTTCTCTTTGTTCATGTGCATATTTCATGACTTCCTCAACTTAATATCTTCCATTATAAATGTTAAACATATATTCTTACATAATACCAACTTATCATGCTCATATTTTGACTTTCTTGTGAAAGATTTATAAGCTTATTTCTTAAAGTGGCTAGCTAAGTTATCATCTTAAGTTCATGCCAACATCTTCATAAAAATATGGTCTTCTAACATGGCATATTAGATTACTTAAACAAGAAAATAACTTATTCGTCCTCAAAAGCGTAAACAAGGTGGTTGTGCACTAAGTATCCTCTTATGTTACTTTGTTTTCCTTCTTATTTTTGCAAGCTCTTTAGGAAACTAGAGTCTTGATCTTTGAGGTGAGTTTTTAAAGATATCTTAAAGTTCCTAAAAGTGGTTTTTGAAGTTAACAAATAAAAGATACAAAATAAAGCTTAGTACCGTAAGCATAGAAGCAAAATGGTGTCGGCAATGTCGAAATTTTGTAAAATTGGATTTCTTCTTTTGGTTTGTGCTTAAAGTGAGCGAAAAAGAAGTGAAAATGAGGGAGTGAGTGACTGGTTTTAAATGGGAGGGCAGTGTATTCAAGAAACTTCAATTTGGTTATCTTTTAGCATGCATAAATGTAAACTTTTAACAAGACTAGATGATGTAAGTATTAAGGGGTAAATAGTAGATGTATAAGACAATTGAGTGATTAAAAGTTGACAAAGAATAGCCTCCCTTAGGCTTTCTTCCTAACCAGCCATAAGATGTCCTTTTTGGGTATTGAGTTATTTTTTTACTTAATTAAAAGTTAAATATATAAAATAATGTGATAACTTGTTCATATGAAATACAAGTCATGGTGACATAAGAAAAGTATCCTATCACTAGCTTTTAATAAGTTATCGATTGATAAATGATTCTAACGCTCAATTAATAAGTTATCTAAGGTGATTGGTTGGTTCACTTATTCATGCACACAAGTCTTATGCATTAAGAATAAGGAATTGTCTTATATAAAAATTTTTTAGAGTTTGTTTCTTAAATTGATTTATAAGTTATGATTTAATTCTTATAAAATTATGAAATTTTATAGAGTTAAATAAAATTATTCAAATTAAATTCTCAATTAGTCGCTTAGGGTTACAAGCTTTTAATTGTTTTAGGGTTTAGGGTTTAGGGTTTTGGGTGACTTAAGGTCTATTGTTCTCACATTCAAGTTTTATTGATAATAAACTTTCGAATTAGAAAACTAAATTCATTTTTAGATGTAAATTTAAATTCTTAATTTAGTTAATCCTTGGGAACGTTCGGAATATACTCTTGGTTAATTCACAAGCCCGTTAAAAGGTAGGGTTTATAAACATGGCTTATAAATAAAGATAAGGAAATTGTCTTGTATGTAATTCTTTTAGGGTTTTAGTTCTCAAATTAATTTGTAAGTTTTGATTTGCTTCTTAAGAAATTTTAGAATTTTATAGAGTTGAATAAAATTTGTTCAAACTATATTTTTAATTATTTATTTAAGGTCATAAGTCCTTAATTATCTCAGGGTTCAGGGCTCAAGTAAGTTTAAGTATGTTTTAAGGTTTTTTTCATCAATTCGGGAGTAATTGATTTATACTTAGGAGCTTAAGATTCAATCGACTTAATTATTTAAGATTATTACTTTATCATGCAACATATATATATATCATACGATAGATTAAGAAAAGAGAAGAAAATTGCTTAGTAATATATTTATATATATATATATATATATACATATTATGGGGCTACTTATGTACATAAGTAAAATTAATTTTGTAAATTTATTAATTTATTCTTTTAATTAGCTTAGTTTTGTTATTTATTATAACTTGAAATTATCTTTGATTCGTTCGTTATCAGTTTTATATGATTTCACAAAATTAATGATAATTTTATTGATTTTTGGCTTTTTAAGCATTAGGATAATTTTATAGAGTTTTAACAATTTTTATAATTTAATATTTATGGTTTCTATTAAGTTTAAGTTTACATTTTTAAAAGTACACGTATACAGGGATTGGAGTTTTTATGCATGATTAGGGTTTTCAAATTGTATAATAGGGTCTTTCATGTTCATTTTAAGTTTCGAGTTTAAAATTTTAATCGGTTTTCATTTTATGTAGTTTTATCGACTTAGGGAAATATCTAGGGTACTCGAGTTCGACACCATCTCTAAAAGGTTAAATTTACGAAGTCTACAATTAACATTCTTGATGCCTTCCCTAAGGCCTCGGGAGGTCAACAGTTCATCATTGTCATTGTTGACTACTTCACCAAGTAAGTTGAGGCCAAAGCCGTAACAAAGATTATCGAAAGGGGTGTTGAATCCTTTATTTAAAACAACATTCTCTCTTAAATTGAGGTCCTGTTTGCCTTCATTATAAACAATGGGCAGCAATTTGATAACCCCAATTCAAGGAGTTTTGCACCAAGCACCACATTACGCCTCACTTCACGCTAATTATCCACCCTCAATCGAACGGACAAGTCAAAATAGCCAATCAGGTTATCCTCGAAAGCTTGAAGAAGAGAGTAGATTGAGCTCACGGCACTTGGGAAGATGAGCTACCTAACATTTTGTGGCGGTATAGGACTTCCTATTACACCTTCACAAGGGAAACCCCTTTTTGCCTAGCATTTAGATTAGAGGCAATCCTCTCCTATCCAACTTAAGTTTCCTAACATCTAAACCCGAAGCTTTAATGCCATCTTCAATGAGTCCTTACTGCAAGCTAGCATTGATACTATCGAAGAAATCAGAGACTTCGCTATAACTCAGGTAACTACTTACCAGCACTGAGCAACCATACTCTACGATTGAAGGTCAGACACGAAGAGTTTAAGGTCAATGACCTAGTTTGCCAAAAGCTAAAGGCCACAAGTTTACGAGAAAGACAGGGTAAGTTAGCCCCCAATTAGAAAGACCTAGTCAGATTCAAAGAAAACTTGGGCAATAAAGCATACAGATTGGAAAGACTAAACGACGAACTCATCCTACGTATGTAGAATGTCGATAACCTTCATCTTTGGTTTGATTAGTGTACGATCATGTAAATTATTTCAAAATTATGAATGAAAGTTCCATTTCTCATGATTTGTCTACAATTACTTCTCTCTCTCTTGCTCTCACATCAACTCTTATCCCCAAAGGGTAAACGGACCTATTAATCGAACAGGTTGGAGTGCCACCAACCTAAACCCCTTTGAGTAACCTCAGTAAGGGGAAATACCCTTTACACAAAAGAACTCCCCTTTACCAAACAGATCAAAACGCCATCGACTTGACCCCTTTTGGGTAACCTTGGTAAGTAGAAACACCCTTTGTATAGAGGAACTCTCACTTATCAGACAAGTCAAAACGTTACCAACCTGATCCTCCTTAGGTAACCTCAGTAAGAGAAAACACCCCTTACCTTGAGGAACTCCCACTAACTAGGCAGGTTAAAATGCCACCAATCCAATCCCCCCTATAATAGCTTAAGCAAGAGATATCACCGCTTGTAAACTAAGTATCAGACCATGTTACAATGAAATGAGCAAGAAAGCAAAAAGCATTTAACAAAAGTTGAAGTACATAAAACAAAGGGCATGAAATACAAAATCAAGGTTGGCGTCTCAACCTAAACTATAAGAAGTAGGGAAGGGGATAACTACTATCTCGGATCAACAAACTCTGGGGATTTCGAAAACTCAAATGCTTCAATCTACTCAAAAGGCGACGGCTCTTGAGATAACTAACTTTAGGTAACAAAAGGGGTTGAAAGCTGCTAACTTGGGTCAACAAGAGGATCACCCCAACCCTAATCACCTTAAGAGGCACACTCAGGGGTAACCTCCTACTAAGCTGTTAGGGCAAAAGTGTCTTGTCTGACCTTAGTAGCAGAAGGGGTGCCTTAGACCTCAACAGCTACTTAAGCAACTTCTCTCCCTCACGCTTGGGTCACCCTCCTCTCCCGAAAAGTTGGGGCATCCAGAAAACCAAGGAAGCTCAAGAAAATAGGAGAGCACCTTGTTCTTTATGTAGTAAGCACATTCAATGGAAATGTCCTCTAGCTTTTCCAACTACTGCTCCGTCATTTGAAAATCGATAACAACTTTCTTGGTAACGGCATTGCTGAGAACCTCCCCACTCTCCAATTTGGAGATGATCACCTTCATCTCCAAAGCTTGCCTCTAAAGTTCCTCTATTTGCTGCTTTAGCCTCACCTTCCAACTGGCTAGCTCCAACGATGTAGCTTTGGCATTATTACACTCTAATGCCTTCATTGCCAACTCAATCTATAGCTTGGAGATCGACGCCTTCAGCTCATCATTCTCCTTCTAAAGCTCATCCCTGACTCTCCTCTCTTCGTCCAGCTTTTAGGATAATTAAGCCTTAGTCCTTTGCTCGTCCTTAAGCTAAGTCCTTAGGTCATTGGCCTCCTTAGCATTCTCCTCAACAGTAGTCCTTTCCCATTCTGCATCCCAGCCTTGCCTTAAGCCCAACCACCTACACATAAGAGCGGCACAGTCATCAATTAACCTTGATGAACTTATCCAAATACTTATTAGAAAAGGACTTTACCTCCTTTAGGCCCTTCTCAACATTAGATAACATCACTCGAAATCCTTTTACCTCTTTCTATAAGGCATCATAGTTGCTCAACTAAAGCAATACCTGGTCGTAATATTGCAAAGAAACATAAATTGAGATTAGATCAGTAGTAACAAGGAAGGACATCAATGGAAGGAAGCAAAAGCTTACCAGTCGAATGAGTGAGCTCAAATGATCCGCCATCTCTATCTGATTGCCTCCTCCTACCTTCGATAGCTCCTCAAGGATGGCCTAGTCATCGAGGGTGTAAGACCCCATTGAAGCCTGATAGCTAAGAGTCCAATGCCGTAACGCAATGTCGTTGCCTCAAACTCCCACTTCAGCCTTAGGAGCTTCCCTTCAACCTTCTTGTTTTTGGCCTTGAATTGGTGAAGGCAGAGCTCCTCACTCTAGAAGACATACGATACGTCCTTGAACGAGTCTAGCTCAATCCCCAAGAACCTGAACTTGTTAAGGACATCAAAAAACTCATCCTGAAGCTCGTTGATACACTTATAGGGATGAGCCATCGACCACTCATACTAGGTTGTTCAGCTTAAGGGTACCTTCCTTGTTGGCTTCTTGTTCTTGGCCCTAGGTGTCACTTCCCCAATAGTCTTGAAGACCTTTCTCTTTTGATCAGCTACCCCAAACAAAGCGCTAGCCTCGACCCCCTCATCTTCACCCCTATCAAGAAGGGAAAGTATCACTACGTTTAGCTTATCAACACTAGCAAGTTCGTCCACTACAATAATGGGCATAAAGGTAGGAACAGAGATAGGGGAAGGACCATACTTATTAGCTCGGCCGCCAATGGCTCTATTCAAGGACCAAGAGGAATCCCTTAAGGTAGAACAGCCGGCTCAACCCTATTGGTCTCCCTAATCCCTAACCTCGACCCCACAACCTAGCCCTTAAGGTCAAAGGCTTTTATGGTCGACTTCAACCTTACTTGGCGATGCCTCAACAACTCGGCTGCTGAGGGGTAGGGAATCTCTCTAGCTAATCTCTTGCCTACAAAAAATCAAACGAGTGATCATGAAAAAGAAAATAAAACAAAGACAAAGTATAAAGCACCACCATTCACCAACTCAACCGTAACCAGCATAGATAAGGAAGATCCCTCCCCCATTTCTATTAAGGAGGATGTTGGATAAAGGACAACTTTACACATGGTAACATAACAGGTGAAGCCGTTTGTGAAAAACAAACTTATACCTTTTGTCTACTTTTTTACTACAACCTTCTTCATGTTGGGGAAAAGCTTGAAGATCGGATACTTAAAGTATCTCTCTACCGTCTTTGCGGTGTTTATTTCATTGCCATTTCGAAGGGCCATGAAGGCTTAAATCTCCCTTAAGGCCTTGACATCGTTGGGCCTAAGCTCCTTCTAAGCCCCAATTTAGACTAGCTTGGTCCACCTTATTTAGAAGTCTGCCTCCTATAACAACTCAATCATTAGGAAGTCATCCTAGTAACTCTTAACAGTGTTCGTAAAGCCACCAAACAACTTCCACCCCAAATAGGGCTAGAGGTACAACCACCCACTTAAGCTTTTCCACATGAAGAAAAGGTTAAAGAGCTCAACGGTAACCCTTATCACCAAGTACTCGCAAAGTCTCTAGAAAGCCTTTAACACCCTCTACCTATTGGAAAGGATTTAGACTAGACTGTACAGGTGGAAGTTGAAGAGCTTCTTTTCAAATTCACTCAAAGGGAGGTGTTACCCATACTCTAAACACTTCTCAAACATGGCAAAACACCTCCTTAACAATAAAGGCACATTCGCTTCCCTCCTTAGCAGCCGTATTGTCCAATCGGGAATTAGCTCAACTATGAAGTTACTCAGAATCCAATTGGGAGCAAAAACTTTGCTCCCACTAGTTCGATCATTAAGACCCTTGCTCATCCCAAGCGTGGAGAACAAATCTCTAGCCTCCAGTGGGGGGGGGGGGGGGGGGGTGCGCATATACATAAGCATCTCTCAAGATGGCACAGATAAGCCTCGACCTATCTGATGCGTCTACCACCATTCTTGTGTTATCATCTAGCTATACTAATGACGTCACTTCATTATCTCCTCTACAGGGAGAGTCACTCCGTATAGCTTCAAAGTCAGTTGTGATATTATACTTTGATGCGTTAGAAGACGTCTTACCTATGTTTGTTGATATGCTAATGAAGAAGCAAGAAGAAATGAAAAACTTTAAAGAAAAGTTTGCAAAAGATAAGGCTTTAAAGAAGATGGATGAAAAGAGAGAAGAAGGCTTGCAATGAGAAAGCAAAGAAATCGCGAAAAGGTACTCTCTCTGAACAACTATAGTATTTATAGACCAAACGCTTTGAAAACTGTATAGACAGTTATAGGGATTCATATAAGCATAATCCCTTGAAATGTTGTGATGTGAATAGGTGGAGTCGGTTTTGATCAAATGACCACATTCAAAGGACAATGCGCATGCAACCATATGCAAGTCTGCTATGGCAAGACACCTACCACATCGCATTAAATGCACTAAAAACGAGTGTCATAAAGTAAGAATTAGAAAAGTTACTTCTATAGGAAGTTTCCCCAAGGCCTCCACAACTTCTACTAGAAAACTTGTTTAACACTCCAATAACATTATGACTTGAATCAAATAGATTGTATCTGCTCAGGTTATAGTCAACTTAGTTCGACCCCTTCTACTTAACTCCTCTTCTCTGTGATTCTACCATGAGACACATAACCCACTGAATTGTCACTTTAACTTGGAGTACTTAGCTTAGGCTATGATGTCTCCACCTCAGTTTGCCCATTTAACTTAGCATATATGCATTTTGCTCTAACTTAATGGAGGGCCAACTACTCTTACCCCTCAATGGCCAAGGAGGATCAACCTCCTGTATTCTACTTCAGAATTGTCGCCCTTACCTCTGCCCCAAAGGCAATTTGTTTGAGAAAGTTGCACTTGCTTAGCCCCGGTGTCACTCAACTTGGACGTCTTCACCCCAGCCTTACCCTAACTCAGACGCCTTTACCTCAGCCTTTCACTAGGCTAGACATTCATCATTGCCATATTAATATGACAACATTAACATGGACACCTCTAATTCAAATTGACTACACACCTAAGAAGCTCATCTTTCCCTTCTCTTTGCCTTCACTTAGGCAATGAGACAGCACCGAAAGGAGGCAGCACCTCAGACTTGTTCTGACCTAATAAGGCTCATGGCTTACAACAAGCTACCTTCAGTCTAAGCCCAAAGCACGACCTATCTAACTAAAGGAAGCTTCTAATGGCTAGGTCTTTTGGATAAGACTAAAAGATTAAGTTAATAACTAACTCCTACATATATGAAACATGTCGAACACCATAATCCTACTCTCTAACACTTATAGATGTGGCTTTATCTACTAACTCCTCTTCAATTGCCAGTACCACTCCTTTATAAATACTTAGCTCTCATCCAATGATAAATTACTTGATACTTTGCATACTTAGGCTTACATACTACTATTAAGCACTTTTATTATTTAAATACTCAATTGACTTAAGTATTAAAATAACCATCCTGAACAGTTCCCCGATGCTCTCTCACTATGCTATCTTTTGTAGGCTTGATCACTTGCATGAAGCCCAATCACTCTCAAATTTATACTAGCAAAGATCTTAAGATGATGCCTTCAAACATATAAAAACTAAAAGTTAGCCTCCAAATAGTATCGAGAATAAACTAGGTCTATTCTAGAAACCAAAGTCATTATAACAATCGGCACCATCGAACTAGTCCTAGGTATTTGAAATAAATTTCACCTAGGAGAGCTATGAAGCCCAATAAACTAACATTTGGATGTGGCACAATCTCATGCCAAACCGATATATACAAATATATATATATATATATATACGCCATTAGAAGTATTCATGCCCAGAATATGAAACTTGAAAGCACAACGCAACCATGCAATCGATTTCATGTAAGATATGATTCGATTATCATGTTTGCGGCTGAGTGTCGCCTTGAATCCCGAAGAGTTTGTAAATTTAATTTAATCTGCTGTAAGAGAAATCCACAAAGAAACTATAAATAAGTTATTGGACACGTAAATGCAGCATGAAAAAGAAAATCAAGATACATAGTAAAATTAAATCTATCCCGTGAATCTTATTTGGATATGTAAATGCAATACAAGGAAATGAAAATTAAGATGCATGTTAAAAATAAATCCTTCCCATGGATTCTGGATCAAGATACAAGAAAAATAAAAAATAATATATATTGAAGTGAAAAAAAGATTTAATAGTACTAATACATTATATATCTAAATCAATTATTGTATGTAAATATCAATTATATTAATACATAATTTTAAAAATATCATTTATATTTTCATTTATTGTATATTTATCAGTACTTATACATTACTAATTTATCTATGTAATATATTAATATGTGTACAAGTATCAACGAAATTCTATTATGTAAAAATATAGACTTACTATATCCTTAATATATGTTTAAATATTAGTAGTACTTAAATATCACATATTAGTACTAATTAATCTTTTCTTGGGTTGTTGTCAGCTTGTTCATGTGCCCAATCATAAGTTCTTTTCCTTTTTTAGCTTTTTTCTTTTTTCTTTATTTTTCTTTATTTCTTTTTTTTTTTTAGGAAGAAGGTTCATCATATGATTCTTAAAATATACTATGATTTTTTTTTTTCCCTTTTTGCTTACTATACATTTTAGTATTTTTACAACTATCAAGAGTGGAAAAATCAAAATCTGAATACTAATATTTATATTATTAAGTTATATAAGCTTAAAAATAAATATTGTGAACCAGGAATGTCCAAAATTTAAAAACTATATATGCATTCGATTCGACGTATCCTAGTTAATTTTGGCCCGACTCTCATCTCTGCACCAACACCGTAATATCATGTCACTCGATTGACCGATGATCATCGATGGCTGTTGACTTGGAAGATAGGTACAAAACGTGACCTGCACGCATGTGCCACGTCACGTACGTTTTCCCTTCTTACGGTTGAAAAACTTGTGAGAGATGGGAATTTGCGACTTTTCTTCATGATTGAAATTTGAAAACTGAAGTTTACCGGGGAAAAAGAAAAAGAAATTTGAAAACTGAAATAGAGCAACTCTAATGGAAGATTCCTCTAATGACCCATCAAATACATTTCTTTCCATTAGGCAAAACTGAATATTGTTCTAGTCTACGGAAGCTACAACGAGGCCTGCAAGTTTCACATCTAAATAATAAATATCCAATTCAATAATTTACGGTAAATATATAAATATTACGTTACGAAGATCTTAAAGGACAATACGGAGGATCTGAAGGGACTCTCTTTTCCATCGGTTGACTGAAGTTTTAATTTCAATTTGTCTTTGTTGAGAGAGAGAGAGAGAGAGAGAGAGAGAGAGAGAGAGAGAGACCAATCTTAAAACAAGGATATTCAGAAATTTGGGGCGTCTTATACATATATATATAATTGATGGGAAATGAGAAATTTCAAAGTAACGTTTTAATTTACCAAGCTAATTCTTTCCTTTATATATAAAAGAGAAGAAGTCAATTACATTGGGTCTCGTGCAATAATTTCTGCACAATTTGAATTTGGAAAAATAACCCTTGAAAGTTTTTTTTATGTCTTAATCTAATTTTATATGACAAAAATTTACAGACAATAATATTAATTTTTTAAAATCTTATTTTTATAATTATTTTGTATCTTTGAGGCACTTATTTAACAAGTACAATATTTTCTTATCAGTGTTATTAATAATTTCACATAAAATAATTTTTATGTCCACAATGTGGGCGCATTATCCACTACTTATTATAAAAAGGGAAGGAGCATCTTGGGTATAATATAAATATGTAATGTATAAAATTATCAAAACATCTCGTTCCCTCAAACAGAAAATAAATCACAAATGGAATAGTTATGCATGCAACATAATGTCCATTTTGAAAGTTTTTATGGAATTTTATAATTTAATATTTATAAAAGAAAACATTTTATCTAGATCGTAACAAACTAAATATTTATATTTTATCATTTGAACATATATTATATTTTAGATAGCTGTGTATCATGATGTGTACATCACTTCGTTCATGCAGACATACATATACCTACCTACCTACGTACACATACACACATATATATCTTTGGTCATTATCCACTGTTCCATCAAATTGACTTAGAGATTTAGGTCACGATTTTGGAGTGGTACACATATATCCCATGTCCTTATCAATGCTTGCATGCCAACTATATATAAATTGATCACTTAAAATATATGCCAGTTCAAATCAAAACAACTCGGTTTAATTCGAAACATGGAAAAAAAAAATGTAAGGTTGTTTCATATGAACTAACTACTAATTAAATTGCTAGGATGCAACATACACATGGATATCGGCATCAATAAAAATATATACAATAATTGCACATTGACCTGAAGTATAGCAGAAAATCCAGTCACCAAGGGTGATTTTTCAGCGAGCATTACGTAGCAACAGTGACATATATCGGAGAAAATGATATTAAAAGGAAAACACGTACGCCTTCATCCAAGACCAATTACAGGAACTACATATTGTAAGATTATAAGTCACCTACGCGGCAAGGGACGATGCTCTGAATAGTATAAACGTAAACCTAATAATTCCTACATCCGCCTAACATGTTTTATAATAACACCCATAAACATTTTTTAGTATACACAGTCGTCAAGTAGCTACTAATTAAGATATGTGTTAGTTTGTGCGTGTTTGTAAGAGATAGGGAGTTGATTTTGCTGAGGAGAAAGATGCAAGAAGAAGAAGAAGAGTTTAGTTGCAAATAGCATGCATTGAAGTAAATAGTTATGATTGTCTTAGTAGGAGAGAAATTTTGCTATTAATAGATAGTGTCTTCATTCATGTTCACTCTAGTTATAAACTACTGCGTATCGTGTATTGATTAAAAAAAAAATGAATACCCTAGGATATAAGAGTTGTATTTGTCATTTAAGATCACCATTATTCCATTAATAGGAAGCCATTAGATACATGAGATTTACTCATGATGATACAGAATTCTTCCCAATTCAATACTCTAGGAAAAAGATTTTAATCTATTATACAAGTATGGCTGGCCTCAAAAGCTCTATTAAACTCACCACATTGAGATTATTATAGTGAGTTTGCTTACCATACCAACTAATGATAGTGTGTAATCACAAAGGTGGTTCTTTGGTGTTCTGTTGGTGGTCTGGCAGCCATGAATGACAATGGACCTACAAGAAAGTCTCTTGTGGCATTGTTAGTAAGAGCCCTCCAGTACTTAAGTCAATAAGTAAAGTATTAGAGAATAAAAAGAGAGAGATTTGTGCATGTGTTAGGAGTGCTCAGGAGAGGATTCTTATTCCTGAAGCTTCATTTCCTATTTATATGACATGAAGCTTACTTGCTGAGGCCATGTATCGACTAGAGATTGGTTTATACTTGATCTGGTGTATGGGGATGCGCTCAGTACAAGAGAGAACAACTCCTTTCTACCAGTTGGTAGATCTTGGAAAGGGAGTATCACATCAGCATGGGTAGCGATCATAACCTTAGTAGCTAGATTCTTAAGCTATATTGTAGGCTGTATGTAGCATTTAATGACGGAAAAGAAGGAAGACTAGCTAAGCGATTTCCTGTAGCGTGTTCTTTAACCTAAGCGCCAAGCACCTAATGTGCTCAAGGTCATAAGAATACTACTCATTGATACTCGCAAGTCCTAATTGTTTAGTCTGCAATTCAATAAAGAGAACATGTCTTCTCGATAAAGCATTGGCAACTACATTATTCTTGTCTTATTTGTACTCGATCACTGATAACTCTGATTTTAAACAAATTTCATATGGTAATTTTATAGTATTTCCCTTACATTTTTGGTTTTTTTTTTTAAGAAATCGATACTTAATTGAGTAAAATTTTGATTTCAAGGTTTGAACGCATTCTAGGATTGAAAATGAAAAAAAAGAATCAAGTTTCACTCAATTCGGAGTTCAAATGAAAGAGTTATGAAGTTACACAGTTTGGGACATTGTCATGTCCCCAGGCTGTGTCCATCCAGAAAAATTTGCTAAGGTCAGAAAGTTACACGACCTGAGGATACGGCCATATCCCAGGCCGTGTCTGGTGACGAAAACAGAATCCTTATAATACATATATAAAAGGACATATGAGGGTTTAAAAAGAGAAGAGAGACATTAGGGAAGACGGAAGAGACACGAGAGAAGAGAAGAGACTTGAAGAGAAGGAGAAGAAAAAGGCGAAAGCAATACCAACTTCAAGTTGGAGAGATTTTTCATAAATTAAAGGGGTTTTTTATGTTTTATTTTATGTTTTCAATGGAACTCGTTTTTAGATTCATTATGATAGTTTAGAATTCGTGTATTTAAGATTATGGAACCTAGGGTTTCATGTGATTCTTGGATTGATTTATAATTTTTAATAAAGTTTCTATCTTTGCTTGATTCAATTATGTTGTTTAATTGTTGATTGATAATTCTAGAGTATCAATTTATGATATTATGCATAATGATTGAGAAATTGCATGTATAATTAGATCTTAGCATAATTAGAGAGAATTATATGTATACATAGAGATAAGATACATTTTTCTTCCGAAAAGTTAATTATTTGCATGGGAATTCATTATACATTAATGCAATTCTAAGTTATATTACTAAGTGAAGAGATTCCGGTAAATAACTTAGGATTAGGGTTAATATGCTTGAGAAAGGTATTAGCTTTAATTGTGAATCCCTCCGGTCAAGAATAATAGAAACTGAATTGAATATATTTTAAGCGATCACATGTTAAACACTAGGGGAAATAATTCCTAAATACGTTATTGCATACTTGAAGTCGTTCTTAGTTTTATTGTTTTCTAAATTGTTTAATCAAGTCTCATAATTAGTTTAGTTTGTTCATTTCAGTATTTTTAATTCATTCAACTCAACACAATTTTCCGGTTAGATAATAGAGCTAAGGTTAATATTAGTACTCGAAATCTTTGAGGGATCGACTCGGACTCACATCCGCTATATTAAAATTGATAGGTGCACTTGCCTGATATCAATCACAAAGTCGAATCCTTCTAAGAATTCAACCTACTGAACTTGCTGCTTTGATAGTTTGGTCTAACTTCTAAGGTATCTCAAGGATTCATAATATATATAAATAACAAACTCTCTTGACAATGGATAGTGTTGCCATACTTGGAGTACTTAGATAAGGGCAACAAGTTCTTTGTCATAAACTAAGTAATTCAATTAAGGTCCTCTCAGCTTTTCGCTATGGAAAGCAATTGGTCGGCCTTCTTGCATCAAAATAGTACCGATCGCAACGCCTAATGCATTACATTCAATCTCAAAAATTTTCTCAAAGTCAAGCAAAGCTTGTACTGGTGCAAAAGTCAATCTCACCTTTACTTCAACGAAATTTCTCTCCTCTTTCTCGTTGTCCTTAAACATAATGTTCTTCTTTGTCAGCTCAATAAAGGGTACAACTATGGCACTAAAGTTTTTGATAAATCTTTGATAAAAAGATGTCAATCCATGAAAACTTCTTACCACGATACAGGTGGTTGGAGTCAGCCATTCAACTATAGCTTAGATCTTTTCATCATTGACTCATAAGCCTCCTCCACCAACCACATATCCTAAAAATACCACTTCCTCCTAGCAAAAGTAACATTTCTTCAAATTGCCGAGTAACTTCTCGACTCCGAGTATATCAAACATGGCATGGAGATGTTTAGAGTGACTCAATTAGTCAACACTACACATAAGGATATCATTAAAGTATACCATGACACACTTCCTAATCAAGCTTCTTAGCATGTCGTGTATCAATCTAACGAAGGTGCTTAAGGCATTTGACAAGCCAAAAGGCATCACCATTCACTCGTAAAAACCATGTCGAGTTTTAAATGCAATTTTTCACTCGTCTTCCAGCCTTATCCAAATTTGATGGTAGCTAAACTTCAAATCAATTTTACTAAAAACCCTTACTCCATTTAATTCATCCAACTTAAGGATAAGATACCAATACTTGATCATGATATTATTCATAACTCAACTATCTAGACACATATGCCAGGTACCATCCTTTTTTAGTATAAAGAGCACCAGTACAACACAAGGGCTAAGACTTGCCTTGGCATATCCCTTTTCAAGTAGTTTATTAGCTTGTCTCTAAAGCTCAACAGCTTATTCGAGGTTCATCCAATAAGCTGGTTTGTTCGATAGGGCAGCACCTAGTATCAAGTCAATGCAGTACTTTGTACCTAAAAAAGAAGGTGATCTCTTGAACAGCTGTTTAGGAAATAGGTCAGCACATTCACCTAGTAGTTCCTTCACCTCAAGGGGTAGCTCAATCTGCTCTTTTAACTCTAGTTGTCATCTAACCAACATAAAGGTTGACATGTCGACCTTAATAGCTTCTCAGAGCTTAACTTTACTTAAAATCAAAGTCTTCTTTGATCCTCAAGCAAGTTTAACATGTAGTTTGCTAACTTGACTCAACGTCATAGAGTTTAAAGTAATTTTTCTTCCATCCTTCTCGAACACATAAGTATTCTTAAATCCATCATGCATAACTCTCTTATCAAAAAGCTAAGGTTTACCCGGCAGTATATGTGACATACACATGGGTAACACATCACAAAGAACTTCATCAAAGTAATTTCATAAGGATCAATAGCAATACTTTTTGAGTGACATGTAGTCCTCCCTTCTCATTTAGTCAACGTAACTTATATGGCTTTGGATGTAAGATGATTAACAACTTAAGCTTTTTAACCAGGCCAGCAAATGTCACTTTAATACAGCTCCCACTATCTACTATTAGCGCATAAACCTAATCGTTTACCTTACAAGTGATGTGGAATAAGTTCTCTCTCTTTTACTCCTTGGTCGAAAGTTCTAAACTCATTGCACATTGAACAACCAAAGTTAGCTTGTCTAGATCTTCAGCAGACACATCTTCCTCAACCAATTCAATATTACCCTCAGTCTTTTCCTCCACTTCTTTTTCCTCTTTTGGTTCCTTATCTGTGTTGTCTACCTCAACCTTCAAGACATCTCCCTTAATAATCATAGTCCTTTGGTTTAGACACCGAGCAACCATATACCTAAACCCTTGGCATTTAAAGCATTTGATCTGGCTTATCTTCTTCCCAAATCCTTATCCCTCTTAGTAAGTTCTCATTGGTACTTCACCATCAGTTGGTCAACCCTTTTGTTTAGCTCAAACATCTATCCTTCTAGTCAATTAAGCACTTTGCTAAGCTCAGTAACTTCCTTAGTGGGTTGGCTTGATTGCACAAGTTGACTCATTGGAGGTGAGCTCGCCCTATTCCTCCTTTACCTTTCTACTCACTAGGCTATTATTATAGCCTTATCCAATATAGTAAACTGTTGAAGTTCTATAATATCTCGGATGTCACCTCTCAATCCAATGAAAAATCTGGATACTATTTGGGCTTATGGTTCATCCACTTCATAGGAAATCATGGGTATTTAGAATTCCTTGACATATTCATTAACAATTTGGCCTCTTTACCTTAACTCTTAAAGTCTAGCAAAGGCATCTTGCAAGTAGGTATCCAGCATGAATCTGTTTCTAAGTATCCTCTTCATCTCAAGCTAAGTATTTACCTCTTTGCATCATTCTCATCTTCTTATGATTTGAAATTTCTTCCACCACATCGCAATATATCCTAAAAAATCTATAGCAATAGTCCTCACAGTCTCACAATCTTCATATTGGTAATAATAAAAAACACATTCAACCTTCTCCTGCCAATCTAAATAACCATCTACATTCCCAAAACCATTGAAGCTCATAATTTAAAGCTTCACATGGTCAACAACTAGGGGTTCTCTAACTCGCTCCTCTTCTTCATTAAACTCTTCATCGTCTTCCTCATCCAACACTTAAGTCAATCCTCCTTCATACTCATCCTCCTACTCCTCTACCTCAAGCTTGTCAAGCTAGGTTCTATCCTCGCATAGGTTGAGCAACTTGGGGGGTACTCTATATAACCTCGGCAAGTCGAAAGGCTAATGCATGAACAGCTCTCATTAAATCGACTATGAGGTAAGCTACCTCATCAATCAGCATCTATACTTCTAGGGGTGTTCTGGGGTGATAACACCGCTATTGTCATCCATGGTGGATAACATCGCTATTGTCATCTTCAATACCAGCGTTAACACTTGGATCAGTTATTCTTCTTTGACAAAACTCAATAACAAACTTAGAATCTAAGAACAACAGACATTGTTCCTCCAAGCCAAACAATCTCACACACAAACACTCCTTCACATGAAAACTCAACTTTCCTGCGAATGCAACAACCACTTCCAAAGAACAACAAGACCAACTGAAACTTGCTCTATTTTCATATGTTCAAAATAAGGCAAAACAAAGTATATAACTGCAGTATACTACTATGCCTTCTATTTACTCAAATACTCACATCTATCTTCCATGTAACTTCAATACATTACTACAACAAATACTACTTCACAAAGGCTCAAATACAACTTACCCAAACAAACCTCCACTCTGATGCTAAGATGATATGCCATGTTAAGGGCTAACTAAAGCGATGGTATTAGGGTAAGTCCAAGCTTGCAAAAAGCTTGAGAAATGAAGATGGAAAGTGCATAAACAATAAAGAGGTCAAACAAGCAAACCTTCATTCCACTCTAAGGATATACCACACCAATAGAACTACCAAGGAGTCACAGCTCAACTTGAGATAACACACGAGTTAGTTTAATGAGGGTATTCGCCACCTAGCCTTACTTAAGGATTAGAATAAAGGTAAAGTAAACAAGCTAATAAAAAGCAATGTTCGTAAAGGAAGAAGTATATTCAATATGTGATGTATGATTTCTATACGGCTACATTTTACAAGGGTATTTATACCCAAAATGTTAAGGAAGCCTACTTAAAATAGAAAAGATAAAAAAGGTATTATCCAAAAGAAGTAATGTATGAAAAATAATAAAAGGTATAAATGATAATACAAGAAATTAATGATTAGTGCATCGAATCCTTTTACATAAGGAATTAGACACGTGGCATTAGGTCATTGGAGGTGCTTCTAGCAAGAACAAGTTGTACAGTCATGCTAGGTATTTGCCAACCAAGGGTGCTGAATAGAAGTACTGAGCAAACCTAAGGTCTTCACGAGAAGACGAAGGTGCAAATGTGTATTAGGGCTCTTCGCACCAATACTTTCAAGTTAAAGGTTGACTTGATCATAGTCGAGTAGATGTATGAGGGGTTAGACTGTCAGCAAAGCATACTATAGGTTCATACTCAACTATTGAGAGATATGAAGCTACGCGGTTCTGTAGTGAGGATCAGCTCGGCCTCGGTAAGAGTTGGTTAGAACAATAGAACTCACTTTGCTAACCTCCCTTCAAGACCTCTTGCTCAAGCTCAGGTTAAAGATTCGATAGCTTGATTCCTATTAAGGTTCTTAACCTGGTCCAATCTAATTTTTTTTATTAATAAAATAAATGGTTGAAATAAAATCAAATAAATAACACCACACAAAGGTCAAACCCGAATTGCACAAATCACTTATGAATTAAAAATAATTTTTTGAAAACACACCTAAAATTAAAGATAAAAATAAAATAAATAAACAAGTAATTAAATGAAAGAAATTTCTCTTTGGGTGCGTTCTAACGACACTAAAAATTTGAGATAAGAACTAAAATTACGAGAGGCAAAAATAAGGTATCTACAGCTATTCCTCTTTTTGGTGGAGTTTAAATAAAACTTCACCACAACGAAAAAAAAAAAGCACCATTTTGCCTCAAAAGTGAATTTGTCCTAAGAAGCACTATAACTAACTAGCCTAAGTTTGATACAATAAGGATTTGGTTAAGGAAGATACCACTCTAAAAGTTGGCAAGAATCCTAAAGTGATACTAGGATGGTGGGTAAAGCCCCTATGGGCTAGTAGGAATCTTAAAATTAGTAGTGACCTATGAGTTAGCTAACTTAAATGGGAGTGTCTTCAGAAGATCAACAACCTAAATGGAAGATCGATTTAGAGCTTGATCATACTTCTCTAAGCCAAATAACTTAAGTAGGCGTATCTCTAACAAACTAACAACCCTAAATGGAAGATGATTTGATTAACCTAAGCGAAAGCATCTCTAAGGGACTAGCAACCCTAAATGAAGATCGATTTAGAACCTAGTTGTACTCCTCTAAGATAATTGACTTAGGCGAGAGCATTTCTAAGAGACTAGTAATTCTAAATGAAAATCAATTTAGAACCTAGTTGTGCTCTTCTAAGCTGACTAACCTAAATGGGAGCATCTTTAAGGGACTAGCAACCCTAAATGGAAGATTACATTAGAACCTGGTCGTGCTTCTCTAAGCTAACTAACCTAAGTGGAAACATCTCTTAAGGACTAGCAACCCCTAATAGAAGATCAGTTTAAAACCTGTTTATGCTCTTCTAAGCTGACTAACTTAGGTAAGAGCATCTCTAAGGGACTAGCAACCCTAAATGGAAGATTAATTTAGAACCTAGTTATGCTTGTATGAGCTAACTAAGGCTAAGCTCAAGTGCCCCATGGGTTGGATAAGACTCGAAAATAGATGAGGATTGTGTTAGCTAACACTCTAAGTGGGATGTTTAATGCAAATGCAACGTATTGAAAAACTATCTTATTTTTATGCTAACAAGTATGGAAGTACTTACCTAGCTTAGTTGATAACACCCAAACGGCTAAGTTTTTCTTTAAGAAGTCTAATCAAAACCAATGGTTCAGCCTTTTGAAATTCATTCTAATCTTGAAGCATACAAAGTCTTACAATTTAAGGAAAGCGGCCTAACACTCGAAATGTAGTGGAAAGGTTATTTTTTAGCCCCTTATATATCTTCAAAGCCTTAATCGAACTACCTCTTAACTTCCCCTGGCCAAACCTAAGCTTTATATTTTGACCATATAATACTGATCTACCATGAAGTATTTGCTTCTTCTGAGCATTGCTTCATCCTGAAAAAATAAAAAACAAATCTCCCCTATCGAGAAAGGTAAAATGTAATAAAGCATTTGGAGAGCTTTTATTAATTGCTACTATTCCAAAGCATGTGTTCATCTTCTCTCGTGTTTATAGTGTATGGGGGCTTGTTTAAGCAAGATGAGATTTTTTGACTGAGTGGCAAAGTGATTTAGGTGTTATCCAATGTCTACAACCATTAAGGATACCAACTTATCTTGTAGAAAATGAAAATAAAACTATAGTGATGTCAAGATTGCTAGCATTTTGTGATCAAAGCAAAAATTTCATTGATTGTTTAATGGTAGTACAACCTTACGACATCAACATTTATAGGGCCCCTTAAGTTCGAACCATCCATCTAAGATAAAATTATAGCCTCACCCCTAGGCAATATTCTCTTTACAATGTAAGGATCTCTATAATTTGGAGCAAATTTCCTTTTAGGATCTTATACATTGGAGAGAGTCTTTCTTAATACCATGTCACCCTCTTTAAAATTCCTAGGTCACACTTTTTTGTTAAAAGCTTTAACTATTCGTTGTTGATAACATGTATTATGATACAGTGTTGTCAACCTCTTTTCATCGATTAAATTCAACTATTTAATGTGCTTTTTTATCCAATCAACGTCATCCAACTAAGTTTCCGATAGTACCTTAAGAGACAAGATATCAACTTCTATTGGCAGTATAGCTTCAATACCATATACCCAGGATTAGGTGTTGCCCTTATCAACGGTCTAATAGAAGTTCTGTAGGCCATGAGTACGAATGACAACATCTCATGCCAATTAACCACTTTTACAACCTCATTCGTTTGAGATTGATAGGGAGTGGAAGTTCTATATATGATCTTAAACTACCGACATAACTCTAACTTGAGTTTGTTGTTAAGATTCGTACCATTATCAATAATGATTGTTTCTAGAGTCCTATATCAAGCTAAAATGTCTCTTTTAATGAACTTGACCATTACTCCTTTGGTAGCAGTTGAATAAAATGATGCTTTAACCTACTTATTGAAATAGTCAATGGCCACCAATATAAAAGGATGGTCAATAAACACCTTTAGAGTGATTAGGCCAATGATGTCTATAAACTACATTGAAAACGACTACAACATAGATAGTGTATGCAACTCTTGATGTAGAGCATTTATTTTGTTAGCATAAACTTAGTATAAGTGGCAATACTTGACATGTTTGATACAATCTCCTTCCGTAGTCAACCAATAGTATCCCAACCTCATGTTCTTCTTAGTGAGCATGTAGCCGTTTATGTGAGGCCCATATACTCCCTCATATACATCTTTCATTAAAACTTCCACTTCTTTTTCATCAACGCATTGTAAGAGTGTACTATCAAATGATCGTCGATACAAGGTGGATTCACTTATCAAGAACTAGGTGTCCAACCTCCGAATCATCTTCCGATCCTTCTTCTCAACCTTTTTAGGTACTTTTCTTGTTGCAAGAAGGTTTTGATATCATGACACCAAGGCTTTTCATCAGGTATTTCCTCAATGGCTAGATAAAAAGTGAGCTTCTCTTGGATTTCGATCTTAAGTGTTGAATTTCTATCCTAGTAGATATCTAAATCTTGGATACCAAGGCATTAACAAATTAGTTTTAAGTTCTTGATATGTATGTGAATGTAACTTGTTCAAACTTATCAATCAATTTGGCCATATGTTGGTGATAGGGCACCAATTTGGGTCTTTTGTCTTATACTCAACCCGAGCCTCACAAATCATCAATGAAGAATCCTTGTACATTTCTAATTATTCCCTGATCTAATGTCATTTTGAGTCCCATAATGCAAGCTTCATATTCAGCAATATTATTAGTGTATGAAAAAAATAAGCCTTACAACCATCAGGAATAAAGTATCTTCAGGAGATATTAATATTGCCTCAATTGCATACCCTGACATGTTGGTTGCACTATCAAAGAACAGTTTCCATCTTGGGGGCTTCTCATGTGTTTCTCTATCAAACTCTTTTTTAATCACTAAAATATTTTCATTAGGAAACCTAACTTACACTTCTTGGGGAATACCTTCAGGGAGATTCTCTGCCAATTGGTTTACCAAGGCTTGGCTGTTAACTAAGTTTTGATTCACATATGATATGTCAAACTCAGATAATAACATTTGCCACTTCGAGACCCAACTGATCAGGGTGGTTTCTTTGCCAAATACTTCACTAGATTATGTTATGTGAGTAACCTAATTCGATAATAGAGCGTATATTGTTTGAGTCGATACATGACCTAAACCAACACACAACATGTCCATTCAATTTCTAAATATTATACGCCCCCTCTATAAACTTCTTGCTTAAAAAATAAACAACCCGTTCTTTCCCTTCTTCATCTTTCTAGCCAAGCATGGATCCCATAGATTCCGGCAATATAGTAAGATGTAAAAACAACTGCCTTCCAAGTTTAGTAGCTAATAACATTGGAGGATTCATGAGATACTCTTTAATTGTCATGAAAGCCTCTTCATCCTCTTTGTCCCATCTTACATTGGAATCTTCTTTAATAGCTTAAACAGAAGGCGACATTTATCTATAAGTTGAGATATAAACTGTGCTATGTAATTCAAATGGCTTAGCAAATCTCTTACTTCTTTAAGCATACGTGGAGGGGGCATATCAATTGTAGCTTTAATTTTATTGAGATCCACTTTGACGCCCCTTTAACTAATAATGAAACCCAACAATTTCCCTTACGTCACTCCAAAAGTACACTTCTCTAAGTTTAACTTTGGCTAAAACTTTCTCAATCTATCAAACAACTTTCTCGAATTTTCCATGTGATCCTCCTCTCTTTAAATTTCGCTATCATGTCATCAATGGATACCTCTATTTCTTTATATATCATGTTATGAAAGATTGTGATCATCGTCTTCTAATAGGTTGCTCCAGCATTTTTGAGTCCAGAGAGCATTACTTTGTAACAAAACGTATCCTAAGTTATAATGAAGGTCGTCTTAGTCTTATCTTCTTCGAACATTCAGATTTGATTGTACCTAGAAAATCCATCCATAAATGAGAAAATGTGGCTTCCGACTGTATTATCTATCAAGACATTGATATGGGGCAAAGGAAAGTTATCCTCAAGCATCACCTAATTGAGGTCTTGGAAGTCTATGCATGCTCTAACTTTCCCATTATTCTTCATTATCTGACTATGCTTTCTAGATAATTGGATACCTCGATGAAACCAACTTTAAGTAGCTTCTTAACTTCTTCCTTAATTTTCAAAAGGATGTTAAGTCGAAACCTCCTTAACTTCTACTTTTTAGATTTGACTGCTTCTTGTGTGGGTAAATGATGAACTACGATTGAAGGATCTAATCCAGGCATATCCTCTTAAGACTATGCAAATATGTCTTAATATTCAAATAATAGTATGGTCATTTCTATTTTTTGCCCGTCTTTCAAATTCCCTCTAATCTTTAAATTCCTTCGTTTATCATTGGTCCTTATGTTAATCGTTTCAATTGGCCCATCAATGGAAATTCTACACAATACATGTTTTTGCTAGCTTTCTTATATATCACTATGGTCATTGTTATTACTCCTGACAACTAACATAGTAGGGTTGGAAGTGATACCAATATTTTCTTTGTCTACCTGTGCGAGATATCCCTGGTTTTCATTGGAAGCATTAGATCTAAGCAAAGCGTATAAAGGAAAAGAGTGTAAGTAAGAGGGAATTGAAGCATAATGGAGAAAAGAAACTAAATTTTATTCATTAAATATGGCAAAAATTTTTACTCATACATTTCGAACAATGACAATAAATAAAAATTAAAAAAAAAAAGCCCTAATAAAATGCTAAACTACAGTTCACCCTTTACCCTAGAGAAGACCTATTGTCATTCATAGGGATAGAGAACTAATTATTCATGTGATGCTAAATCTTATAGGATGGGCTCGTTGCTTTAACTTTGTAGGGAAATTCTTCTTTGGCAGATTTTGGGACTTAAGTATCACCCTATACAAGTGTCTCAATCAGTGGTGGAAAGGTCATTGGGGCATAGTACAACCTGTCACCTCTCTTACCCATTGCTTATTTTTCTTAAAGCTCCTCCGCTAGAGTGAGCTTGTAGCTAAGGCCATAAGTACCAACCTGGCCTTCCTTAAACTTTACCTTCTCATCAAACATCTAAAGCCTAAATCCTTCCTACTCTTCACTACCTATATAGGGTATAGCCTTTTCTTTGTAGATATCATAGTCTTGATCTCCTAGAGTTGTTATCACTTGGCCATTTACGATAAACTTGACCTTCTAATGTAAGCTTGAAGGTATGGCCCTAACAGAGTGGATCTAGGGTCTTCCCAAGAGCAAGTTTAAGGATTTTGAAATGTTTAGAACCTGGAATCAAATACCGAAGGTTTGAAGGCCAATATCAACTAACAAATCTATTCCCTTATGATCTCCCTTCTAGATCCATCAAAAGCTCGAACAATGGTAAAGCTTGGCTTGATTGTAGTCATGTCGACACCTAATAGGTCTAGGGTGGTGTAAGCCCCACAACTAATCACTCAAGGTTTCGATCGGCTAAAAGATCCGATCGAGCCTGAATTATAAACCATTGAGAGAAATATTAGTAAAAATGATCACGTAAACGTGAATTTAAGAAAATAAGTAATAAAATAGAAAACTATAAAATTTTCAAATTTTAAGCATAATAATTGGTAATTACCGAAAAGACTAAAAGTGTAATCTAATAACTAATAAATTACTAGAAATAGATTATATGTATACTAAAAATTTTAGAATAACCAAAATAATAATTAAGAATGTTCACGTGTACTCCACATGTATTTACGTATAGATAAAAATACGGGTAATTACTTGAATTGGCCAAAAGCTAAGTAAATAATTAAAGAAAAATATAAAATAATTATGGAAAAATCAGAAAAAATCAGAAGAGGATAAGCTGATGCAAGATCAGGTCATGGTCAAAAAAAGAAAAATTGGTCAATAAAAATTGAACAACTTAAAAGCCAAAAATCAAGGAATTTAGACAAAGTCTTATCAAATTAATGCATAATAATTACAAAAATCGTCTATAAATAGCAAGAAAAATTCAGAAGCCCATTTGGACAGATACAAATCAGAGAAAATTAGAGAGAGTTGAAAATTCGAGAGAAAATCCAGAAAATAAAAAAAATAAGAAAAACTGTGCAGTTAAGGACAGACGAGCAGCTGGAAGTGGATGATCACCACCACCACACGATGGTGGTAGCGCCCAGGCCGGCCAACAAGGCCACGGCGGCCTGCGGTGGCCGAAGCCACCCGAACCGGTGAGTCCAAATTCCAGCCCGATTCTTGTATAATTTTGTAAAATTAGTTATTTTACCCATAAAATTATGAAACTTGTTATTCTGAGGTTTTATTACATATAGATTTAGGGAAAAATATTGATTTAGTTTAATTATGTCTGAAAATATAGGGTCCTTAACAAATTGTTCAAAACCGAGCATGATTTAACCGGAAAATAAATAGGCTTAGGAGTGTAGTTTGGAGCTCAAAATTTTTTTGTAGGATTCTCATATGATGTAGAACAGTGCTATGAAGCCATTTTTTTAAAATTAATTTTTGAAATTTTTAAGTTAATTTTTAGCCCTAAAATGATGGAAAAATTGGGTGATTTAGGATTAATTAGGTAATTAGAATGTTAATTACTGATTGGGATATTAATTATATGTTTAGGGATGTTAATCTCTGATGTGGAAACCTAATCCTAGTCTATGGAGTGTTAAGTGTAAGTAATGAAAGTGTTACGTGGTAAATGTAGAAAATTAGTAATATGTGAAATTGTAAATTAATAAATTTAAAAAAAATAGGGTTATTTAGATGATAGTAGAGTAAAAATCAGAATAATATTAAATCTAAATTAAGATTGAATTTTAGGTAATTATATAAAAAAGTAAGATTTTATCACATCGAGGATAAATCCGATATCCTAATTAGGACTAACGTGTACCGAATAGCTTAGAATACTAAATTAAGACCCAATTGGATATTTGAATACTCGAGCTTAATGTGATTAATTTCACATTAGGATTCGAGCATGTTTAGGATTTAGAAATCGAACTAAAACCTAATTTAGAAATTGATGCGGAAACTGAAACCAACCCCAAACCTATAATAAGTGTAAAAGACTTAATACCTAGATAATTAGGCATATTTAACCTTAAACAAAACCTAACAATAAGCGTTGTAGGATAAAACGAACTTATAGTATTTATATGAAAAGCTGAAACCACGTTCGTGTTATAGGGATGATCGGCGATGGCCTGAGCAAATCGGACCTCGAGTGAGTGAGCAAGGAGTCGAGGTAAGTTGGGATTAATACGACGCTGTATTTTGGAGGCTTAAGATTATGCTTGGTTGTGCTTGTTAGATAGTTGAATGTGTGCATGTGCTTGATTATGGGTGATGCTATGATTCTGTTTGTTGCTCTGGCACATATCGTATGAATTGTATGAAATGATTGATCACCCTAAACTGGACTTAATTAAACATTCGACCAGTAATCATAATCGGACATGCATGGCAACCCGTTAGGGGAACTTAGGACTCTCCGGCCAAATACCGATCCCTTCGGAAGGGATAGAGCAGGATTGCAAAATTGTCCCTTCTTCATCCTCAGTTGAACTAAGTGACAGGAGAGGAGGTCGCGGCGGGGGTGAAGTCAATGGTTCGAAGGTAGTCGCGGGAGGAGCGTGGTCTCCATTGCACAAGCCTGGGTTTGGTCGTGAGCTGTTGCATTAACGGCAACTCCTCAACCCCGATTAGAGTGGGCGCAATTTCTCTAATCTCACGACGGGCCGGACAACGTTGTGCGATGGCATTTGCTTGCACATGCATTGCATCTAATAAGTAATTGAAAACCTTGTTGTGTCTCTGGTATAGTTTTAAGTCCTCCGTCCTATCTTACTGAGCTGTGGTTGTTCACATCCCTATAAACGTCGTACAGGTGCTAGCTAAAAAGCGGCAAACCACTACTCTGAAGCTAGCAACTACTGGATCCTGGGGAGTGAGGAAAAACATGTGAAGAATAAACACATACTTTTAAGGTTTAAGTTTTTACTTTAAAACTTTTCATTTTGAATAATGTAACAACTAGGAAAAATATTACGGAGAAATATTGTAAACCTTAATTTCAATAGCTGAATTATAGCATATATATATTTCCTTACTTTCTTAGATTAATGATTTATTTAAATTACAAACTGTTTACTTCAAAGCGGGTTAGTCGTTGACGCCTTGTATAGATCAGGTCTAAGATAGCGGTTGTAAGGCCAACTTCTATCTTAGGATGGTTTACACGGCGGGGACTGTTACGACTCTGCCGCTTCAGGGCGTGACAGGTGGGTAGTGGGAAAACATTCAATGAAGATCCATTGTCAATGAGAACCCTAGTAATGATTATGTCATTACTCCTAACAGCTATGAAGAGTAACTTGGTGTAGTAATTACTTTCCTTACCCAATTCTTCAACTGAAAAAGAGACATAATCCATGTTGAGGACAGAATTGGTGATTAGCCCCATTTTTTTAGTCAATATCTCACAAAGGACCTTAACCTCTCTCAAGGCTCAAAACAAAGCTTCCTTATGGGGGTTAAATGTCATCAACAAACTCATCTATGATATTTATGTTAGGCTCTTAGCAAGCGGCTCCATTAACTTATATTTGCTTGACTTAATCATCTTGGTGAAGGCGGATAGCTTTTCTTTATGTTCAGCCATCTTGTTACTTGTCTCTTCTAACACATTCTTCTTCTTGAGATCTTCCGTTAGGTCATAAACCTTTCCAGATCAAGTAATGCCCCCTACTAGAGAATTTGATCTCTCCTAATTTACCGCCTGATAGTTGAATGGGGCAGCCTTGCAGTTCTTTAGTGTTACTAGCACATGAAAGGTGTACTTTTCAGCTTTTAGGGCCTACTTATTCTTATGGAACTTAAAAACCTTAGGCTTCTTTTCTAAATTAATCATGTTGATGGAGAACTCAAGATCATCAAAAATCATGTTGATGATTAGACTATGATTGGGTAGGGGGTTGTTATTAACATTTGGGGCTAGAGTTTTTACGAATTCTAATTGCATTGAGCTTTCATTGATCAAATCTTAGATCCTGTTCTTTAGCCTCTAACACATGTCAGTCGAATACCCCACTTGCCCCATACGATACTCACATTTCTAATTAGGATCATACACTCTTAGCTTGTATCTTCAATTAAGGAGCTCATACTGAATAATGTTGTCTTTTCGCAGCTTCTCAAAAACTTAACTTAGAGGAATCGGTATCTTGGTGAACTGCCTTGAGGCCCTATTGGCCTAAGGTAAAGTTCTGAACTGTTGTTGAAAGTAAGGCAGATTTTTCTTAAAGGAGACCTAAGCACCAAGCTTGGTATTTAAATTCATCGAGCTAACAATGAATTCTTTAGATTTGTTGACTATGGGCCTAAAGTAGAGGATAAAGCAACTGGCTTTCTATTAGATGACTCTTGAAGCTTACTAAAAGAGATAGTGCTATTGATCCTGTACCTTGTTGCTATTACCTTTGTAATGCTGGACAAGGCTTGTCTAATCAAATGAGAGAAATAAGGCCTCTCAAGAGTATTGATAAAAGCTGAAGTCAATTTCTTCTCTATCATGGGAGTAGATACTATTGCAGTAAGGGATCTCCATCTCTATGCATACTCCTTAAACAACTTGTTATTCTTCTTCCACAAAGCAACTAAATCCATTATAGTTAGGGCCATTTCAATATTAAACCTATACTATTCATAAAATGCCCTTGCAAGCTTCTCCTAAGTGTTTATCTAAGTTAGGTTGAGTTAGGCATACTAAGTCAAGGTCAAACCTGTCAAGCTATCGTAAAATGTCTACACCATAAGTTAGTCATACTAGACGTACTTGCTCATCTTTCTTACTTATAACCTAGTGTGAAGTTTAAGGCATCCTGTCCTATCATACTCTCAAATTCTAGCACCTTGAACTTTTTTGGCTAAGCTTTAACATTGTACGTAGAGAAGTCAGTAATTCCAACCTATTCAAACCCATCATAGCTCGTAAGTATTTTCATCTTCTCTACTATATGTTAGGTCAACTTTCTTTCTAACTCCTTTAGACTGTCTTATCCAGGCCCTGAGTTAGCTGGCTTTTTGTTGATCAAGAATGAACATGTATTGGGCTTAAAGGTCGGGTTGACCTTTAGATAGACTACCTCCAACTCGAACACATCCTTCGAGTAGTTATCCTCTGCTTCAAGGAATGGAGCCTCAACATTCTTCCTATAATAGACCTTGGAGCTCTCTTTCGTTGAATGGTGCCATAGCTTAAAGTAGGGTAATGATGTCAATAAGGAAACTCATTAGTTCTCCAATCCTATCCACGGTTTGCTCTAAAGAGTGAAACCTCAACTTAGTGAGATCAATGATTTCTAAGCTTTTGTTGTTAATGGTGTTGGTGTTGTTATTGTCATTTCCCTGAGTAGCCATTCTAATTTGAGAGTAGGTTATGATCAGACTTCTTTGAAAGACTTGACAATTAAGAGCTATCTTGAAACCTTATCTGAATACTTCATAAAAGGTTAGCACAAATATATATATATATTGATATTGAGACAAGAAAGGAATATAGATGCACAAATGCAAGCATGTATGGCATACAGATATAAAGAAATTTATATTGGCAAGAATTCCAGAATATGGCAAAACATCACTGACATTTATTAATTTTTGCAATTGTGAAGCTTACATCACTTATTCAAAACAAAAGAAAATTTCCTAAAAAATGTTATATTATGTTCTTCTTGCTATGGCTAGACTCAACTTATACTTTCTTCCTTTTCTGAACTTTAGGAGCCTCTATTTCCTTGATCTTGTTCTTGGCCTTCTTGAGTTGTGCTTCTAATGCTTTTATCTTTTGGTGATATTTCTCCAAACGAGCCTGTCACTCTTGCTCTATTTCCCCTGCTTTCTCTAATGTGGCTTCAACTTAGGCCTCCTTTTTCTCTTTCACTTCTTCTATGTCTTTCAACTTCTAAAGTTGATGATATAGGAACTCTCTAGTCATTTAAGCCCTACTTAACATGCCCTTGATAGTGGGGATAGTCTTCCTCTTGCACCAAAGAGACTTGATGCTTAAATGCTTAGACGCCTTGTCAAATACCAAGATGTGTGGATCATAATAGTCAAGTAAGACGGGTTCTAGTGATGGCATTTGAATTATATTCTAAATAGGCCCATTAGCCAAAAAATACTCGGTATAGATGTTGAAATCGATCAAGGATACTACATTAAATCCTTCACATTCTTTTATCATCTTGTCACTTAAGTACCATTTGGGTGTCCAAAGCAGTTCTTTACCTTTCATGTTGTGAAAGTATTGGACCCAATAACGAGTAGCTATATTTTCAGGTAAGTTGATGAGATCATACTACTACGTGAAGTTGATTTGGTTAAAATCAAGTTAATGGCTCCTCATATGACTAATGAACTACACCAAGATTAGAGTTATGTTGGTCATCAAATCCCCATGCTTCTTTCTTTTAAGGTCATTCAGTAAACGGATCTACTTAGCCAAGAGAGTAAGTATATACAACTTCCCTTCAAGGAATTAGGCAACTATTTCTACAATTCTAAAGTGAACATGGTGTCTGACACTGAAGATCACTAAAATATAGGCATTAATTTGATGTTGGTGCCAAGTCTCTAAATTTACACAAAAAATGTCCTACTTCTCTATGTACCTCAACTCTAGAGAACTAGGCAATGATATTGTCTATCCAAATGGTCTTCTTTTGAACTAAGACCAGGTTTATCTCAACCTTTTTTACTCCCAATAGCCTGCTAAAAATTTTTTGTGATACGACTTCAAGGTTCAAGACATAAATGTCATCAGTAATAGCTAGAGCCCAAAGTAATAGGGAATACTCTTCAATGGTTGGAATTAGCTAGTGTAAGCTAAAACAGAACACAACAGCCTTGAGCTCCCAAAGGTGTACTAAGGCCTGCATCAAAGCAATGTTTGGAACAATAGCTTGTAAAGATGGTACGGGCCTAATCTTATTCTTGATGAATTCTTGCCTATCTAGGTTAAAGAGCTGAAATCAAGTCTCAAATGATTTCTAGCATTTGTAAGGCAACTGGACATGGATCTTCTCAGAAGTAGTATGAACTAAGCTAGCCATATCCATAAAAGGTATGATTACAGTAAAAGCCTATTTTAAATTTATATCTAAAATAGATACAATTACAATGAAACTCTACTCTAAATTTTTACATGTAGTCTTTAGATGAGTTTACAAGGAAAATTACAAAAAATAATTACAAAAAAAAGAACGAAAAATACAGGGAAATTATGATGTCTTTACAATTGCAATTTCTTTATTCTAAGCTTGCCATATTACGGGTTATTAGCAATCCTTTGAAAACGAGTTTCATGTAATGCTAGAGGGTGAGTTCTAAAAGTCCTCAAGTTTTGTGACCCCATACATTTTCGAAGAAACAGTTCTTTAGTCGTATCAAAACTTATGTAGAGTAGCTTGATCAGCCTCGGAAAGTCATTACCCCACAACATCCAAGGCTTACATAATGACCCCCCTCCTAAGGTTTTAAAACGGCCTAATTCTAACTGTATCTACTATACATTAATAAAAGAAAGAACACAAATAGAAACGTAGAATAGAAAAAAAGCTAGTACAATAATAGATAAAAGATATTTACAAGGGAAAATAAAAAATATATATAACTTAACCAAAAATAGAAAAAGAACCTACGCAACAATATACAAAAAATATTTGCAAAAAAAATATAACTTAATATGGGTATTTCAAAAAATAATTCTAATTTTCAAAGGTTTTAAATAACTAGCCTATTTGACATTTTTAGTGGAGTCGCTAAACTAACAAGTGTAAAATTTTTCTTTTTTCAATTTTCTTAATTTGATTTAAACTAAATTTTATGTCTATTTAATTTAAACCCTCAACTAAAAATAAGGAAACTCGGTTTCTTTATTATTTTCTTTAAAAAAAATGAAGTCGCCACCCAATAAAATCAAGAAAAAGTGATTAAATTAGAATCAATTCTACTTTAACCACTAACCTACATTTTGAAAAATTAAAAATTTTTCAAGAAACCATATTTTTTTAAGTTCATAGCTATCTTATTGAACACCTACTTGTTGACACAAGTGGGGGGGTGGGGGCGGGTTAGAATCAATACCTCGAGTTGTTGTGGTGGTTTTCAAATTGTTTAGAATTTGAAGGTGATACTGGATAAAGATGATGGTGGCTCTTAGTGGAGTGGTTAGGGGGTGTTTAGGCGCAAGAGAGTGTTTGGGGTTTGGGAACACCACAAACAAAACCTTGATGGTGGTTTTTGGTATGGATGGCTATCGGTGAAGTTATTCCTAAATAGAGAAACTCTTTATTTTAAAGAGAGAAAACTTCAATTTAGTATATTTTTGTGGTTGTGATCTATGCACAACGTGAAGTGTGGTAGCCCATTTATACTAGTGAAGCCTACATTTAATCCAGGAAAGTATAAAAATGAAAAATCACAGGGATGGGAGCTTAATACGTACTTGTCCAATCTAACTTCAAATTTTGAGGAAAATATTAATTTGAGTGATAGAAATGGATAAAAACAAATCAATAATCAATGTCTATATCTTGGATTCAGAGGAAATTATCCAAAGAATAGAGTTTTGTAAATTTTATTCAAGTGTGTTAATGTATTTTTTTTTTCCTTTTTCAAGTCAGAATTAATTCGCAACTTAGGAAAATTAGAATGTATTTTTGTCCTAATTTAGAGTATTCTTTGTGTAGTTTCTAAAAACGAAAATATTCGAATTAATGTTGCAAAATATAGATTTGGATTATGGATTGAAAGTGGAGGGTTTGGATAAGGAAGTTTCTTTTTATTCTTCTAGGCTCTTCAATTCATAACAGCAAAATCAAAGAAGAAAAAAAATAAAAGAAGGAGACGAATAGGGTGCGTACACATGCTACGCACTCTACTAGTGCATGAAATACACGTACTCACTTGAAAAGAAAAAGTAGGCGTGAAGTGCCTACCTGCTCGTAGAGCTAAATGTATTGATCAGGGCTTTAACCTTGATCTGTTAATTATGTGAACCTGGTTAAGAACCCAGTCCAACCCTTTTTTTTATTAATAAAATCAAATAAAATAACACCGTACATAAGTTGAACTCGAATTATATGAATCATGTATGCATTAAAAATAATTTTTTGAAAACACACCTAAAATTAAAGATAAAAATAAAATAAATAAATAAGTAATTAAATTAAAAAAAAAAAAAAGCTTATTTGGGTGCATTCTAATGACATTGAAAATTTAACATAAAAATTAAAATTGTTAGGGATAAAAATCAAATGTCTATATTTGTTTTAACTAATTTATAAGCCTAACATATATTTCAAGTTATAAAAAGTAAAATTTTACGAACATCTTAAATTTTTTGTACTAAAAACTTATTTGTTAAAGTATACATCTTACATATATTATATCCTTTTTTATAATCTTAATCAATGATTATATATGGTAAAATTTTAAGAGATAAATTGATGGAAATTAAACTAAGAAGGAAAGACTATAGCTTATGATCTTGAGATTGCCATCTAGTAAACGTAATTTTAGTACCGACATGAAGTATTATTAAGACTGGAAACTGACGTTTTCGGAGGACTGACAAGAAAGCCTGCCCACAATTACTGAATCCGAAACATTACCAAGAATGTTCAGACCAAATTCAACCCTTACATGGTTCATGGAAAGATACCGTCGGTAGGTATTTGATGTGCACAAGAAGGTTTTACTAGGACAAATGGATCGTAATAATGGCTGGCGTATAATTCCTTTTCTTTTAAAAATTTTCAACTCCAAATTAACCATGATAATTAATTAGGAACATTAATGATACTAACATGTGTATGTATGTTTAATGAATAACGGTAAATTCATGGACACCTACCCCCCCCCCCCCCCCCCCCCCCCCCCCAAACTTTTTCACTCGGAAAAAAAATTAAAAGTAAAATGTGGGTATTATATTTATATTTTAGAGTGTGAACATTGCTTTATAATTAAATATGGTTGAGTGGTTAAGATTTCATTTTTACATCCACAAGATCATGATTTAATTCTCACTAGAGTAGTTTTTCTATTTTCTTAGGTTGCATTTATTTTATATCATAAATAACCTTCAACATCTTTTCTCTTTTTTTATCTTTTTTTTTCAATAACTAATAAAATTAAATTTCACTAATAAACATCATTTATTTACTAATAACTCTACTTAATAATAATTACATTGTAAATTCTAGAAGTATTTCAATAAAGCCATTACAAAGAAATTATTGAGTATTATTAGTTATAATATGCTATCCTTTTTATTATACTTGTAATTTTTGTATATATACTTCTTGTAATATATTTTTCTTAATAACAAAATTTCCACAACTTTTCTATATTGATTTTATTTGTTTATAAATTGAAAATATTATTTTAATTAGGGGGAATGGCGGCAACTATTTTGAGGAGAGATTCGATAATCAGTGTATTTCAATAGAAAATCGCTAATAATATCATTAAATTATAATAACCTTAACTACTCGTTAGCTTTTAACTTAAAACTTAATGGTTAAATTATAAATCCCTCGTCTTATGGTATGATTATTTATCCCATGACGACCTTAACTACTAGTTAGATTTTAACTTGAAACTTAATGATTAAATCATAAATCTCTCATCAAAACTATTGTCATCTTATCTTATGGTATGAATATTTATCCCCTACCGTAACGAACAATTTTGATTCTTCTTATTCTTAAAGTTGTAACATATAATTAGTTAAAAAAAAAAAAATCATGAATCGCACCGTCTGTTTACACTTCTCACTCTTTTTTATTTTCTAGTTCAATACTTATTGTACAAAGGAAAAAAATAGATGAATCCCTGCCTTGTGAAACACCATTGGTTTTCAAATAAAAATTAATTCAATCCCTCAAATTTAAGAGATATATACGGTATATCTCTTGGCCAGACAAGTTGCTGCACACAAACATTATAGTTTGACACAAGCAAACGTTGTTAGATGTCAACCCCTACAACAGGCGATAAATAGAATAAAATAGACTAAATGCCTAGTTGGTCTTATTATTTTATTGTCGCTTCTATTTTCATCATTATGCAAAGTTGAAAATTTTCAACCTAATCAAGGAATTTTGTAGCACGGAAAAAACCGAATGATGAAAAACAAAACAATCAATCATTCATGCAGGGATTATTTTGACCATTACCAAAGAATTTGTCCAACCTACTGGATGGTACTAGTAGAACTGACATTGTACCAATAAAATAGACATTGTCGAAGCAATACATATTTTATTAGTGCTAACTGGAGATTGCCTCCTCCTTATGACGTGCTTTTTAACTTTTAAATTTAGTTTTTTTCAATAAAGATAAATAGGCAGAAGAATAAATTCCGAATACCAACCTAGACGTTAGTGAAGAGCCTCCGATTAAAATGAAGTACTCTATCATGATCTAGCACATTATTCGGTTCGGTTCTGTCTTTTGGGCAAGCGCATTCGTGATGTAGAACGATTTTTTTTTTTTTTCCTCTTTTATCGACTATTATCATATTTCAATTTTAAGAAATGAAAGGAAACGAGCTATCCCATTGAAAAACTAGTATATATATCGCTAACTTACAGCTAGAACGGCATTAGAAATTTTTTGAAAATATTGGATTACTTTTACATATGCTTCTAGGTTTTTTTTTTTTTTTTTTTTATCAAATGAAGTACATATTTTTAAGACATTAATTAAAGTATAAGATGGATAATTAAGTTCACATTATATAAAGTAGACGATGGTCAACGTATATATGCTTTAATTAATAAAAATGAGCTAATGACTCTGGTAATTATAATTTTCAGAAGTAAAAGGGTGTCAACTATATTTTTTAAGAAAACAGAGAAAAATGTAAGCATATGTAATTTGCATTGCATTAGTTTATTACGTCAAACTAAAGATACCCGTTGAAAAAAGACTAACTTATGTCGGAAAAAGTACTTACATTAATACGAATATGCTTGCTATAGTAGGATTGTTTTTCTTTTATTTTTTATTTTTTTTATTTTTTATTTTTATTAGATATATATATATATATATATTTAAATTTGGAGTGGGATTATTAAAGTGTAATACATTATACATAAAGCAAGATCATCTATAATAATTAAGACTATAAATAAGTCAAACTACTCAGAAATTGCTCTAGTTTAACTTAAGTTTTATTAATAAACAAGACTCAAATTCAAAATAAAACTCGTTTATTTAAAGAAACCAATATCAAACTCTAATTCAAGCTCATGAATCTACTCACTTAGAATCATAAGTCAACTCGTTTAGTCTTGTGAGAAGTAGAGATGTAAACCAGATGGTCTGGGCAGGTCATTGGAACCCATAAGCCTTGTTGCCATACTAATAGAGTTCACAAACCTATTCCAAGACTTTATATGGTTTTTAATATTATATCTAGAACCCACATTGCTATCCAATTAGAATACCTGCTTTTTATTCATTAGATTGGTTTATAATTTTTTTTTATGCCAAATAGCTATTTTCCCTTCATTAATTATTACATAATAATTTATTTACATTATTTACAGAATATGAGTAACATGAGAATTATGGAATCCAGTTGTTGTGTCCTCTCTACCTTATGTATCTTGTCACGGCATCAATAAAACACTTAGTAGCATTATTATACAATAAGTTTAATGATTTATGTAGACTCCATATTAACTTTTCTATATGTTTTGATTTTAAGTAAATTTTTTTAACCATTTCTCTTTACTATATAATAAATATACAACCACCTTATCTTAGTTGATAAAAAAAAACAAAAAAATCTCACATAGATACATATTCAAAAATACTAACAAAAAATAGTAAATGTGATCAAAGTTATCATCATCCATATTTTCATCCATTTATTATTTAAGGTATTAGAAATTTTAGTTAATAATTTATTATTAATTAATTTTTTTTTATCAAAGAAATGGTTTCCCATTAACATTTTTTTTTTTTAAATCCCATAACCCATTTGAAGACCTATTAAGTAGTACCTTGCAGGATATTTAATGGGTTAGGCAGGTATAGTACCCTATAATGACTTGCTCAATTACATCCTTAATGAGAAGGCTCATGGGTTTTATATATATTACAACTATTATATATTATATATTATTAAAATCTAAAAAATAATATCTAGATAATATAAATAATAATATGATATGTTATGAGATAATATATAATATATAATCTAATCATTTTCACTATTTGTGATCTACTTATTTATATATTTTTTCATATTTACTTAGGCTAGTGAATAAGCTCGAGTTCAACTCCAGCTTAATTAATAAGCAAGTCAAGTTCAAGTTTTTCTTAATAAAAGTTTGGCTCAAATTTGAGCTCAATCATTTTTAAACTAGCTGAACCTAAGCTTTCAGAAACTTAGCTAGACTTAATTTGTTTATAACCCTAATAATAATCAAACTTTTAGATCATGCAAGTTTCACAAATGAATAGGCTTCTCTTATCACATTCGTTAGTGGTTCATATAGAATTGTAGACACCAACTATATACGTGAAGTGTATATTTTATCAAACTTTTCATTAAGGGATATCAAACAGATATCGACCTACCTATAAAGTCAATCTACCATACATAAATTATAATAGTAAATAATAATAGCACAAATAAAAATTTATTTTCTTGAAAGAGTTCCAACATAAGTTCTTGTGATATTAACAAGCCTTTTCGCATTTTAAGCGTTATTAACCTTTCCACATGTATCTATTTCAATATCCTTTTTATTTGCTGTAAAACCTGGTTAAAAAAAAAACAAAGAGATTATATTATATTAATAATAATAATAAAAATATAAAATAAGGGAAGAAATATAATAATATAATAAAGACTTAGAGATATGGTATGACTTGTAATTGACCAGGGATAGTAATGACAATATTATTAGCAAAAAGATTTAAACTTCTTATTATCTCTTATCCTAAATAAAAGGTACAACTCAAGCCCATATCTTTTATTTACCAAAACATTACATTACTTTTCTCCAAAAATAGAAAATTTCCAATTCTCAACTCAACCCCAAAACCTTAACAAAGATTCACATTATTGATGGAGAAATTTAGCATTCTTCCGTTTTCAAGTAAATCTTCCTTTTATTTTGTCAATTTATATCTTTTAGGGTTTTCTTTAAGTTTTGGAGATAAGGGTTATAATCATAGGCATGGTCGTGGTGGTGGATAATTATTGTATGGTTGGTTTCTGGAGATATTGTATTATTGGTGTTGTGTACGCATACATGTAACGTATAGGGTGTTGTTTGCGAAAAGTCAACGTATGCAACATTATCATACATACGTATAAAGATTTGTTTGTGTGTGTACTATGGTGACATTAAATTATTTGTGCAATTAATATATATAATATATAAATTGGTTTGTGTAATTTGGGTAAGGTCTTACAAAATTGGTGATCAACTCATAATTGGTTGGTTCAAAAATGGTTTGTAAAATTTAAAGCAATTATGTAAATTATTCGATTGAACCCAAATTTTACGATGAAATTAAGAGTATTAGTAAAAGTAACCCAATGAATTTGAACTTAGGAAAATAAATAATTAAATATTAAAATATTAAGTTATATATATATATATATAAATTACCCATTATTTATCAAAAATGAAAAAAACGAGTTCTAATAATTAATGAATCGATAGAGATAATTATATATACAGTAAAAATAATAAAATAACATAAATAATATTTAAGAATATTTGTTTGTACCATATATGTATTTACGTATAGGTAAAAATACGCAAAATTACTTAAATTAATTAAGGAAAATTCATAAAAAAATCAAGCAAATTGAGGGAAAATGTAGAATAGTCCAAAAATGAGGCATTGCATGCAAGGATTTTTAAAAAATAACAATCAATAAAACTAAGACAAATAGAAAGTAAAAAAGAGAGAAAATAAATGATGTTTGGCATAAGTAAAATTAAAGAAAACCCCAACCACCTTTATAAACTCATCAAACTCCTTCCAAAATTCCTTTTAATCAATTATCAATTTAGGAAAAATAGAGAGAAGTTGAGAAGAAGAGAAAACTAATTTTACCAAAAATATACAAAATAGTACGTATTTAGAGCATTATAGAAGAACCCATACCCAAATAGCACTTGGGACAAAACCAAACCGACCACTACACAGTGAACCCTACGCTTGGTGGTGCTAACAAGGTCATGGTGGCCAGCAGTGACCAAAGCTAACAATGCTCCACTGCAAGTGAGTTCCAATTTCCCTTACCATTATTTTATTTATTAAAAATATCAAATAATAATGGAAAATTATAAAATTTGGTATTCTGAGATATTTTAGTATATAGATTAAGGGAAAAATGTCAATTTGATAAAATTAGTTTTTAGCATATACTACTTTTAAGGAAGCACTAAACGCAAGCTAGTTTTCAATTTTAATTTAAATGACCTTAATTATATAGTTTTGACCTCAAAATTTTTTTATAGACTATTTAAGATATATATAATAGTGCTATAAAGATTTTTTCTAAAAATTTATTATTTTCTAAAATTTTATTTAATTTTTAGGTCCTAAAATCATACAAAAAAGGCAAATTGTGGGCTTAATTTGATAATTCAATATTAATTTGGTGAAAGTACTAATTGAGTATGTATTTAGGTATCTTTAGATGATAGTTGTTGATGTGGGATAGTATTTATGGAGTTTGAGATATTGGTTTTATATAATATGCATATTATATAATAAATAAATACAAAGGAATAATAGGTAAAATGATATATTTAAGTTAATTTTATTATTTAGGCTGTAATTAAATATTTTGATAAGTTAGTTACTGATTAAGGATAGTATTTGTGATGTTGGAGAGGTTACATATGCATTGGATGTGTAAATTAGGAAATAAGATATCATGTGAAGAGAGAAATTAGATGAGTAGAATAAATTTGGTTAAAATTGATAATATTATAATATTAGGAATATTATATAAATCTGATTTGGAATGTGAATTTAGGAAATTACATGAAAAATGGAGGTTATTCTCACAACGGGAGCTAATTCGATAGCTAAATTAGGAATATAGTGTACCATACTAATCAAAATACTAGTTAAGAGCTAAAACAGAAATTTAGGATACCTAAGTATAGTTAGATGAATTTCACATATTAGTTTGGGAGAAATTCCTAGGGTTTATAAATAAAAACAGTAATTAGAAGCTAAAACAAAACTTAATTCAGAAACTGAATCGGAACCTAACTCAAAATGGAAATAATTGTAAAAGACTCAAAACCTAAATAATTAGATATAATAAAACCCTAAACCAAAGATAACAATAAGACTTACAGAATAAAGTCTACATAAAGTGGTTATATGAATACTAAAACAACCTATGTATTATAAGGACAATTGGTGAAGGCCTATTGCTAATTGCAGCTTAAGTAAGCAAGCAACACATCCAGGTGAGTTTGAAATCAATACATAATTGTACTTTGGAGTACTGTAACATAATGCTCAAAGGCTTAAGGTTATAATAGTTTGTACATGTAGGTTGTTTAATTGTATGTATATCTGTGTGTGCATGTTCCTGTATGTATTATGTACTATTGGCTTATTGTACTAGTTTGCAATTGTTTTTTATTGCGTAATATGGATTGATCATCTTAACTGAACTTAATTAGATATATGACTTATAATTCTAAATCGGACCTGTACAGTAACCTATTAGAGGAAAGTTTAGGGTTTTTTAACTAAATACCAACCCCTCCAAAAGGGATAGCACTGAATAATATAATTGGTCTCTTCTTGGTCCTAAATCAAACTAAGTGACAAAAGAGGAGGCCATAGCAAGGACAAAGACAGTAGTTCGAAGGTCAGTATCTCAATTGTATAAGCCTAGATTTAGTCGTGAGTTATTGAAATGTACGCTAAACTCGTTAACTCGCATTAAAGCGGGTGTAATTTCTTTAATCTTATGATGAACTAGATAACACTGTACAATTTCATTTGCTTATCGCATTTCATTAAAATAATTAATTGATAACTTTGTTTTTACTTAATATATAGTTTTCAGTCTCCATCTCAACTTATTAAGCAGTTAGTTGCTTACATCCCTATAGATGTTGTTGCAAGCGCTAGCTAAGAAACGGCTTTATACTACCTTGAAGTTAGCAACCGTTGAATCCTATGGAGTAAGGATATGAAACTAAGGATTAGTTACACTTTTGAAGTATTGGGCCTTATTCGTAGATCTTTTAACACTAATTTTATGTATTACTTGAATAAAATAAGATTTGATTACTAAGTCTTAGTATGCATAATTTATATTTTTGTAAGTAAATAATATGTTTAATTTGTAAACTATTTACTTTAAAGCAAGTTAGTCGTAAATGTCTTGTATAAATTAGATCTAAGATAACGATTGTAATATTAGCTTCTATCTTAGAATGATCTATACGGTAGAACTATTACAACTCTACTGCCTTGGGGCATAACAATTTTAAGTTGGTATTAAAGTGTAGTTCCAATGAACTTGCTTTGAAGTATAATAATTAAAAGAAATAAACATTATAAGAGCACATTGAGAATGGGTACTAATAAGCGGGTACATGAAGCCTACTCATTTGAGTTTTCATGCTTTGCTATTCAAATTATCTAGCTCATAATTTTATATTAATTCCTTTCAATCAATTTCTGAATACTTATCCAAGATAAGATTTTAACTAACTAATGTCCTGACTTACTTTTTGAGTTAGGTTCTAACTTTGTTATTTTGTTCCCATATCACTAGATTACTTCTTTTCAAACTAAACTTTACTTTCCCTATCTTATAATTTTATGAGCAGAAAATGTCTTCTTAGTAAAGTTATTTTTAGAATTTCCAACAAGATAACTTTTAACGTATTCTTTATGCTATCAGTTAGTATAATACAATTAATGTCTTTAGTAAAAACATTAGTTGTGAAGCTCATCTGATCCATTTGTTACTATATAAGTTATTTTCAAGTTGACAAGCTTTTAAAGTTTGAAATCATTTCAACTCAATCCTACTTCTTGTACTTTCTAGCCTAAGTTCTTAGTTCATACATTCTTTTGTTTTTCAGGTTATGGTACTTTCTGAGGTAGGTTCTAAGTTTTATCAAGTTCAAATTATTATACCACAACACATTATGATACATCCTCTGACCTCTAGTTTAATCAAGGTTTCACCTTCAAGTACTTTCTGACTTAGTTTCTACCATCTAATACATGTCTCATTTCCTATGCCTACTTAGGTATAGTCTTAACAATATTGTTTTTCAATTGTGACTTTTGACCAGTCTCTCTCCTCATGCATGGTTCTTTAAGTATCACAACTACATTATAACTAAGGACTTGAGTACTTCATATAGTTAGCATACATATGGTATCCAATGTGACTATGGAAAATTTGAACTTTTAGCTAACTCAAACTCAAATGAGCCTTGTAATGACTCAATATAGTTAGATTTCATTTGAACTAAACAAGACAGACACAACCCTTGAATCAACAAGATATGTAAAAGAATTGACCATTTACTAAGCTTATGATCAATATGATATGACTGGATCAATAGTGAAGACAAGAACTCAGCATAAGAAACACCAAAGTTATGATAGTCAGACAATTGAATAAATGTAACACAAGAATCACAAATTTGCCATTCCCTTCCAAACTTACTCGCGTGTGCCAAAAGCATACATGAAGTGTATTATTTAGTACTGATTTAACCATATCCCACGCTTTATCCTTTTATTTTCTTCTTATGACATGATTACTAGAAGCATATAATTCATGTACCCATTCCTTGACCTATTCTTGCTCTGTAGAGATACTATTCTTTCATCTCCTTAAGTTATTCTAGCTAATTTGGACAGCCTCGTACACGCAATCTTATTACTGCATTCTTATCTTTACAAAGTTTCATTAGTTGACAACTTGACTCGATCCATTTCTTTTCTATTCTTAACCATTTTATGTCTAAAATTTTTTTACTCAATTCCTTTAGTACAACAATTTGTTTTAGATTCACTAAGATTTCCTACTCAATATCAACTCAAGTCCATCAATTTCTCAAGAGCTTCCTTAAGAATTTTGCTCAAAGCTTACATCATTCCATATTACTTCTCATACTTTTTGTCTCTTCATCTTAAATAACCTTAATCCATGCTCCTTATTATATCTTAGATCTCATTTCCAACTTCCTTTGATTCTTTAGATCCACATAAATGCTTCAACTTTTCAATTCATCACACTTCCAATCCAATTCCTTAAGCAACTTATGATACTCTATAGCCCATTTTCAAATCATGCTCTAATGTCACCCTGTAACGCTCCACCTTCTAGGTATTTGCTTAAAAATTTTTCTTAAACTCTTGATACTTGAAAACGGTTTGTTATTATCATCCTTAAGTTAAGGATAAGGTAGAACTTGTCTCCAACTAGCTCTTTTATTCCATATACAACTACCTTCAAATAATTTCTCATTCAATATGACAAACAACAACAAAACTTCTATATTAGCGAGTCATACTCAAAGTATCACAGTTATACACTTCTATATAACGTAGTACCTCTTTTATAAATACATGTTTTTTGGACTACTACGACTATACTAAATCTTTGGTGAAAGTGACACCTATTGCTTTCCTGAATAGCTTTCTTTGTGTACTTAAGCCAAATCGTATAATCAACAAGTTCTCTCAAGAGCACATCTTTAGCTAGAGTTTTGAAGTCTCCTTATCACTCCAATTCTTCTGTCTATTTATTCTGTAACTTGAAGATAAGACAAACTTATCCCCTCAGTTACTGTAAGTTGTGTAAGAGTCAATAAACACATAACAAGTATAACAAAACAGGCACACCATTCAAGTAATTAGTTAAATTACGTTGTCTTATAGTTTCCCAGCTAAAAAAATGCATATGTGACAAGTGTGAGCCACGTGACATGTATCAGTACCTGTATCCTAACCCAACCTAGCAACTCATCCGGTTTGGTCGACTCAAACTGAGCATTTAGATAATATATCCAAGAACCTAGCAAACTTAGCAAATCTAAGCAAACTTATCCATCACTTATTGCCTAGTCTTCACTATATAGTTTCGCCAGTTCCAAGATCTTAGTATCAGGTTTACTTAGATGAACACCATAAGAGATAGAGTTAGTTTCTAGATTCTTTTTCAAGATAACATGGACCCTAGCAAATGTCACATGTGCATTCATCAACACCAACATAACAATTAAGTTTAATATCATGTCACTATTTAATCAGTAATAATTATAACAAGTAGCTCCATATAGTTCATCGAATAGCATATCAACTTGAAATCAAGTTCAGCCAACCCAAAACATTATAGAGCATACAAAGTTAGGAGTAAACATATGTTTACTCAAGCATACACAAATATCCACTTACTTAGAACTCAATTACTCACTAACTAAGCTTGCTAACTTATCCTTGTTGTCCCTCGATATTTGTCTCGACGTAATACTTTATTCTACATATAAATTATGCAATATTGTTAATGTATTCATCCATATTAGAATTAAGTTGGTTAGTCATTAGGTTATTACTCTATGCCTTAAGTATTGGAAATTTAGAATAGTGATATGAATTTATTTTACCTCTATCACCTTTTGAGCTATTCCTTGAGTCGAGATACTATTGTAGTATTTAACTAGAGAAGTTTCTAAGCTACTCTCTAAACATATGGGTATTGAAGTTCACTGTAAATTCGGCCTCTAAATCAGTCTCTAAGGTTGATACATCCTTAAGATTCTTTAATTCATACCTTCTGAGCTAAGTTCTAAGTGATTCTATAGTGCTTTCCTTTAGTTGAAAATCCTCTAAGTTACTATCTAAGCTATACGGGATCAATCATAATATTAGTTTTATCCTCTGACATAGCTTCTAAGTTTCCTTAGATTAAGCCCCTAACTACGTTATCTTCTAAGCTACCATCTGACTTTGTTATCTCTACGGTTTTTAGGAAAATATCCTCTGAACAAGCTTTTAAATCCCTTGTTTTTCATTTAACTCAAATTTTGCATCTAATTTAGCTTCTAAATGCATATCTAATAAAACATTTGCCTTCAACTTTCTTTGAGTTATCCTCTATCTTCATTCAATACCTAAAATTTAGTTATTTTACTCAATTTTAAGGACCAAACTATAATTTTCTACCACTCCTCATTTTATTACTCAATCCAATCGTCCCAAAATAGTACAAACACTTCATTAACTAATTCAACTCAGAACCCAAGTGAGGTTATTAAGAAAATAGATTATGTTTCCACTAAAACACAATTTAGTAACTAATTTAAGACTCAAAAATCACATAAAAATTTAGAAAATGGTTTTACAAAAAATCTTTTCATAGCAATTTAATATTAATATAGAGTAGTTTACGGAAAGATTTTAAAGGCAAAACTACATTATTAGGCCTATTTATTTCAATATTGAAAATCGTCCCATTTCTTAAGGACTTGTATTACCACCACTAAATTTGTACGAAATGACATTTTTCATAGATTATATAACAAAAATATATAGGAATAATTTTTTTCATAATTTTCTAGGTACTTTTAATAGTTTTACAAAATCAGACTAGAAATGGAGCTCTGACTACTAGTAGTAGCTGCCACCTTGTTAGTACAATTGGGCATAGGCCACTCCTTATGCTAGTAGGGTTGGTTTACGCCGGTAGGGTTGGTTTACGCCTAGCAACTCCTTATACCTGTGAACCACCAAACTACACAAATTACACACCGATTTTGCTATTTTTCCCTAATTTCCTTCTTTGATCTTTCTAACCCACTCTAATTTTTCTTAAATCCTGATTTGTATGTATGATTTTCCAGAGAGGAGTTTTGATTTTTCAAAGCTTAGTTGATGGAGAATGAATTTTCCTTTCTCTCTCTTCATGCCTTATTCCCCTAAAAACTATACTTAAGATTGCATGATCTTTTGTTATAATTTCTAAACACTAGTCTTAAAGTGCTCCACACACCCTAAAATCTTAATCCCAACTGTTCTCATTATTTTTATAATTTTTTATTGATTTACTATAATTTACATTACTCCTTCAAGCTTAAAATGTACATAATTGAGTGTTTAGTAAATTACACGTATATAATTACACATAATAATTATACATAGGGTATATACATATATCTTATATATTATTTTGTGTTATGTAATATTTTTATTATATATATAATTTATCTCTAAGGCTTTACAATTACTCCGAACTCTAATTTTCAAATTTCTGATAATTACTAATCACATCTAGTAAAAATATGTTTTATTGAGATTAAATATTATAATTACTTTATTTTGAAAAATTAATATTACTAAAACTATTTATCTAGCTTTTATGAACTTATATTAAAATTTAGCTCAATTTGGACAAAATTGTCTAAAGGCCCTAAATTGTTCTGAATACCCTAATTCGCATCTACATCAAATAGATCAGGTATGGTCACTCGACTTAACTTATTTCTAAGCTTCTCTTGATGACTTTACTTTATTGCTTGCATCTGTAATACTTTTTACATCTTAAGTATAGTAGAAGTAGTTTGCCACTTCAGGTCTTGAGTGGTAGGTCAAAAATCATATCTCACATTCGATAGTTAAATCAAGAATATAGTATACCATACTAACCAAAATACTGGTTAGGCGATAAAATGGAGATTTAGGATACCTAAAAATAGTTGGATGAATTTCACATATTTGTCTGAGAGGAATTCCTAAGGTTTACGAATAAAAAAAGTAATCAAAAGCTAAAACAAAAGTTAATTAAAAACCGAATCAAAACCTAGATCAAAACAAAAATAACTATAAAAGACTTGAAACTTAAATAACTACATGTAATAAAACTCCAAACTAAAAATAATAATAAGAGTTACAGATTAAAGACTACATAAAGTGGTTATACGAATGCTAAAACAACATCTGTATTATAGGGACTATCGGTGAAGGCTTATTGTGAGTCGCACCTTAAGTGAGCAAGCGAGACATCTAGATAAGTTTGAGATTAATACATAATTGTATTTTAGAGTATTGTATCATAGTACTCAAAGGTTTAAGGTTATACTTGTTTATAATTGTAGGTGGTTTGATTGTGTGCATGTTCTTATATGTATTGTATATTATTGGCTTGTTGTACTGGTTTGCAATTGTTTTGTATTGCATAATATAGACTAATCACCTTAACTAGACTTAATTAAATATATGATTTATAATTCTAAATCGAACCTACATGGTAACCCATTGGGAGAAATGTTTAGGATTCTCCGACCAAATACCGACCCATTCGAAAGAAACAACACTAGATAGCATAATTGGTCTCTTCTTCATCTTTAGTCGAACTAAGTGACGGGAGAGAAGGTTACAGCAAAGGTGAAGACAATGGTTTAAAGGTAGTCACAAGAGAAGCAGTATCTTCGTTGCACAAGCCTGAGTTTAGTCATGAGCTATTGAGATGTGTGCTAAACTCCTTAACCCGGATTAGAGCAAGTGTAATTTCTTTAATCTTATGATGGACCGAATAACGTTATACAATGGCATTTGCTTATTGCGTTGTATTAAAATAATTGGTTGATAACTCTATTTGTGTTTGATGCATAGTTTTAAGTCTTCATCTCAACTTATTAAGCGATTAGTTGCTTGCATCCCTACAGATGTTGCTATAAATGCTTGTTAAGAAGTAGCTTTATACTACCTTGAAACTAACAATTACTAAATCCTAAGGAGCAAAGATATAAAACTGAGGATTAGTCACACTTTTGAAGTATTAGGCCTAATCTATAAATTTTTTAACACTAATTTATATATTAATGGAGTAAAGTAATATTTTATTACTAAGTCTTAGTGTGTATAATTTTATATTTTTGTAAGTAAATAATATATTTAATTTATGAACTGTTTATTTCAAAGCGGGTTAGTTGTTAACGTCTTGTGTAAATTAAATCTAAGATAACGACTATAATGTTAGCTTCTATTCTAAAATGGTTTACATGGCAGAACTGTTACGACTCTATCACTTTAGGATGTGAAAATTCTTACGTATGTATGAAGTGAATTGGTGGCCCAAGAGATATGTGGGTGTATTGGTGAATACGGAACCTTGTGTGTATGCACATTTTTGTAAGACAAGAGGGGGATCAAAGAGAGACAGGGGTAAGAGAGAGAAAGGGCGAGATGAAAGAGAGAGAAAGTGTTGTGTATGTTAAACGAGGATGGCGAATAAGAGAGGAAGAGATGAGAGAAAAAGGATGAGGGGGAAGATAAAGAAGGAAAGAAAGGGGTTACAGGGAGAGAGAATGGGACAAGAAGGAGAGAGAGATAGAGTTATGTATAAATATTAATTATATAATATGAAATAATATATGTGTATCTTTAATGTAATATATATTATATTATATAATATAATATTATGCATGGGTGAATTACTTATAAGTATATGCATACACACACATACATATAATATGTGCAATCTACGTGTGTACGTAAGTGTTGAGATATATATATTATGTGATGTTGACAAGTAAATAAGAGGATATAGAAGAATATGTAGAGGATGGTTTAGAAGCTCAAAGGATGAGGTGAAGAGTTGAGTTAAAAGGGAAGAAGCATTGAGTCGAATTATGAAAACTTTAATAAATTATAAACTTAGCATTTATATTTTTGCACAAAAGCTAGGAGTTATGAGGAATCAAATCATATTGGAATAGAAGTTCCAGGTACAGGATAAATGGTTGTTAGTTGAGTATGCAAGGCTAGAACTTTAAAATGAACTTAACTAAACTTGGACTTTAATTGATTTTTGCCACTTGTGCTTAGCTTCAATCATCCATTAATCGAGTTTAGTGGTGTTGGTAAGGCACCTAATAATCTTTGCACAACGCTATCCTGTGTGTAGTCCTGCATTGAAAGGACCCAAGTAGATTTAGGATAATTTTGGCATTCGGCTACTGGAGAGTTCCCAATACCAATACCTATGTAGTATTTAAATATTGTCTATATAGGGGTTATGAGTAACTCTAAGTCTTAGGATGCTAAGACTATGCTACTTATGAACTTAAATAATAAGATCTAATAGGTTGATTGTTGCATTTATAATTGTTACTCATGTGTGCTTGACTTGTTGCACGTATGTTTACGCGTATGTATGTGATATTTTGTACTGAACATTAGCTCACTCAATAAGGGGTTACTGTTTTTCAACTACAAGTTTGAGTGAAAAGGTATATGATGAAGTTTATGCTAAGGATTTCGATTATGCTTTTTTGTATTATGATGAGGAAGAAGACTACTATTATTATAATGATAGAGAAGGGACTTTGTAGATTAGTTCTAAGAGTAGATTGAGTGAACCTACGTTTATTTCTGTTGTATTTGAATATTTTTGGGACTTGTGTTGTTATGGAGTCATATATGACTCCTATTAGTGATGTTTAGCAGTTGACTTCTACGAGAGCTATGAGACTCCAAATCTTTAAGTTTAGTACTTTTATATTCAAATTCTTCCTTTACGTCGGATTCTAGTTATTATATTATATGGTATTTACGGAGATTGAATGGTTGATGTTCTACTCTTATACAGATTTGAGGTTATTATATTATGGATTGGTCGATTTTATGTAATTATTTTCTGAATTTTAGATAAATAGTAGGTTTTTAGACACTTGATATGTAAATAGAGGTTAAAAACATGTAGCATCCTAAGGAGTTACATTTGCATTGGTCTTATGAGATCTAATAAAAAAGAAAAACGTGTTTAGTTTCTGCAAATTTGAGAAGGGAAACTTAAATACAGATATCATTCCTCTCTTTATGGAAAAACGTTGGTAATATTTCCTTTAAAAAAAGAAAAAAGAAAAAAGAGCGAATCTTGATTAAATCGGTGGTATGGCTTGTACTAGTTTGTTTTATGCGTTTTTCAGTATAACACAAAAGGAAGACATTTGTTGATTTTGTAGCGACATATATGTTATTAATCTTGCAGAAAAATCATATAAATGTTATCCACCCTCTGTGAGATTTATTTATTAATTATGGATAGTGGGTTACACGATGAGAAATTTGGAGCATGTTTCACGAGACACTAAATAGTTTTTATAAGAGATCTTTTACTTCAAGAGCAAGCATGAAACTACGGATTTAATTGATTCTCATATTACGTTTGGCTAACAAAAAAATAAATAAATAAAAGGTTGATTTTCATATTACGGCTGGTCTAGAAGAAAGTAATTAGAACCACCTGCACTATATCCAGTTCGTCTAATGGAGATAGCTCGACCAGGATGGATCCGTCAGGCCTCAGGTCTTAAAAATCAAAACTTGGTACCACTCTAAAGTTTATAACTTTTTTTGTGATGGATGTTCAACCCATCACTTCGCCCGTGGCAAAGTTCCACCACTGTTGACCTCCTCTCCGTCATTTTCATCCCGCCTAATAATCCTTTACATTATCATCATGTTCACTCTCTACCCCCTCACACAAAGATTCAAACTCTAACTCATAACTCATAAGATTCTAGTTCATTTGATTTGGGCTAATTCGGCCATAATAAGACAACTTGAACTCCTCATTGGGAAGTATAACCAAACTCTTCATCAATAAGATTATAGTTTTCAGACATGACCTCCTCCGTACCAGCGAAATATGACATTAATTGGAGATCGATTGATGAACTTTGTGTCGCTAAGTACACATAGATTTCCCTGACAACACAATGAACGAATGGATCATATTTTGGTCGCTTTCCGCCATCATTCCTCCAGTAAAAGCCGAAAATGCTGACCATATAGTTGCTGTGACACAACTTGCCATGAGGTTAGAGATGGTACAAATTATTTCTTGGACCATGTCCGGATAGCTATACTCTTGTGGATCCATCTTATCTACTCTATGCACGTGACCATCGCAGTGAACAACAAAGTCGTGGTCCTCTTCCATGGAAATTAGGTTTGAGTTTAGTGAACAAGGGTTCTGAGAAGCGAGATTTACAAGATCATTTTATTGCCGAGGATGGTAAAATGAAGTGTACCACGTGTGTTTTTTCATGAATGGTATATAAATATAAATTATATTAAACAAGTGATAATAATAATATATAATAAAAAATATCATTTATATCTCCACATATTCTAAATTTATAATAATCATTTACTGTTACTCCATCCATTCACTTAGAGTTTTTGAACTGTTGAAACATTTCTTAGTTAAACATTAACGTAGGAAATTAAAGTTCTGGTTATGGCTTTCCATTTGAAATTTTTATATGGTGAAAATATCAACTACCCTTACCCAAAAGAAAATATCAACTACGACTTTGAAGGGAAAGGTATGTATTTACTGTCCGATTCGAAATTAACAGACTAATGATAAACCCTTCTATAAAGCTAAAATTCACTGTCATCAAAATTCCTATGCACATAACATGAGTCAACAAGTACTCTTTTCTTTTTCGCTCGCATGGATTTTTCCCATGAAAGAAAAACCGAAAAAAGAAAGGAATTTAATGAAGAGATCGCATAAATATTACAAGGACTCCACGAACAAAGGCAACATATGATGAGAATTGGACAGTCAGAGGTTGATGATCAGGCAGGGAGGCCTACTTCTAAAGTAGGCAACATATGGCAATGGCATAACAATGTAAGACGTTGCGGAGGAATGCAAACAACTTTTCATTGCTGGACAAGAATCGACTTCAAGTAGGCTGATGTGGACCATATGGTCCTGGCAATGCACCCTGAATCGTAGGAGAAGGCAAGAGACGAAGTTTTCTGCTATGTGGAAGTAGTACTCCAAATTTTAGACCAGAAGCCACCTAAGAATTGAGCGTTTTCCCCCCAAACTATTGCATAGTGAAATATGAGAGAAAAGACCTAGCAAAAGAACAGGCATGGAGAAGCAAACACCATTGCATTTTCATTGTTTAGGTACTAGGATTTTTCTGGATTATGTTGCCAGGGACAATGATATTATACTAAGTATTAAAGTTACATCCACCTGTGCTTTATACCACCACGCCTTCAGAGAAACCAAGATTGGTGATATCTGCCTACCAGCAGGGTTGAATCTTACAATACCTATACTAATCAATCACAACATCGACCTTTCAGGCATCAGTGCAGAAGAATTCAGGCTGGAGAGATTTACTGAAAGGCATATTAAAAGCGTCGAAGAATCAGCCAGTGGTTCCCTTTGGCTGAGGACCAGGGACATGCATTGCCCAAAACTTTGCTGCACTGGATGCTAAAGTAGCTTTGGCTACGGTTCTGCAGCATTTCTGCTTTGAGTTCTCACCTTCCTATATCCATGCACCTTGTATTGTTACAACTCTTCAAACCCTGTCCAGAGCTCAGCTGACATTTTATCAACTTTTAAGTTTATAGGCAGACCTGCATACATAGTCTGAGATGTTTTGAGCAAAATTTAGCGTTTATATGCTAGCTTTCCAACATTCATATGCCAGGAATCAGTTATTGGCTCCAAAATTCGGGTCAATAAGCCCTTCCCACAAAAATATTCAACTGCTTGTGAAGGTACCTTTTTTCCAATGTTTCAGTTCCCCTCAAAAATAGCCATAAGGCTTTAGGTTTCAAAATGATGCTACATCTCAAAATCTTACACTACCATTGCCCACCAATACAGATGCTCCTTTGCACCACTGGAAAACACAGGGTCTCACAAGGTCATCTTCAAATTACAGAGGTAATCCTGACCATACCTCATGCTAAATTCCACCAGAGAATGGCATCATCCATCTTGCTTGACTCATGGCCAAGCAGATCAACATCATCAACTGATTCCTGCAATATATTGTCTCCCTAATGATCTGTGAATTTTCTTGTTTGTTTTCCAATAATTGAGGTTAAGCTGGATAGCTATGACCATGCCAAAAAAATAACAAGTCCAAGAACCTCCAGAATACCACTGTCAGAAAATATTTTCAATTGTTGTTTATCCCCTGGGCCTCCCCAATGTAAGAAGCAGATCATGGCTTCTAATTCACAAGATTTCTACAAAGAAAACCAGTAAAACTTTGAAAATTTTGTAACTTCTAGATAAGTCAACAACAAAAATCATTAACTGAAAATACTATTTGTAGAGACTACAAGATTTGAGATTTCTTTATGCACAAATGGACTTTAGTTTAGCAGGGAATTTATTAGCAATTCAGTCTTAAGAAATGCCCTCTGCCTTGCCCAAAGATGTCTGTGGCATGGCATATATACAACAGGAATGTAGGCCTTTGAATTAATCAGAACCTTGCTCAAAGGTGCATGTGCAACATAAACAACAGAAATCTAAATCTTTAAACTATCAGAGATAATTCTGTAATTTAAGTTTTGAAGAAGACCCACATGGGAAAGACATAATATAAGAGATCCATCGATCTTAGTTTCTCACTGCAGGAACTGCTTGTGAAGATGCAATCATCTGAGCCATAACAGTAGCATATTGTACGGCTGTGTGTTGTGAACTATAGTGGTCTGAAAGACCATACTCTGAAAAGTTCGGTTCTACATGGATAAAGTGACCTGGTAAACACCTTTTCGACAAGGCTTCTTGCCATATATCAATAAATTCTTCCATCACTTGTCGAGATTTCTCCAAGGAAGAAATGGGAAGATACTCCAGCTGCAAAAATAAAAAGTCAACAAGCACGTTACGAAAATTTCATTTCAAATTACCAAATAGAAAACTAAATGCAATTATGCAATTGTCACTGTCAAAAATATATAACAGCACGTTCAAACAAATCAATGAATTACCACCATAACAATAATCCAAAAGTCATAGTACCATTTAATACCACAATGTAAGTTGATCTGGAGAGTTTGATACAATAACAAGAGCATTAAATTGCAGTTAATCTTATTGGAACCACATGGAACTAAATCTAATGAATTTTATCAAAGGAAAGTAAACAAAGCAGCTATGTTGCTTGCAATAGATGATAAGTCACAGAAACTGAGACAGCCAGTCTCCGAGTTCTGTAATGGCCTCAATTACGAAAAGAATGTGAAAACAGCAGGTATCGCAACAGGCAAAGCCACAAAGAGAAAAGTGACTGGAAAATTTAATTTTCCTTCATGAAACTAATTCTTGCTATGTGATATTGTCCCCATATTGTTTTTCTTCTCTCCTTTTGGTTTTTTTATTTTTTATTTTTTATTTTTTGTAGTGGGTGGGGGTGGTGTGCGGGGTGGGGTGGGTGTGGCAGTGGTGGGGAGGAGGTGATGTTGGGTTTGGGAGAATGAAGATGTTGACAAGTTGACTTGTTTTCGCAATGCCAATCCCTTTTAGATTGTGAAACTATAGGCTATAATGAGATGAGATGTGATTTCAATAATACAAATATGATCATAAGCTGATTTGAGATGTTCTTTCAAGCATTCAACTAAAGCCTTTGCAACAAAAGCTCTACAGTCACTTCTAAAATAATTTCAAACTTGACGTTGCTTCAAGTACTCAAAAGCTGGGTGAATAAGATAATGCCCATATTCACAACATGCAAGTATGAAGACAGTAATACATGGAATTTCTCAATACCTCCATCACAATCCCTCTCAAATTCTCGGAATTACTAGTAGCGACTTTCCCCACTCTCAACTGGAAGTCACCAAGTTGATATTGAAACCCCTGAGTAATAAATGAACAGAAGGCAGAAGCTAATGAATTATCCCCACAGAGGTGTCAAGTGAGCATTGAGATTATCCAACCACATTAAACAATTGCTCTCCCTTGCTCGTAGTTAAGCTTAAAAACCAAACCTCAAAATTAAGAACCACCCTTGACTTGTAAGATTGCAACTTCTCCATTATATTCTGTATCGATAAATCAGCTTCAACAACTGTCCGATAGCTTCGAAGTGTAAAGTAATACTTGGTTGGTTGTTCCGGCAGTGACATCCCAATAAAATCTCGGGGTATTTCAGGAGGGATTATGGAATCTGAAGAATTGTCCAAATAATATATTACTTTTCATTAAACAATACTTCGAAATAACAACCCAAACTCTGTTATGGACCTCATTTTCATCCTATTGCATAAGCTAAAATTTAAAGAACCATTCCACGTATCAAATTTTGTAGTTTCAACCCATAGAATAGAGTACGGACCCAAATATTCAAAAAAAGTTCCAAACTTCATGCAATTCAGATAAGACACGAAACAAGAACATTTAGCCTTTGTATTTTACCTCGATAAATGGGTTTGTAGTAAGTGAGAAAGGCTCTCCATCTTCCTTCTTTAACCCCACAGAGGGACTCAATGCACCGGGAAACTTCTGATAGGATTTGACTGTTAACTGCATGTCCTGGGTTAGGATGCCACTGCAAAACCCTATAAAAGAGAAAAAATTGGAATGAGATTGGACAAAAATTAAGGAAATTAGATTAAAAGTTGGACAAGGAGTGGATTAGGAATAAACCACTTGAGAGGCATTTCGTTCGGATGAAATAAAGTGAAATGGTCTTGGATTCTCTAGAACAGAGGAGGAGGAGGAGCGTTAAACATAGTGAGTGCGGGAACTCGGCCAAGAAGTTGGACGTGACTTTCAACGGTTTGTCAGGCAAAGCGAAAAGAGGGGACGACAAAATAAAAATTGTAAATATATCGCGGACGACAGCTCCTAAGGACTTTTATCGTAAAATTTATTTAATATCTATTAAATTTAAATAATTAATAAAGTAATTAATTTAATAATTTATATTTATAATAAATATTAAATTAATAGTATAATAAAAAGCGTTATTATTCTTATAAAAATAGTAAATGAACCATGGAAAAATTTATCACAAACCGATACCTTTTTTCGTTTTCTTTAGGTTTTATTAAAATGAAAATATACCTATATCTATCTATAATATTTTATTTAAATTATTAAAACGTTTGAAGTCTTAAATAATCGTTAAAACAACATTTTGATTATTTTTATTTATATAACCTTTTTAATAAAATTTTCATTATTAATAAATAATTTTTTAATACATTTAATTATAGATATAGAACAATTTAAAAATTTTAAAAAAATATAACCATCTCTCTATCTCTCTTTCTTTCCTCCACCGTTTATACTACTTCCTTCTTCTCTCTCTTTCTTTCCTCCAACATTTTCATTACTCTTTGATCCTATCCTCAATACCATCATCCCTCTTTCTTCCTCATTTATTATTATATTTTATCAATATTATAATATATTTAATTATATTACGTAATTTTATTTATTTTATGCAAATATAACGCGAGTGCATCATCCGTTAATCTATCTATAATATTTTATACCAATAAGAATTTTTAAATATTTCTAATATTTAGTTAAAAAATATTTTTTTAGCTACTATTTTCAGTTTTTCATATTTCAAAACAAGCTTTAATTAACCACCTTATTTTTTGTCCCCTAAATCTCTCCCGCTAAATTCTCTCTCTTAAATTTTCAACTCAAACTCTCTATCTTAAAATTTCAAGAGCCTGTTTTATAACTCACGTATTTCATAACTGCTATTTGCTTTTCTCATTCCTATAATCTCTGCCCCAAATTTTTCCTTGGTAAAATCTCAACTAGCTCTTCGTTTCTCCATAACCCACTTATTTGTATTATTAAAACATTTAGATCCTTAAATAACCATCTAGACAACATTTTAACTGTTTTTATTTATTTAACTTTTTAAATAAAATTTTTATTATTGATAAATAATTTTCTTTAATCATTTAATTATAGATATAGTATAATTTATGAATTTTAAGAAAATATAACAATTTCCTTGTATCTCTCTTACCTCCAATATTTTTACTACTCCCTCCCTCTCTCTCTCTCTCTCTTTCAATGTTCCAACTACTCCTTATTCCTTTTTCCACCACCTTCTCTCTTTCTTCCTAATTTATTATTATTATTTATCAATGTTATAATATATTTAATTATATTACATAATTTTATTCATTTTATATATATATAACGCAAGTATGTCATCCGCTAGTATTTCTTAATCCAAAAACTTGGCAACGCAAAATAAAAAAGAGGAAAAAAATTCCTAAAACTCATTAACGAAATATTCTAATTCTCCAAAGCCCATATTCTATTTTCTAAAGAATGGCATATCAAAATGAATAACATTATTGAGATTAGGCGCAGGTGGGATTATGAAGGATCTAAGAAAAAATTTACAGACAAATCTTCTTCCTTTTTTTCTATAATTTTTAATTTTATATTTTTATTGAATTATATTAATAAGATATATTTGATTATATTATTTTATTAAATTAATTATTTTGCATCTACGGAATAGTTTATTATTCAACTCCACTCCCTAATTATATACTTTTTCTAATTATCCAATTTGGTTCCTATGGCCTTTATTAATATTTTGATTTAATAATTAAAAAACGATTAATCTTTATCATGTTTCCACTAGTATTATAACTCTGAAGAAACTACCTCCATGTATTAATTTACTATGCAACATTGTTGCTCTCATACCCACTAACCGCTTTAAATACGTCCAACTCCATTTTGTCCATAGAAGTTCTGCTAGTAATCATAAACTTTACATTAACACACTGAATTAGATATTCTTAAATGAAGTTTTAAGTGTTTTTGCATGTTGATTACCAAAACTAGCTATTTTCATTGGCCATGTAACTATTGATCCTCTATGCAACTAGTGAAGAGAGTGTTGTCTTGTTAAAAAATCATGTCGTAGCAAACAGTAAAGCTAATAACAATAGGATTGGGCAAAAAATTGCAAATCGTGGATCGAACAGTAAATCAAATCAAATCGAAAAATCGATTTTTTTACGAATCGTTTGGTTTATAGTTTGGTTTGGTTTAGTTATATATAAACAGTTCGCCGTTCAGTTCGAAAAAGCAAATCAAATCGAAACGTTTTGAACTAAACTAAACCATTTAGTTAAATAAAAAAATTATGCAATTATTTTGTACTTTTTTATATTTTTTTTTCCATCAATCTTTATAAATTTTATCAAATTTTTCATATTTTGCTATTTTTTATCATAATTTTGTATTAATTATTAAAATTAAGTTGAGTAAATTTCATTTGAAATTTTATATTTATTTGAAATAAAAATATTTAGTGAAAATTTAATACAAATGGTTTAAACTGTGGACCAAAACCGATTTTAATTAGGTTCGAAAAATTTATGAATCAAACAGTATGGTTACGTTCGATTAAAAAAAAAAAAAACTCTAAACCGTTATATTAGGTTTAGTTTGATAAGGAAGCGAGGGGCGAACCGTACCAAACTAAACCACGCCTACCCTTAAATAACAGCCATGTACTTTTGCTTGTTGTATTTCCAATTAGCCTATCTTATTTTTTTCTATTTTGATATTTTTTATTTCTTTTTTTTTCTTTCTTTAAGAAGAAACAAAATAAAATTGGATTTTGCTTCTTTTTTTAATTGATATAGATGATGGTGATAATGAGTCTATTGCTAAAAGTGATTTTGTTTTGAAAAATAACAAGGTAATTTAATCATACCTTGAGTGCTTGTTATTCCTTCAGTTTTTTTGAAGTTTATTGCTTTATTTTTTATTCTTTTATAATTGAAGTATATTACTCTATTGACATGGACATAGAAATGGTCAGGATAGTAGAAGTTAGTGTTCATGTTGTATTGTTATTTAGGTTTTAAGGTATTTGATGTGGTTTGTTAGCATTGTTTTCTTTTAGCCTTCCTTTTTTTTTTTTTAATTTTCTTAATTTTCTTTTGTTAGAATAATTTCATTCAACTATTCATAGTCAAAGATTTGATGTTGTTGTTTAGCTTTGTACATTGAGAATAAAGACCAAAAATAGCCAATTTGCATTCTTTGATTGGTTGTCAATAACTTTTAGGACCTTTTCTCTAAGTATTTTGCCTATTAGATGTGTTTTTTCAAGTATTTGATCTTGATATGATCCATCAATGTAAGGGTGAGCAATCCTGTCCAAAACTTCCTACCTTAGTTCTAATCCTTATGTTGAAACAACTAACTACATGAAAGTCTTATATATGCAAAATCAAAACAACTCATGAGAACAACCATTGATTTTTTTTTTTTTCTTATTTTAACAATTCATGGACCCCAACAATGCGATTGTTGGCTTTTTATCAATAAAGCAGCAATCACCACCAACCATGAAACAATCAATAACAAATAAGTAAACCACAACATGAACACAATCATAAGATATGAAACCTAAAGGCATCAATAAACTTCTATCATCCATGGTCTAATACCAAACAAACAATATATAGATTGATTCAATATTCCCAATACAAAAATAGAAAAAAGTCGTTATTATTTGATATCAGCATTTATCTTATTTAAATATGTTATCTCATAATGTGTCTAAATATTGCTAATTGAAGCCATTAGTTCATCTTCTTTTTTGTCAAAACCATATGCAATCATAATATTCCAACAATTTGATTCAATTGTTTATGACAGTTAATATAGTTGATGTGTATATTTTTTTGCCAAAGCAAATTGTATCTGTAGGACTGCAATTCTAGTAGTTATAAATGTTTAGTAACTCTGTGTTATTGATTAACTAATATTCCATTAAACTTCTTAATTTTTAATATATGTATTGTTTTCCAATTAATATTCCTCATTTTTATAATATTTTAAATTTGCATACGCAACGTGGATGTATCATCAGCTAGTTTATAAAAAACTAACACATTTTTCAGGCTAATATTAATTAGTTGGTAATGATAAAACACACGTTGTGATGAGTTTGCCAAAAGTAAAAATACATACCTACTGACATTTCATAAAGGCCAAAGCAACATGCCATGTTTTTGTATTTTGACTTGCAAACACTATCTGTATTTTACATATAAATATTTTAATAACATATATCATATATAGCAATATATTATTTCACAATACAGCAAAGCATTTATAACAATATATATACATAGTTGGTATGATGAAATAATTTATAGAGATATACATACATGTATATATTGGTACGTACACAATATGCATATGTGTATATGAAATTCTCTATTTATACAACATGATGCATGTTACTATATTTGTATGCTTACTATTTGTATGTATAAGAGGAGAGCAGTAACCCTATTGTATAATATATAATAACAATAAAACCAACTCTTATATCAATTATTAATTAATTTAATGAGAGTATATTTACCAATTATCTATATGGATTGGAATTAAACCATAAACCCAAATACAACTATCTCTTTTCTTTAAGTTCTCAACCATCACAAACAGAAACAACCAAGAAATGGAGTAAAACCCACACTTTATTAAATTTTGTTTCATTTTTCTTACTACCATTAAGCTAACTTTACTTCATTCTTTTTAAGTGTACAAAATCTAACTTCTATATAAAAATTTGAAAATAAAATTATTAAAGTCGTTTTACACCCACAATATAAGTGCATTGTTTGTTAGTATTTATATATATATAAGCATATATTTATAAAGTTAATATATATATATATATATATTATTAAAGCCAAACCCTTTTTTAACTGTCAAAACTACTAAAATTTGGTGTCTTTAGTCTTTTAATGGATTAAATATATTTCAAACACATCCCACTAACTCTTTAACTAATGTCCACTAATTTTGAAATATTTTATCCATTATTTACTAGTTTTCAATGCCATCCCACATATTGCATTTAATCTCCCAATATACAATTAACTAATTGTAGATGGGAAGTCACCATCATTTCTCCAAAAGTCACTACACATGACACTATACCTATACAAAAACATACTCCATTATTCATGAATTAAATATCGTTTGCTATATTTTCAAATTAAATATTGTTTACTATTTTTTTCAATTTTCAAGCATGAACAACAAAAAGAAAAATTGTAAATACAGTAAAAAAAGTAATAGATGAAGCACTCTTCTATCATGGTTTCCAAAAAAGAAAAAATAGGATTTGATTTCGTTTTAAGAAGCTTATACTACTTTTATTTCTTTAGTGTGAAGAGTGTCAATAGTAGTTTATTCATATTTATTAATAAATTTCCTCATTTCAGCATTATCATCATTGTTGCAATTTATTAATAATTTTTTTTAATTGGATTGATTTTTATAATTTCTTCTTAAGGCTATAAGATATTCAAAAAAATGCTAAATATTTTTAAAATGGTGTATTTGGATTTTTTGGCCCCAATGCATGTATCTTAAGTGTACTTTGCGATTCATCGTTAATTTGATGAAATCATAAAGAAAAAAAATGATGAAAAAGAGCTCGAGAAGTGAGCTGGTTTAGCTATTATTACGTAAGAAAGTGAGAAAAAAAGAAGGAAAGGAAAGGAAAGGAAAAATATGCTAATGTGACACCATGTCAACCACATAGATAAATATAAGTTTGCCACCTCATGACGTACAATCCAATAGATGCTTGCCACGTGTCTTGATCGGGGATGAAAAAGTAAAAAGCACTTTTCTTACTTGCCAATGCCTAAAACTAAGTGTTAAACCAAATGGGCTGTTAGCTTATGCCCTGTTATTTTATGCACGAAAATTATATATAAGGATTGAAGGCTTGAACTAAATTTGAATTTTACATTTGTACTAAGTCTAGCCCAAAAGTCATGCCTAACTCAAGCCTTTATTATTATTCTATCCTAAAAACCTAAACTTTATTTAATTTCTTAAATTTCTTTTTTTTTTTCAAATTTTCAATCTTTTTGTGCTTTTTTCCTTACTTTTAGGTTTTTCTAATTTTTCATTTTTTTTCTAATTTTCCTAGTTTTTAGACTTTTTGAAATTTTTTTTGTATTTTTATAAAATTTCTAATTTATTTTGTATTTTCCAAGGGTTTCTATTTTTTTTTTGGCAATTTTTTGAATTTTTTTTCAATTAGGATCATTATGGGGGGCAAAAATGGGGTTTCAACATGTATTGAGGATTTACTAGTATAATCAACTATCATTTCCTCAAACAACAATCCTTTACAAAGAAGTCTCATTATGTAGTTTATCACTGTTATCCAGCCATCAATGATTGTAGTCCATTTATATTGTATAATTCGCTAAGTCCCATAATTTTGAATGATTTCCAATATAATTTCCTTCCATGTTCATTGACTTTATCTGATGTAGTTTCCTCCTAACAATCGCCTACTAAGCCACCCATAGGGGCTTAGATGCTAAACTACTACATTACCCAATAACTATGCTCGTAGCCATAATTCCAGTCTAAGAGTGCTGCTCCTTAACACAACAAGCACAAATAATATGTAACTATTACTAGCTATTGCGATTACATATTAGTTAATGACTATTGCCAACTCATTAGTTGTATTATATGTGGTTAAGAAAGATGTGAGTTATATCATTTGATTAATATAGGTTTATAAAATAATTTACTTAACATAATGGTGATCTTATTACTAAGTTTATTACTTATGCTTATTATACTTAGGTCCATAGATTGGCACGATGGGCTAATACATTGACTATATTATAACTAAGGAAAGCTAATAACCTTCAAAAACTTTAGAAATTACGTGAATCTCCAATTTTTTCAAAAGCCAGTACTTACCATTCTTAAAATAAGCATAAGCTCTCTCTCTTCTTCTTTTCTTTTTTCTTTTTTTTTTTTTAACTAGGATATCATATATAAAACAAGCTTATGCAAATGCTTATATGGTAAGTTTTAGTTGATTTAGTTACATTTATCCATATATGTGAATTAATATGTGTTGCTTTTTTTGTTTTTTTAGCTTTAGCTAATTTAATCAATTAAATATATGAATAAATTGTCAAGTAAATGTTTAAATAAGTTAATTTTACACATGGTAACCTAGTCGGCATGAAAACAATGGAGCCTATGCTTAACTTTTAAAAAAGTTGGGTCCATACAATAGTAAAAAATTTTTAGAGTGATTCACACAATTTACCCTTCTAAGTATGACTTTTAAGCTAGTAGGCCTATTTAATTATATAATTAAATAAGCCCACTCAATTAATCAAATCATTAATCCAAACATTATTCATAAAACCTTATTATGGAGTAAATTATTTATTATTATTCGTTTATTAATTTAAGTGCCTCGATTATAATTAATTAACCTAATAGAGAAGGTAGTAAATCGATTTAAGTTTGTTGAATAGTTTTACATGTAAATTGGATCAAGTTCAACGTAAGGGGGTTTTGACCCTATATTTAATTATTTAATTCATCTTTAATTGTTTTAATTAATTGATTAAACTATTATTAGAAAACTACATATGGGCCTGTTTTAGCTAAATAGACCGGTTTAGGGATTAATTTTAAATGATTAGAACCAAAATTGGGCACCACCTATTTAGTAACAAAAAGAAAAAAACAACAATTATTGTTATTACTATTACCGTTGATGCTATTACTACTATTACAAATACTTTGCCTACATCTTAGAGTAAGTTAAGAAGATGAAAGCACCTTCAATAGCAATTTTGATTCCAAACTTTGATTCTTGATTACTTGATATTTTTTTTTAATTATTTTGGAAAACTATTAACCATGATATTATGTTGGGCAATCAATTAAGAACTTAAATTGCACAAATTGACATGTTTTTGATGAATTTTAAGGCTCATGGTGGACGAAACATGCATTTTCTCAAGAATTAGGTTGAAGATCATTGCATATATGAGGAAGAATAAAGCGCATTCAAGACATTTTTTAGAAAATTAAAATAGAGAAACATGTCAACTCAAATCCTAATCGAATCTAAAGCTTCTACATTAAGAACTTAATCGAACAACTCACTAAATTCAACATGAACATTAACAATAACCAATACAATTTGAATCAACATTCAATTATCAAGAACATGAACAAATATCTAAAAAATTACGTAAAAACTATCACAACTCAAAGGGTAACCAAATTGTGGCAATATCGTTGTGTATTATAGAAAGATCCGAGATCAAGTCCCACCATTGATCTCGACATACTACATAAGGCGATTATTGTAAACCTTGCTATTTTGAGCTCAGTTAAAAGTTAATCAAGAGAGAGTCAATGAATAATCCCTAAAATTTTATAGAAATATAAAGATAAGACCTTAAGTAAAATAACCAAACCTTAATTAATAGGTTAAAAACCTTAAATAAGAAGATTAAAAAACTTAAAGTAAGGAAAACCCTAAAACTCTAATTATACACATAAAACCCTAAAAACCATAATATGCAATAAACCTTAAAATAACTATAAGACCTTAAAAAATTCCTTAAAATCTTAAAGTAATAAAAAAAAAAACTAAATCGTATAGTGAAAATCATTCATTAAGTATAAACAAGCACATCAATCACTTAAAACCCTAACTTCTAAACATGTATGCGAAACAATAACTATAGATAGACCCAAAACCCTAAGGAAATCCTAAGAGTACGGGTAGAGCATCCCAATTAATTAAGTTAAAATAATAAAGTGTAATGAAACCTTAAAGTTCCCTTAATCATGCGTAATATGCTTAGTTGGACTTAATTGTGATTAATTACTTTAGTTACATCTTAATCATTAACTAACCTTTATTACATCTTAATTAACGACAAGATAAACACAATTAAGGATAAAAGACAAAACAATTAGTTATTGGATTAAAGGACAATTATTCTTTAGGAGACAAGATTATATTGTGAGTGTCAAAAAGCATGTAAGGTACCATGGTACATAAGGGAACCATGCACCATGTACCCAAAAGGACACTACCTTGTCCCCATTCCCCTTTCCATTCTACATGACTAGCCACTACCCATTCCCTATTCCATTTCTTTCATTTTTCATCCCATTTCACTTCTCATAAGGACTCTTAAAATCTCTCTCAAAAATCACTCCTAAACACCTCTCAACCATTCCCTTGCACCAGCATCAATGACCACCATGCTACTACCACCACACCTCCAAATCATCAACCACCAAGCCCCACACCTCTCTCACATGCCACCTTACTTGGCTAACACACACATATGCTCTCACTACCCCTAGCTTATGGTACACACACTAAAAAAGAGAAGTCATCACACTTCAATTCTAGTATGTAACTAAGCTTAGTTTTCTTTGTTTTTCCTTAAGATTTATCAAAGCTCTTTTCATTTTAGGCACTTAAACATTCATGTATATGTATATCCTAGAGTTTTAAGGTAGAATAATGTAGGGTATGTTAGAATAGTGCATGAATTAAGCTTTATGAATTAGGCAATGGCATCACCGTATAGTAGAGATTAGTAGTCGATAGGTTTTATTAACAAATCATCAAGAAAAACCCAACAATCCTTGTTTCTTAAGCATGTTGCCACCCCCAACCATGTTAACTACATATTCTCTTCACATTAGGAAGAAAAGCCAACTTACAATAATTAAAAATATGATTTAGATAAAGGAAATGCATTAAGATAAATGATATGTTGAAAATGTAGCAAAAGCTTTAGAAAAGCTATCGTGGACATGGAAGGTTTAATGATATGCAAATTTTGATTTATTAATGTAATAACATGATCAATTAATGTTAAGTATGATTTAGGGTGTGATCAACCAAATTAAGTAAGGTAATGACAAGTTGGTGGCTTAAATTAGCTTGGATGATAATTAGAAGCTTAAAAATGGTAGTAATGATCCCATTAATAATCAGGACCTAATCTAGAATTTTAATTAAAATGGACCAAACTTAATGCCTATAATGGGCTTCGGCCTAAAATGATAAGTAAAATTGGGCTTAAGGCCCTACATTGCAAATCAAGCCTAGAATGACCTAAAAGAGTTAAATTAAACCCCAATAATTTAGTGACTAGATCTAAACTCTAAACTAAAAAGCTCATTAAATAAAATCTAAAATGTCTACTTAGTCTTAAGGCCTATTCAAGACACCCTCTATAAGACCCTTAGTAAGTTAAGGCCTTAAACTAGTGAAAAGAGTTCATTTACGTCTACAAGAGTGATAATAAAGTCTAAATTAAAAGCTATTAAATTTGGACAGAAAATCTAACTTAGAATGCTTAAGTAAAAGCCAAAAAGGCAAGTGTAAGGCTTAATATGAAAAACCAAGCCTAAAGGCCAAAACTAGGCCTAAACCCTAAGGTGGTCAAAACTAACACTATCTACCAACCAACTTGTTTGGCCTAAATCGAATTCTTACAAGCCTAACACCTAAAAAGAACCTCACTAAATAAAAGAACACTAAAAGACAATGAAAATAGACTATGAGATCATTAAAAATGGACTTAAAACGAAGAAGTTATGAACGAAAACAGGAAAATAGTAAATGAACAACTAAGTAGTTTAAGGTATAATACTCATTTACTTAATTACAATCCTCAGGTGACATAGACCTAGAGATTGACTTGATCAAAGATTACTGGGATTGCTAGATGCTATGGCTAAGCGAGTATACTAACCGTTGTTTTATCATGTATTTACTTGTAATGTAGAGTATTAATTAATTATATTTATGAAATGGTTATACTTAGGGATCAGGATATTCGTATGTGCTTGAATTGGATGTACTTACGTATTAAAATATTATAACATATAAAAAAATGAGAATTGATTACAACATTAAAAGATAGGGTTTTGGAGTGTCTATCATGTATTTTGGTTGGTCACTTATAAACTGGAATAATAATTATTTGACCTTAATATAAATTGGTCATTCATTATATGTTTCTGCATTAATGTGAAAAGGGCGTTAGCACTATATAGTAGAGCAAGCGATCATGCATGTTGGATCCATATTTATGTTATATTATTGTTGCATCATACAACATACCCATATGACATATTTTTGCCTCACCCTTTGGGATCTATTTAGCTTTAAGAAGTGTCACCCTTTGCTTAAGGTCAAGCCATGTCCACTGCATTAGGTCTACCAAGAGAAGATGATATTCTTTTAGACAATAAATGTAGAGACTTTGATCCTAACATGTCTAAATACTTCCTAACTCAGGCAACGGTAGGCATAAAACCGTACTTTATATAGTTACTAGTAAGCTATGTATGATGTGTGCACTTAATATGCTTGTTTGCATTGCATATGCATGTTTAAATAACTTGCTTATAAATTGTTTGTTAGTAGGATAAGAAAGTTACTTACTAAGCAATTGTCACTTACCTCCTTACAATTTGTTGTAGTATGACCTATCATTAAAGTGAGTCGCGAGATGCTCAAGGTTAGTATTAGTGACTTTAAGAAGGTTAAAGGAAAGATGAGAGCACAAGTGGACATTTACTATGTATTTGGACTCTCAAATATTTATCATATCTTTTAAGAATTTATAGTAGCATAGACTACTAGTCGTTTAGCTATAGTTTATATGACTTGATTTATGGGAATAATGTGTATCTCCATGCTTTATATTATTTGTTTAAAATTTTAATTTATACCTCGATATTACTTTATGCAAGTCTCCTCAGTAGAAGCTAGGGTTGCATTGATGTCTTATGTAATGCGATGAAGGTTCCTAATTAGTAGTGGCATTGGTCATGAATCTTCCTGTAGTACATGGTGGTACTGCCACAACTTACTCGCCCCTTGGGTTATGACAGTCATACAACACTGACCTTCCCTAGGAGACTCGCAGTAAGTAATATCAAAGTAGATAATTAAATATTAAAATATCAAATTAAAGCTAACATAAATCTACGAGGTAAACATTCCTCGAATAAGTCATACAACTAAATTGGAACAAGTACCTGTAGTTTATGCTACTAAACCTCAATAACAAAAATAAATACTAGAGAGTCCAAACAGATTATATAATATCAGTCAAGCTCTCTTCTTCCCTCTACCATCCACATAGCTAGTAGAACTAATCTCGAGCATCTAACGACCCGACTCTAACCATAAGTCATGCTGCAATAATAAACTATAAGGGGTTAAGTCACAATTTCTTCATAAGCAACCTTTCTGTCCTATCAACAAGCAAGATCAAGCAAGTGAATTAAATAAGAACCATATGCTATGTAGACATCATATACAGCTCATCGAAGACTATATAAAGCACAATTTTATGCCTACCGTTACCCAAGTTTGGGAACTGCTTAGGCATGTCAGGACCCAAGTCTCTACATCTAATTCCAATACCATATTTGATGGAAATCAAACAATTGGAGTCTTAACTCAAGCCTGAGCTTGAGGTCTTGAAGGATTAACGAAGCGGATTCTCCTACTCCAACAAACCTTAACCGAAGTCAAGTTGATCCTTACTGCCAAACAATTTCATTTACCAAGTCAAGTTGCTTCAGTTTTATCAGCCATCATATGCCGACCTGACTTACATTCCTTTAACTGCTAGGCCAGGTAGAACTAACTCATCCGTTAGGCCAACCATTAATTTAGCAACACTTATGCCAAGAGCCTTAGGGCATATCAAGACAACATCTCTTCGAAAAAGACCATTAGGTCTATTCGATACCTTAGCTCAACAATCTTTAGTATAACCATACAACTCATCTATTTCTACCAAAAGAATCCCAATGCCCAAGCACCATGTGTCTAGCCCCATGTGAAAAAAATCACTGCACCAATCATCAATTTCTTTGAATTTTTATTTATACCCTTATACTATCCCTTATACATTACCTCTTTTAGAAAATACCCTTTCTGTCTTTTCCATTTTAAGTAAGATGCCTTAACTTTTCGAGTATAAATGCCATTTTGTAATATGTAGCTGTAACATCATCTGATGTTGAATATACTTCTCTTTTCATGAGCATTGCTCTCTGTTTGCTTACTTACTTAACTCTTATCCTAACCTTTAAGTAAGGCTAAGTGACAAGTACCCTAGTTCATGCATCATATTAAGTTCACTTTATCAGTCTTCGGTAGTTCCTTAATGTATAATATCCTTAGCGTAGATTGAAGTTTGCTTGTTTATTTCCTTGTTCTTACGTATTTTCCATTCTCATTTTTCAAGCTTTCTACAAGCTTGAACCTACCCCTTACGACTAGCCCATCAGTCCTTCGCATAGATTGTATCATCTTGGTATTAGAGCGGAGGTTCGTTTTGGTAAGTTACTATTCGGTTGTGATTATTACTATGTAGTGTGAAGTACCATTGTCAAGTGTGCTATAAATACAAGAGGGATTGGTTTAAGTACTTTGGAGAGTATTCGAAGTTTTATTGTTGCTATGAGACCTTTGTTGCCAAATATTATGTTTTGCCCTGTTTCAAGCATACAAAAACAGAGCAAGTATCAGTTAGGTTTATTATTCTCTGAAGTAGTAGTTGTGTTCACAATTAGTTTAAACTTTTGTGTGGAGGAATGTGTATGTAAGTTGTTTGGCTTATAAGGCTGTGTCTACTATTTCGTGGATTTTGAGTTTATCCCTAAGATTAGTTAAGAGGATGATGGATCTAAGTGTCAATGCTAGAATCGAGGATGATAATAGTGGTATTGTCTATAGTAGATGACAACTCTAAAACACCGCTAGAAGTACAGATGAATGAATTAATGAGATGGTTGACCTTATAGTTGATCTAACCAAAGATGTTCATGTATTGTCCTTTCAACTTGCTGAGGCCATGCAAAACACTTCTTAAGTTACTCAACCTATAAGAGGACAAATTCTAACTCAACAAGATCAAGGTGGAAGAGTAAGAGAACGAGTGTAGAAGAGTAGGAAAATGAGTATGGAGTAAGATTGACTTGGGTAAAGTAGATGAAGAAGGATAAGAAGAGTACCTTGAGGAAGAGGAGTGACCTCAAGCAACCCGAGCTGCTGACAATGTGAAGCTTTAGATTTCGAGTTTCAATGGTTCTGCAGATGCAGATGACTATTTGGATTAGGAAGAGAAGGTTGAATGTATCTTTGATTATTATCAATACAAGGATTACGAGATGTGAGAGTTGTTGCTGTAGAATTTGTATGATATGCTACATTATGGTAAAAGAACTTCTAGTCCATAAGGAGGTGAGAAGGATATAGGAAAGTCAACACCTGGCCCGAGATGAAAAGAATCCTCAAAAATAAATTCATGCCAGATACCTCCTTATTAGGACACTTTTGCTAAACTTCAAGAGCTACAACTAGGAAGCTAAACTATTGATGAGTATGTTTAGGAATTCTAAATACTTATGATCCAATTTGAAGTGGAAGAATCATCGGCCCGAACAGTGTTTAAGTTTCTTATTGGATTAGGAAGTGATATTTGAGACATTGTAGAACTTTAATGGTTTATTGTGTTAGAGGAGGCTATAAGAATAGCCCAGCGTAAGAAAAGACAAAGGAGAAATAGGTCGAACCAACCTCCAATAAATCGACCTATCTAAACAAGCCGACTCGCTTAAGGTAGTTATTAAGCTCAATAAAGTTCTGAGCCGAGTAGAAGAACATATGTCAAAGTTGAATAGAAAAGCTAACCAGTTGATGGTGAGGTGCAGTTGAGAACTTATGAGAAGGGATAGGGATTCGAGAGAAAGATGAGCTACATCAAGTGTTTTAAATGCTAAGGGTTCAAGTACATGGCCGCCCAATGTCCGTACATAAGAACTATGATTATCAAGGTAGATGTCTTAAAGATTGAAGTAGATAGCATAGATGAGGAACCTGAGGAGAAAAGAGAAGTAGAGGCTAGCTAATGATGAATTGGTTGAGGAATGTGTGTTTGCTGAGGATTTAGACAAACTAACTTTGGTTGTCCGATGTGCTATGAGTATAGAACCTTCTACTAAGGAGGAGCAAAGAGAGAACTCGTTCTACATCACTTGTAAGGTAAATGAGCAAGTATGTGCACTCAAGTAGACAGTAGAAGTTGCACTAATGTAGTGTTTACTGACATGGTTAAAAAGCTCAAGTTGTTGACTACCTCACCACTAAAGCAATATAAATTACATTGGCTAAATGAGAGGAGAGCACTACATGTCACTCAATAAGTGTTATTGTTAATTCAATTGGAAACCATTTCGATGAAATTCTTTGTAATGTACTGCCTATGTATGCATTTCATGTGTAGCTAGGCAAACCTTAGCTTTTTTATTAGACGGTTATCCATGACGGTTTCAAGAACACACGTGTTTGAGAAAGGTAGTAGGAAGATTACATTAAATCCTATGATGCCAAGCCAAGTTAGCAAGCTATAAGCTAAACTTGCTTAAGGAACCAAGAAAACTTTGATTCTAAGTAGAGTTGAGCTTCGAAAAGCTATTAAAGTTGACATGCTAACCTTTCTATTGATCAAACTACTATTATAGCTAAAGGAGCAAATTGAGCTACTCCTAGAGATCAAGGCGCTATTAGATTAGTATCCATACCTGTTTCCTAAGTAGTTGCTTAAAGGACTACTCCCTTTTTGAGACATTAAACATTGCATTAACTTAATACCTAATCCTAGTCTATTGAATAAGCTAGTTTATCAGATGGACCCTAAACAAATTGTTGAGCTCTAAAGATAAGTTAATGAATTGCTGGAAAAAGGGTATCTAAGGGAAAGTCTTAGCCCTTGTGTTGTACTAGCATTGCTTGTGCTAAAGAATGATGGTACTTGGCTAATGTATATAGATAATAGAGCTTTGAATAAAATCACAATTAAGTATAGGTACCCTATTTCGAGCTTAGACGATTTGTTAGATGAATTGGGTGGTATGAGAGTGTTCAATAAGATTGACCTAAAGTCAAGATACTACTAAATTCGAATAAGGCAAAGGGATAAATGGAAGATTGCTTTTAAGACCCAACATGACCTATACGAGTAGATGGTCATGCCCTTTGGACTATCAAACGCTCCGAGCACTTTTATGAGATTGATGAATCATGTTTTGAGAAATTTGATCTAGAAGTTTATCGTTGTCTACTTTGACGACATCTTCATTTATAATGCCAACTTGACTAGCTATGTTGAACAACTCTAAGCAGTTTTTTATGTCCTCCAAACAGAAAGATTATTTACTAATACGAAGAAGTGTTATTTTTACTAAGAGGAGGTAGTTTTTCTAGGTTTTTTAGTTGGAGGAGGGGGCCTACGAGTTGATGATGAGAGGATCTGAGCAATTGTTAAATGATCAACTCTAATCACTTATGCCAAGGTAAGAAGTTTCCATGAACTGGCATCCTTTTACCAAAGATTTATCAAAGGTTTTAGTACCATTGTTACAACCCCCTTGTAGAGCTGACAAAGAAGAACATAAATTTTACATGGGGAGAGAAGGAAGAGAGAAGCTTTATTGAGATCAAGGAAAGATTCGCCTTTACACCTATATTGGCTTTACCTGACTTTAAGAAGATTTTTGAGCTTGAGTGTGATGCATCTAGTATAGGCATAAGCATAGTCCTAATGCAAGAAGGTTAACCTGTTGCCTACCATAGTGAAAAGTTGAAAAGGCCTCAATTAAACCATTCAGTATATGACAAGGAGCTCCTAGCCCTTATCCAAGCACTCTAAGTATGGCAACATTATCCATTGTCGAGGGAGTTTGTCATTTATACAGATCATACATCCTTAAGGCACCTCAAAAGTCAAACCAAATTATCAAAGAGATAAGCATGATGGGTCGAATTTCCAAAAGGATTCAACTTTGTGATTAAGTATAAATAAGGCAAGGTTAATGTGGTTTCTAACGCCTTATTACGTTAACATGTTCTTCTGACTGAACTATAGATGAGACTCTTGGAATTTGCGAGTATTAAGAAGTAATATCCTTAAGACCTCTATTTTGGTCCTATATTTGGATTATGTACTAGAGGAAGAATAGTGGATGACTATTACATGGAAGAAAGGTACTTATTTCGAGGAGGCAAGTTATATGTACCGTTGCTCTTTAAGAGAACTACTTGTTAGAGAAGCTTATTCTAGTAGGCTTTATGGACATTATGGGGAGAGGCAAACATATGAGTTATTGAATGGAAGATTCTTTTGGCCTAAGATGTGGTGAGATGTGCATCGAATTGTTAAGAACTATGCTACTTGCAGGCGAACCAAATGCTGAACCAAACAAGGGAAAGCAATGCCTTTGCTTATCTCGACCAAACTTTATACTTAGTTGAGTAGGGATTTTGTACTTAGGTTACCACAAACTACCTGAGGTAAAGACTTTGTTATGGTTGATAGATTCAATAATATGGCACACTTTGTACCCTTCTCTAAGACTAACAATGCTTCAACTATTGTTTTTCTCTTTTTGCAAGAGATTATTCGCTTGCATGACGTGCTAAGGAGTGTAGTATCGAATAGAGATCTAAAGTTTTTTAGCCATTTTTAGAGGACTCTTTGACATTATATGGGGACTAAACTACTCTTCAACACTTCTTGTTACCCCTAAACTAATGGCCAAACAAAGGTAGTCAACAATACGTTAGGATCACTGCTTTAAGCTACAATGGGGAAGAACTTAGCTGATTAGGATGTCTATTTACTTATGGTAGAATTTGCTTACAATCGTCCAGTACTGACACCACTAAACAAGTAACTTTTGAAGTTGTTTATGGCTTCAAACTAGAGCTACTCCTTGACCATACTCCAATACCTATGCTTAAGTAAGAAGACCTTGATGCAAGAGCTTGAGCATGGTCTCTATAGCAAATCTACTAAAGGGTTTCACACTATTAGCCCGACGATTTGGTATGGCTACACTTAAGCAACGAGAGATTTCCAAACAAGAGAAAAAGTAAGTTGTTTGGCTGAGATGAAGGTCCTTTTAGAAGACTCTAAAGGATCAATGACAATACCTATTAATTGGAATTACCTAAAGTTTATCGAGTTTCTAACATTTTCAATATTGTTGACCTGAGCCCCTTCCGACCTAAAGGAGAATTGAGTAAAGACTAGACGGATTTGATCCTAAATCTAAAGTAACCTAAAGGGGATGATGGAAATCAAACAACTGGACCCTTGACCCAAGCCCAAGCTTGATATCTTGAAGGACTAATGAAGCAGATTCTCTCGCTCCAACCAACCCCAGCCAAGGTCAAGTTGATCCTCATTGCTAAATAATGTCATCTACCTAGCTAAGCTGCTTTAGTTCTATCAACCATCGTATGCTAACTTGACTTACATTCCTCTGACTGCTTAACCAGCCTTAAAGTTAGCTTTACTCTGCTAGTACTAACCACTAGCTTGGTAATACTTATGCTAAGAGCCCCTAGGGTATGTCCAAGACAACATCTCCACCGAAGGACCCTTATGTCTACTTGGCAATCTTTAATGTAACTGTACAACTTGTTTGTTTTTGCGAGAAGTGTCCCAATGCTCAAGCGTTATGTGTATAGCCCCACGTGAAAGAATTCGCTGTACTAATCATCAATTTCTTTGAATTTTCATTTATACCCTATTACTATTCCTTGTATGCTACCTCTTTTAGACAATACCCTTTTTGTCTTTTCCATTTTAGGCAGTGATAGGCTTTGGGTATCAACCCAACAAAATGCTAAGTTTCAAGCTGTAATGGAGACTTATTCATAAGTTATATATGTGCCAAAGACTTATTCGGAAGCTCTACATGTGTAGAAGACTTGTTTTTGAGCTCTTCATGATATTATCAAGGATAGCCAAGTTTGCTTTGCTTGGTTAGTTTGCTCTTTAGGTCATCTAGAATTTTAGGTTCGTCCAGATTAGGTCTTCAATGTCTCCAATAGCTCATCAACTTAGCTCATATGCTTTTCACCCGAATAGCTCATTTGACCATCTATTTTTACTTGTGTTGTTTGAACTTCCTATCTCTTATATGATTCCTAAATTATCCTCATATTTATTTTGTATTTACAAGTTTGTCACTATATATAAATAAGACACTTGTATAGGGTTTTAGACATATTTTTAGCATATTAATGATAAATCCTCAAGTTTTTTCTCTTGAAAAGCTCTTCTTTATTCGCTCTTATTAATCTTTTTAGAAAGTATTGTAGTGAGTAACCTTATAACTCAAATTAGTGAGTCACATTCGACGAGCTATAGACCGTGTAGAATCTAATTGGTGCATTATATCAAGTTAAGTAGCTTATAGATTTGCTAAACTTTTGTTTTTATTTTCTTATTTTTGTTCGTTGTGGTGCGACCTCCATTTGTATAATCTCAGAGACATATTAGCTCCACTGGTATTAAGGCATGGGTCCAATGAGGAACTGTATGATGTTGCGATGAAGTTTTGTTTCTTGTTGCTATTGGTAGTCGTCATGTTTTTTCCGTAGTTACTATAGTATGTTAAAGGTTGTTGTTTGAATGCGAAGAGAATAATACAATGGTGTGAAGAGTTGATTTTTAGCTTTATAACGTGATTTTAAGAGAGACTCATTCTTGCTGTAGATGAAGCTGATATTTGGTGTCCCTATGACTAGAACTATTGTTTTATTTTGGATTGTTGTATATCACTCACACTCAACATGTTAGCCTATAAATCATTATTTTAGCAACTTAAAAAGGAAATCGGTGATTGAGGGTTTCCTTGGGTGTGTGTTGTTACTTTGTGCAAGTGAGATTGCGGGTATGCTCGTAGCGGCTGCCGGAGTTTATGTTTGGGTGGTTACTGTGCGAGCCTGTGGTTGTGGTCAGTAGCTGATTTTTTTTATTTAAAAGAGAGAGAGAGAGAGAGAGAGAGAGAGAGGGATAAAAGAGCATTAAATCTTTACTGTACAGTCCATCTGTTCAAGGAAATATGGACTGAACTAACAACGCTTCGACTATTGCTTCTCTTTTCTTACAGGAGATTATGTAAATACACGATGTGCTAAGAAATATAGTCTCTAATAGAGACCTAAAGTTCTTGAGCCATTTCTAGAGAACCCTATGGCGTCGGCTGTGAACCAAATTATTCTTCAGTACCTCATGTCACCCCCAAATAAACGGTTAAATAGAAGTGGTTAATTGTACTTTGAGGTCACTACTCTGAGCTACAGTAAATAAGAACTTAGCTTATTAGGACATCTACCTACCAGTAGTCAAGTTCGCCTATAATCGAACAATACATGACACCACTAAGTAGACTCCTTTCGAGGTGGTCTATGGGCTCAATTCTAAGTTACCCCTTAACTATGCCCCTGTACCAATACCAGTGCAAGAGGACCCTGATGCAATGGCCAGAGCACAATCTCTTCAACATATGTATGATAAGGTCACTCAGCATATTGACCATACTGCTAGAAGAACATAAGAAAGGACTAAGGGTAGAACAACTAAACGATTTCAACCAGGAGACTTGGTGTCGTTACACCTCAGCAAAGAGCGGTTCTTGAACAAGAAGAGGAGCAAATTATCTGCAAGAGTAGAAGGATCTTTCAGAATCCTGTAGAAAATCAATGACAATGCCTGTAGGTTGGAATTGCCCAAGGACTATAGGATTTTCGACGCCTTCAACATTGCCGACTTCAGTCCATATCACCCTGACAAAGAACTGAACAAACACCATTCGGATTTGATCCCAAATCCAAAACAACTTGGAGGGAATTATGGGAATTAGGCTACTGGACCTTTGACTTATAGTCGAGCCCGAGGACTAGAGGGGTTGGAATAACGAATCCTTTTGTTCCAACCAAACTTGCCAAGGTTGAATACTTCTTACCGAGTTACCCTTCATGCCGTACCGTATGACCACCTTTTTTTGTGCAGTATGCTGAGTTGATGATTACTCTCCAACGCCAAGCCAACCAATTACTTGGCAACCTCCTTGCCAAGAAGCCAAGAGAGACAGTCTAGATTGACTAAGCCATCCTTGCTCGGATAAGCCCATCTATCCTTACTTTTGTTTGCATCTTCTAACGACCTTGCCAGTGTAGCATCACCACATGTATAGTATCATGTGCAGAATCTGTTGCACCAATGATTATCTTTCTTATATATTTATTTTTATCCTTTTGTATCTTGTACATTACTTTATTAGGAAATACCCTTTTTGTCTTTTCCTTTTTAGATAAGTTGCCCTAACTTATGGGTATAAATACCTTTATACTTTAACTGTAGGAACATCAGATCATTTTTAATAAACACTCTTTAAGTACTTTTTTCTTTGTATAAACACTGTTTGTTTGCTTTCGGCATCACTTTTATCATTTCTCTTAAGCAAGGTTAAGTGGTGAGTAACTTTATCGAACCAATTCGTTTGTTATATCGAATTGAGCCGTGAGTCTTCGGAAGTTCCATTAGTGCATCATATCTATTGGAGCTGTTCGTAGGTTTTATTTATTGTTTCATTCTTTGTTTTTGCCCTTTCACACTTTTCCTTATTAATCTTTTTCAAACTTTCTATAAGTTTGGACCCATCTAATGACTGGCCTTATCTGTTCTTGGTCACGGTTCACAACAGTAGGTAGTTTAGTTGTATGCAAACTCTATAACTAGTAGACACAAATCCTAATCTTTTGAATTCTTTCCCATGATAGCTTAATGAGTTCCTAATTGCATATATTTTAACTAGTGAGTTTTGATGATTTTCCTTCATATTTGAGTTTATTTTTAAATAATAATACTTAATTGAGTAAAATTTTGTTTTCTAGGTTTTGAAATGATCTATGTGAGAAAACAAAAAGATAAAAACAAATTTTACTCAAATCAAAGCTAAAATGAGCAAGTCATGAAAGTTTGAAGATTGACACAGCCGAACGACATGATTGTGTTGTTTCCAAGTGAATTTGGAGCTGTTTTTCATTTGTCACAACCTAAGACACGACCAAAAGACACAATCATGTTGTCGGTCGTGTCATTTCTAGTTTAAAAAAGGAAAACATGAAGCATAGATTGTTACACGACCAAAAGATATAGTTGTATCCCGGTCGTGTCTTTTCCAGCCGACTTAATTTTTTAAGCTTTTCATATATAAAGTCTTGTTAGGGTTTATTTTAAGGGGAACTTTTATGTACAACTTTGAGAGAGTTTCTGAAGCCAAGAACAACCAAGAAAGCGAGGAGAAGAGAAGATTTCAAGATCAATTTTTGTTTAGATTTCATGATAGTTTTTTCTATGATTTTCTATACTTTGCTTTTAAATTTCTATTTTGCAATGTATAGAGAGTAAAATCTTGGTATATAGGTTTTGTGAAACCTAGATCTATTCATGTGACATGATAATTATTTATTAATTTAATTCTTTATTAATTTCTTGATTTAACTATGTTTGCTTCATGATTTAGATTATTATTTCCATGGATAGTAATATACAGTTTGATATCTTAGAAGAGAATCGAAAGATTTCTTATAAGATTAGATTTAGGCATAGTTGATGAGAATTGTTGCAAAATTAGAGATAATTTGTAAGATTCTTCCAGATTTCAATTTAAAGTGTAGAGAATTTATTATTCAATAATGTAATCTTAGGTCAAGCTATTGAGAAGAGATTCTAATAGGTGATTCTAGGATTAGGGTTAATTGGCTTAAGAAAGTGGTTAATTACAGTAGAGAATTCTCCCGGTCAAGAAATATTAAAAAATAAATTAGATTATTTTTAGGAAAATCACATGTTAGATCTAGGTATAGTATTGCATCTTGAATTCATTGAATTGCTTTCTTGTTAATTTTTGAATTGAATGTTAGTTAATCTTTAATTTAGTTTTAGCAGTAATCTAGATTTACTTCTTTAAGTTTCGTGAAATTTAATTTGCAAGTTAGATAATAAAGATCTAGTGAATATTAGTAATCGTACTAGTCTCTGTGGGATCGACATTCGGACTCATATTTGCTATAATATAAACTGGTAAATACACTTGCTTACACCACAACTAGAAGTAAATTGCCTAGCGTTTTGTTCACCACTTTAATCTAGTCATCAATTTGAGGGTGGTTACTAAAGCTAAACATAAGTTTAGTCTCATGTCTTCTTTAGAGAGTCTTCCAAAAATAGCTCAAGAATTTGGTATCTCGATTTAAAACAATTGTCTTCAGTACTCCATATAGTTAGACAACTTCTTGCAAAAACAAATCAGTTATATAAAGCATCATTAATTCAATGGTATAGGTACGGGATGAAGTGTGCCATTTTGTTGAAGCGGTTTACTACAACAAGGATCGAATCCTTTCCTTTGGATGTCTATGGCAACCCTAAGGCAAAGTTCATGTTGAGGTCAATGTAGGTAAAGGCATATGCTTTCCATGTGACTCTCTCTTCCCCTTAGCCCTCTTACAAACTTTGCAACCATTAACTACCTTGTAGATATCCTTAGCTAAACCAAGCTAGTAAAATTTTTCTTTCAATAGATAAGTTGTTTTGGTCTCTCTAAAATGATCGGATAATCCACTACTATGAGCTTCCCTTACCAACAGCCCATGTATGGAATAGCTCGGTATATACAGCCTTCTTTCCTTAAACAAATAACCATCTTTAAGATGATATTGTCCAATAGCAACTCCTTCTCTACACTGCTTATGAATAAGACCAAAATGGGAGTCATGAGCATACTGTTAGGTGAAAAGTGAGGACCCTAGTAATTTGGTTTGCATGGTGGTCAGTAAGATTTGCCAACATGATAAGGCATCTGTAACCATGTTGGCATTACCTTTCTTGTGTTAGATTACATAAGATAAACTTTCCATAAATTCTAGCCACTTTGCTTGCCTTTTCAAAAGTTTATTTTGACTCCCAAGATATTTTAAGGACTCATGGTTAGTATAAATTACAAACTTTCATGGTAATAAATAGTGTTGCTAAACAGTATGAGCTCAGAAAAGACAGTACAACTTTTTTTCATACACAGAATAGTTCAATGCGACACTATTGAACTTCTTACTATAGTAAGCAACTATTCGATGCACTTGCATTATGACGATACCAATACCAATGCCTGATGTATCGCATTCCAATTCAAATGACTTGTCAAAATCTAGTAGAGCCAAGATAAGGGCAGTATTAAGCTTCTCCTTAATCTCCCTGAAACTCTATTTAGCTCGGTCATTTTATTGGAATCCATCATCCTTCCTTGTCAGCTTGGTTAAAAGGGCTGCAATTGTACTGAAGTTTTTAATGAATCACCTATAAAAAGAAGTAAGGCTATGAAAACTTCGTACTTCAGTGACATTCTTCAGTGTTGGTCACTCCAAGACAGCTTGGATCTTTTCTTCATTTACTTATATTCTTTCTCTAAATACTATACACCTAAGAAATACAACTTCTACTTGACAAAACATACACTTCTTCAGGTTCCCATACAACTTATTGGCTCATGAAATGTCAAAAATAGCTTAGAGATGTTGAACATGATTGTTTAGGTTGGCATTGTACCCAAATATGTTGTCAAAGTACATGATCACACATCTTCCGATCAAAAGACACATCACATGGTTCATAAGTCACATAATTTTCTTAGCACATTTGTAAGTCCGAATGGCATAACTAACCACTCATAGAGACCATGTCCCATTTTGAAAGCAATCTTCCGTTCATCACCAAGCCTCATGCAAATTTGGTGATAGCTACTTCGCAAATCAATCTTCGAAAATATATTGGCACCATGAAGCTCATCTAACATATCATTGAGCCTCAATATTAGGTATCTATACTTGATTGTAATTCGGTTTATAACTTAGCTATCGATGCATATGCACCATGAACCATCCATCTTTAGGATGAGCAGAGTTGGTACAGCATAAGGACTCATGCTCTCTTTCACATACCTTCATTCTATCAACTCTTCTAATTGCCTTTTTAGCACGGTAGCTTAATTAAGATTCATTCTGTAGGCAGGTTGGTTTGGTAGGGCTATACCTGGTTATAGATTAATATAGTGTTCTATGCCTCAAACTGGGGGTAGTCTCTTAGGCAACTCTTTGGGAAATAGGTCAAAAAATTCATCAATCAGTATTTAAATCTCATTAGGGACATCTTCCAGATTTCTCATCTTTAACAATCTTCTGATCAATAAAAACATAGGCTCATCAACTTTCTCGGCAGCTTAGAGATCTCTTCAGCTCATCAATAAAGCTTTCTTCTTGCTAGCTTGGGTGAGATGGTTATGTTTCTCATTAACTTAGGTTGGTGTCATGGGTTGCAGCACGATCTTCTTCCCATCCTTGATAAAAGCATAAGTGTTCTTATATCTGTTATGGGTCATACGTCGGTCAAACAACCAAGATCATCCAATTAATAGATGTAAAGCTCTAATAGGGACGACATGACACACCACTTCCTCCCTATACACATTCTCAACACTAAAAGGTATGGTTACTTATTCAGTGACATACAAAGTACCCTTATTATGAAGCTAGTGTAGCTTATAAAGTCGAGGGTGCTTAGAGGTCGGCAATTCTTACCTCTGTACAAAGGATTGTGCTTAACTTTAGTACAGCTCCCTTCATCCACAATGATGGTGCACAACTGTCCTTTAATGGTACACTTAGTGTGCAACAAACTTTCTCTTTGGTCTTCTTCGAAGCTCAAGAAGGAGCTTAACTCTCATCTCAATACTAGTGTCATCACTTCTCCTTGGTTGACATTGATACAGGCCTCCTCTTGCTCCTCGACTTCAACTCTTCTAGCATTCTTCTCCTCCTCTAGCTTGCTCTTGTTAGTGCTATCCACATCTCCTCGAAGCACCATGGTATGTCAATACGTCGATTCGGACACTCAACAACCATATGTTCAAAACTCAAGCATTTAAAGCACTTTACTTCGCTCGCCTGCTATCCAAAGGTTTGTTGATAGGAATTAAGCTACTGAGCCTTTAACTAGAGCCTAAGCATGGGGACTTGAAGGGCTGGCTAAGCAGATCTTACTATTCTTACCAACTCTTACCAAGGTCAAGCTAATCATTACAACCGACCAATTCTTAATGCTAAGATGAGAAACTACACATCTCTTGGTAGTCGAATGCTAACCTAAAGTATGCTCTACCGACAGTTCGATCCTTCATATGTTTGCTAGGCCATAACTGAGCTGACCTCCATCTTGAAAGTATTAGTGTTGAAAACCCTAGCACTCATCCACATACACATCTTCTTAGGGGGACCTCAAGTCTACTTAGCACCCTTGTTCAACACTCCTGCTTGGCACCTCTACTCAACAAATACTCGGCTTGACCATACAATTTGCTGTTTTTGTCAAATGTGCCTCCAGTGGCCTAATGCCATGTATCTAGTTCCTTATGTGAAAAGTTTGATTACGCCAATCAATTTTTTTTTTTTTTTGCATTTTTATTTATACCCTTTAGTTGTTTATTGTACATTACTTCTTTTGGACAATACCCTTTTTGTATTTTCCATTTTAAGTAGGTTGCCCTAACATTTCGAGAATAAATACCTTTGTAAATGTAGCATCATATAACATATACATCAGATAATGAATATATTCTTCTCCTTTTTGTGAATACTACTCCTTATCAACTTGTTTACTTCACTTTTATCCTAACCCTTAAGTAAGGCTACGTAACAAGTAAACTCATCAAACCATCTTATGCATCATATCGAGTTGTGTCATAAGTCTTTAGAAGTTTCCTAGTACATCATATCCTTAGAGTTATTTAAAGGATTGCTTATTTACTTTCTTGTTTTTTGCACAATTCCCATTTTGTTCTCTAAGCTTTCTGTAAACTTAGACCTACCCTTGTAACTGGCTTTGTTAGTCCTTAGACCAGTTCGTATTATCTTTGGTATTAGAGTGGAGGTTTCGTTTAAGTAAGTTGTGTTTGAGCTTTCGTATAAGTAATGTTGTTGTGGTAATATGTTACAAAGAGCTTAGCTATAAGTGTTTGAGTAAGTAGAAGGCATAGAAGTTTGTTGCAATTGCATACTCTGTTTTGCCCTATTTCTAACATACGAAAACAGAGCAAGTTTCGGTTGGTTTGTTGTTAGTTGGAGTAGTATTGTGTTTACAAATTGTGTTAGATATCTCTCATGAATTTTGATGATAACAAAAAGAGAAGAATGTTAATGAACTTGGTATTCAAATAATATTTCAAAAAGCTTAAAATTACAGATTAAGTTGTATTCAAAAATTTATTCAGAAGGTCTGAATCGTTTGAAAAAGAGACAAGTATGGAAAACTTCAGAAAATGTTTTAGAAGCTTTTATAAGAAGAGTTAGTAGAAGTGCTTTAGAAATTATTCAAAGACTTTGGAGATAAGTAAACCAATACTCTTTAAAAGGTTATTTAGATAGTTGATTTGGAAAAGTAATGTTGAAGAAATCACATAATATTAGATTCGAAGTGAACAAAACCTAGCTCCACTAGGTTGGGTATAGTAAGGAAGTAGACTTAATCCGTTTCACTCAAGTTTGAATCAAGATCCATGGAGATTAGCTTTAAGTGAATTTATCTTTAGATAAAGCACAAGAAGATATCTCATATTGGATAAGGATAAGGTAGATTTTGAATTTTATGGGATTTTTAATGTCGAATATGAAGCTTATTTGGAAATTGCTTATCAAAGTATATTTGACCGAGATAAGATTATAAGATCAGGTTTAAATTTTAAACTACAAGATTTTCTCTAAGATATCTATGGATTATCACTTAGACGTTGAAATGGATAAATATGAATTGAAGATAATCCTCAACAAATTAGCCATTAGAAGACTAGTATAAAACGAGAAAAGATTCAAAATGTCACATACGACTTTGAGAAGATAAATAGAAATACTTTATATATCGCAGACATTCTCTATTATCTGAAAGAACAATAGAACACTTCTCATATATTTCTTCAGATAGCTGAATCGAAGCTGATCATTCATCAATCTTCATTTCTATTTTCATGCGAAATTATCTGAGACTTCTATTGTTGTTATCGCTTGTAATTTGTAAACTTTGTTTATTGTTTGAGTGTTGAGAGAAGTTTGATTGGACTTTGTAGATCTGTAATTAGCCCAAATTGTAGAGAGGTTAGATAGGTAGAGTAGAGAGTTGTTAAGACCAAGTGTAGTTGTTATTTGTAAACTTCTCATGATTTTGATTTAGGAGATTAAGTGGAACGTCACTGGTAAAGTAGACTGGGTCCTCGGTAGTTAACCTAGAAGAGAGTAATAGGCATGAGGCTAAGGCTCTATAAAATTCTAAGCCTGATATTCTCTTCCCTATCTCTTTTACTTTAAGTTGTTTATTTTTTTGTTGAATTATTAAAATACTACTATTCACCAATTTAAGTTATTAAGTGGGGTAATTTCATTTTCATTGAAAAAGCTTCAAAGATATCAATTCACACCCCCACCAGTAGACCAACAATTAGTATCAGAGCCTTACTCTAATATTATCTAAAGTTTAAGATCATGGGTGAATCAAGTGGTAGTTTAACAATTTAGCTTAGAAAGGCATTATGTTTTGATGGAACTAACTTTCCTTATTAGAAATTCAAGATGGAGACTCATGTGAAGACATTAGACTATCAGGCTTGGCAAATCATCTCAACATGAGATCTTAAAGTTCCAAACATTATTACATTAAATGATGATATCACCAAAGCCGAACTTAATTTAAAGGATAAGAATTTACTTTTAAGTATTGCATATTCAAAGTTTTATCTATTTACTCCTTATATAATAGCTAAAGATATTTGGGATACTTTGGTACAAACCTTTGAAGGCATGGAAACAATCAAGGACACATAAATCAATTCACTAGTTCAATAATATGGAACTTTGGAGTCCTTCTTGGTAAAGAAATCAAGTACTCTTTTAGTAGATTCACTACCATAATTAACGACTTGTTTTCTCTTAGGAAAACAATTAGTGATGCAAATATGATACGTAAGATGCTAAGGATCCTTCCCAAGATTTGGAATACAAAGAAAACTACCATAGAAGAAGCTTATGATCTAAAGAGACTAACCCTGAGTCAATTGCGTGGCAAACTTATGGCATATGAGACTAATTTTCTCAAAACAAAGAGTACTTCAGAGGATACAAAGAAGAAGGTCATAGCTTTCAAAGGCAAAGAAATAGATGCTGACTCTGAAGAAGAAGACAAAGGTGTGACTCTTCTAGCTAGAAAACTCAAGAAATAGCTAAAGAAAAAAGGTAAGAAAACTTTTACTAAAAGATTTTCCCTTAATAAAAATTAATCTAATGATGTAGGAAAGGCAATCAAGGAAAAGGAAGAGAAAAAGTTTAAAAAGGAGATTGTATGCTATGAATACAAAAAGCCAAGACATATCAAGTATGAATGTTCAATGTTAATCAAGAAGATGGAGAAATTTACGAAGAAATGCAAATCTCTAATGGTTACATGGAGTGATTGGGAAGATTCATAAACTAAGTCAAAAAGTTCAAAAGAATGTGAAAAAGCGAATCTGTGTCCTATGGCACTTTCTAAGGTAGTTTCTGAAATTGATTATGATTCTAACATAGAAGTATCTAATGATATATGTGCTGAAATCAATAGATTGCTTAAAGTTCTTTCCAAGTTGAATGATAAGATTTCCAAGCTTGAATCTGAAGTAAAGGCGTTAAAAAATGAAAAGCAAGCTCTTAATCGAACAAATCAATTGCTAGTAAATGAAAATGATTTCTTGAAAAATGATTTTGAAGGATTGTATGTTGCTGGTGAAGCTTTAATAAACGAAAATCTTATTTTAAAAGAAGAAATTAAAAATTTGAAATATCGTATGGAGGATTTATCTAAGTGATCAAAAACATCTTCCAAAAGTTTGATGAAAGTGATAAGAAGTTACAAATATTGATCTCTAATTAAAGAATGGATAATTCAAAATCTAGACTTGGTTTCGAATTTGGAGAAACATCTCAAATGAAGAGAGAAATAATGTTTGTTAAACCAAAAGGTGAAAATGAAGAAACAGGCAAAGAAAAGGATAAAGGCAAAACAATTGAACCTATTAGAAGGTAAATTAGGCAGTATTCTTAAAACAAGAATAAGTATTCTTTCAAAGGGTGCAACAAAAGGATCAACAAAGGGTATGTTAGAAAGAATTTGAGTTAGAGGGAAGTGGTAAGTAACAAGTATATTGAAGAAAGACCCTATGCTTGTTTTCTATGTAATAAACTAGGTTACATAGAGAAATATTACTTTCACAAAAAATATAAGCTTAGTAATAATCAAGGTTCAATTCAAAAGTCAAGCTTGAATTTTCATGGATCCAAGCTTCACTGAGTTCGTAAATAGACTTGATTGTGCTAGAACGTATGCAAGAATACAGAACTAAGTTAAAAGGAACATAGTATCTTAACAGTAGATGCTTAAGACACATGATAGGTGATGTTTCATTGTTCAGAAACTTGGAAATGAAGGAAGATGGATATGTAAAATTTGGTGACAATGGTAAAGGTAAAATAATTGCGATCAATATAATTGGTTTTGCACCTTACACAATTGAAAGTGTACTATTGGTTAAAGGATTAAAACATAACTTATTAAGCATAAGTGAGTCATGTGACAAAGGATATAGAATAACATTTGAACATGACAAATGTACTTGTTTTAATAAGGATGGATTTAAGTTGTTTGAAGGATTACAAAAAAAGAATATTTACTTAATTAAACCATTGGAAGTATCATCTAAAAGTTGCTTCATATCTATAAATGATAACACTATACTTTGGCACAAAGGCTAGGACATGTAAATTTTCAGCAACTTAAGAATTTATTTAAAAAGAACTTAATTCAAGGTTTATGAAAATTACATGCACATGAAAATATTCGTTGTAATGCTTGTCTTAAGAATAAGATGAGTTCTTCGTCACATAAGAATAAGAAAGTTATATCTACTCAAAAATCTTTAGAGTTATTGCATTTAGATTTGTTTGGTCCAACTTACATGCTAAGTCTTAAAAGAAATAAGTGTGGACTTATCATAGTAGATGAGTTCTCTAGATTTACTTAGATCTTGTTTTTGCATCCTAAAAGTAACGCATTTAAAAGTTTTGAAATATTTTCTAAAAGAGTTCAAAATGAAAAAGGCCTCTCCATCATTAGTTTACAAACTGATCATGAAAAGGAATTTGAAAATTCAGATTTTATCATATTTTGTGAAGAAAAGAGCATCATTCATAACTTTTTAGCATTGTATATTCCACAATAAAATGGAGTAGTTGATCCGCCCTAAGGACTCGCTCAAAGGATCCTAGCTTTAGGACATAGTCGAGACAGGGATTCCTATCTCGAGCTGGTCTCCTACCAACCTAACTATCCGGTCCTTACTTATGTTAGATCCACCCCTATTTAGCAGCGATACTTAACTTAGAAGACAACCTAATAATAGCCAAGGTGAGCTCCCGATCCAACCATAGGCATCCGACCCCAAATCGAGCTAACTTCTCTCTAGAAGAAGTAATTAGTCCCTAACCTGGTCCAAATTAGATCAGCCCTTGACTGCCAGCATTTCTTGTTTTGCCTACTTATATCATATTCCTAATTTCCATTCGCTACGTAACACGTATCTCCTAGACATAACTTTCTAAAATGATTCTTTCTTTTTCGTACTGAATATTCTTTATCTCTTTTACTCCTTTTAATATGTTTCATGTAACCTCATTGTAGAGTATCCTTTTATCTTTTCATACATGTAAAGTAACCCTGGTGGATAGGTATATAAAACCCCATTTTCTTATACACAGCAACAACGAACTAATGAATACAAGATTACTTTCGTTGAGAAACCTTAATGTTCTCATCATTATTTCAACTCTTATCTATTCCCTTTAACAAGGAGTAGCGGCGAGTAACCCTTTGGTTCGAACTGGTGTGTCATATTTGACAAATTGTAGGCCAAGTAGGATCAAGTGGTGTATCATATCCATTTGGTAGCTGCCCAGACTTTGCTAACATTTTCTCTATTTATTTTGGTTTGTTTCGTTGTAATGTTTCTTCATATGTTCAACCCTAGGGACAAATCAGCTTCACTGGTATTAGAGCACAGTTCCAAGAGGGATTATGTGAAGTTACACTGAAGATTTAGTTCACTTTGCTATTAATGGCTGCCGTGTTCTTTCCAAAGCTACTATAGTATATTTGTATGATAGTAACTATGGTTTCATTGTTACTCTATTTATTTATTTTTTACTTTGTTTTTCATTGCGAAAATAGGGCAAGTTTGTTTATATTTTGTTTGAGTGACTATTACGTACTAAAGTTACTAATGAATTGTTAATCTGTTCAAGAATTATTGTACTATGTCAGATTCAAGTGTTCAAGGTGTTATTAGTGACTAGAGTAATAGTGCTTAACCCGGTTGTAGTCCTAATGGTAGTAATACCCTAGGGTCCGTTAACGACAAACTTGACAGACTCATAACCCTTGTTGAGAGTCTAATCATAGCAATGCAAGTTAATAGGAAACAGCCCTAGGGTATGCTGCCATAAAATCTACCTGACAATGTTTAAGAGAGGGGTTATGGCTAAGCTAGTCAAGCCTATCGCCAAGTTCGACTCCTTCAAGCTGGAGGAGCTACTAGACAAAGACTAGAGTTAGAGGAGATTAAGAAAGATGAGAAGGAGTTGGATGTTGGAGACTTTTGGGGAGGAAGAAGAAGAAGCTGACTATTACTAAGCACAAGGATGAGGACACTAAGCTCCTCGAGGGCTAAGTAATGTCAAGGTTCAAATCTCACCCTTCAATGGAAGTGGAGACGTCGATGAATACTTAGAGTAGGAAGATAAGGTTAAGAAGGTGTTTAAATGTTATGGGTATACAAATGTTATCAAAGTCCGACTTACTACACTAGAGTTTGCAAGGTATGCTACCATGTAGTGGAAGAACCTGAATGCGGCTAGAGCCAGAGATGGAAGACAAGGTATTAGAACCTAGGATGAGATGAAAAGGTTGTTGAGAGGAAGATTTGTGTTTGATACTTACTTGCAAGATAAGTTTGCAAAGTTGCAGGAGCTTCACTAAGGAAGTCGATCTATTGATGACTATGTAAGAGAGTTCCAAATGCTTATGATCTGAGCTGACATCAAAGAACTAGAGGTTCATATAGTATCAGGGTTCATTTCTAGGCTCAAGTATGAGATTTGCACTATCGTAGAAGTACAAAAATTTTATACCTTAGAAGAGGCAATTAAGATCACATAAAGGGTCGAAAAGCAAAGGAGAAATATTCCAAGTCGAGGAAGTCATACCGAGCTAAGGAAAAGAGTGACAGACTTGATGATAGCCGGGCAAGCCAGTAGGGCTGAGTCAGTTAGTTGGGCCAATTTGAGGTTAGGCCCACTCTAAGGATATATGATAAAGGGCAAACCTCCGAACGGAAGACTAGCGAGGTGAAGTGTTTTAAATGCTTAAGCTTTGAACATATGGCCACTAAGTGTCTGAATCGGCATGTCATGGTACTCAAAAGAGTTGTAGTGGATAGTACCAACGAGAGCGAACCCAAGAAGGAAGAGGATGTTGGAAAACTCAAAGTCAAAGACAAAGAAGAGACCTGCGTCTATGCTAACCAAGGAGAAGTAATGACCTTAGTCCTAAGACAAGTGCTGAGCTCCTTACCGAGCTTTAAGGAAGACTAGAGGGAGAATCTATTCCACACCAAGTGTACCGTCAAAGGCCAATTGTGTAGTATCATTATGGATGGGGAAGTTGTATCAATGTCATTGCATAGTCCTTTGTGCAGAGGTTAGGTCTACTGACCTCAAATCATCCCCGACCTTACAAGCTGCATTGGCTTCATGATAAGGGTACTTTGCATGTAACTGAACAAGTGGCTGTACTGTTCAATGTTGGGAATGTATACAGGGAAGAAGTAGTTTGCGATGTCATCCCCATGAAAGCTTCACATCTACTACTTGGACGACCTTGGTTGTTCGATTGACGTGTTACTTACGATGGGTATAAGAATACCTATGCCTTTGTTAAGGATGGAAGGAAGATTGTGTTGCAACTTATGACCCCCTCTCAAGTAAATGAGACCTATAATCAGCTCACTTGAGCTAGTAAAAAGAAGGCCTTGGTGATGAGCTGAAGAGAGCTTCGATTCGTTAAGAAAGCTGATGAACCCATGTTCCTATTAGTTAGGAGATTGTTAGAGATGAAGGAATTAGAGAATGTTCCAAAAGAGATTCGAAGCTAGTTAAATGAGTTTTCTGACTTGTTCCCAAAAGAATTTCCTAAAGGACTACCTCTAGTTTGAGGCATAGAGCACTGTATTGATTTACAGCTAAGCGCTACCCTACCTAACCGACCTACATATAGAATGAACCTTAAGCAGACCACCTTTAAGACTAGGCATGAACTTTACGAATGGTTGGTTATACCATTTGGGCTTACTAATGCACCGAGTACATTTATGAGGTTAATAAACCATGTGATGCGTCTTCTGATCAAAAGGTGTGTGGTCGTGTATTTTGATGACATATTGGAATATAGTACTGACCTTGATAGCCATGTTCAACATCTCCATGACATCTTTGACATTTTGCAAACTAAGAAATTGTATGGGAATGTGAGGAAGTGTATGTTCTATTAGAATGAGGTGGTTTTCCTAAGGTTTGTAGTGTCAGGGGAAGGGATCCGAATAGATCAAGAAAAGATCTAAGCTGTTCTAGAATGGTCAACATTGAAGAATGTCATTGAGGTCCAAAGTTTCCATAGCCTAACTTCTTTCTATAGGCAATTTATTAAGGACTTCAGTACAATAGCTGCCCTATTGACCGAGTTGATAAAGAAGAGTGAAGGATTGAGGAGGAACGACTAAGCTAGACAAAGTGTTAGAGAGATCAAGGAAAAACTTACCTCGACACCTGTCTTGTCGTTGCCAATAAGCCCTTCAAATTAGAATGTAATGCATCAAGAGTTGGAATTAGTGTTGTCCTGATGCAGGAGTGACGACCTGTCACCTACCATAGTGAGAAACTTAGTGGCCCTACCCTAAACTATTCTATGTATGAAAAGAAGTTATAGTCCCTCTTCCGAGCCCTTATTGTTTGGCAACATTATCTGCTATCACGAGAGTTTGTTATTTACATTAACTACGAATCATTAAAGCATCTTAAGAGTCAGAATAAGCTTTTGAAGAGGCAAGCTAAGTGGTTGGAGTTTATGGAAGGGTTCTCATACGTGATATGGCATAAGAAGGGAAGCATAAAGTGGTTACAGATGTTCTGTCATGACAACAAACTCTACTAATCACTTTGTAGACAAAATTATTGGGATTCTTACTCTTCATTGAGTAGTATGCTACCGATCCTCACTTTGGCCCCATTGTTGAACAGTGCCAAAAGGGGTAGTTGTTGGAGGATATTATCTTAAGGATAGCTATCTATTCAAGGACCATAGGTTATACATTCCAAACTGCTCCATACATAAGCTATTGATCAAAAAAGCTCATAGTGGAAGATTATCTAGTCATTTCGGGGAGACTAAGACAACCATTTTGTTAAGGGAAAACTTTTATTGGCCTGGTTGGCTAAGGATGTCCATAAAGTAATAGGCTGTTGTGAGGTATGCAAGCGACCTAAGGGGAAAAGAGAACCTCATGGAGAGTACATGCTACTGCCAATACCAACCTTACCTTAAGCCGACCTTAGCATAAACATTGTCCTAGGGTTGCTTCGAACGTCCAGCAGAAAAGATTCTATTTTTGTTGTAGTGGATCGCTTTAGCAAGATGGCGCACTTTATTTTGTACCATCAAACTAATGACACTTTATATATTGCTGATTTGTTTTTACAGGAGGTTGTCCAACTAAATGGGGTACCGAAGACCATTGTCTCATATTGGGACATAAAATTTTTAAGCTATTTTTGGAAGACTCTTTGGAGAAGACTTGGAACTAAACTTATATTCAACTCCAGTTGCCACCCTCAGATTGATGGCCAGACTAAGGTGGTGTATAGGATACTAGGCAATCTGCTTAGAACTGTTGTAGGGAAGAACTTGAGAGATTAGGATCTGTACCTACCAGTTATGGAGTTTGCATACAACTGAACTATTTATAGCACTATTGGGAAGACCCCATTCAAGGTCGTGTATGACCTGAATCCCGCTATTCCCTGAATATGATCGATACCTCAACAGTTACTAAAGAAAGTCAATCCAAAGTTGATCGAGCCCAAGAATTGCATGAGCTACACTAATTTGTAACCAAGAAGATCATCAAGTTCAATTAGAGACAGTAAGAAATTAGTATCCGAGGTTACCAAACTGTTTCTTTCTGCCTAAGAGACTTAGTATGGATATACCTTAGTCAAGAACGATTCCCACACTTGAGACAAAACAAACTATTTCCTCGTGCTGATGGTCTGTTCAAGGTCCTGAAGAAGATTAATCGCAATGTCTACCATATTGAGTTTCCTGATGACTATAGTGTTTCTTCTACCTTTAATGTGTTTGATTTGATTCCCTACAAACCAATAGAAGAAGACCTTATGAGCACCCTAAAAGAAAGAGTAGAGACCGCTCTAAATTTAAGGACAAATCTTTCCGACCCCTAAGTAGATGATAGGAATCAACTGCCTAGACATATCAAATGTAGCTAAGCTAGAGGGCTCTAAGAACTTGCTTAGAGGATCCTAGCTTTAGGACATAGCTGAGACGGTGATTCCTATCTTAAGTTGTTCTCCTACCGACCTGACTATTAGATCCTTACTTGTGTTAGATCTACCCCTATTTAGCAACAATGCTTTAACCTAGAAGACAACCCAATAATAGCTGAGGTGAGCTCCCAATCCAACTACAGGCATCCAACCCTGAATCGAGCTAACTTCTCTTTGGAAGAAGTAATTGGTCCCTGGCCTGGTCCAAATCAAATCGGCCCTTGACTGTCATCATTTCCTGTTTTGCTTACTTATATCATATTCCTAACTTCCATTTGCTACGTGAAATGTATCTCTTAGACACAATTTTCCAGAATGATTATTTCTTTTCCATACTGAATATTCTTTGTCTCTTTTATCCCCTTTTAGTATGTTTCTTGTAACCTCATTGTAGAATACCTTTTTATCTTTTCATACATATAAAGTAACCCTACTGGATGAGTATAACCTTAGTGTTCTTATCATCATTTCAACTCTTATCTATTCCTTTTAGAAAGAAGTAGTGGCGAGTGACCCTTCAGTTTGGACTGGTGTGTCATATCTGACGAATTATAGGCCGAGTAGGATTGAGTGGTGTGTCATATCCATTCGGTAGCTACTCGGACTTTGCTAACCTTTTCTCTATTCGTTTTGGTTTGTTTCGTTGTAGTGCTTCTCGTGTATTCGACCCCGGAGATACATTAGTAGTTGAACACAAAAACAAGATTATCAAAAAAATGATGAGAACTCTACTTAATAAAAGTGGTATAAAAGATCATTTTTAAGCTAAAGAAGCATCAACTTATTACATCATCAGTCAAGTATATGTTAGGCCTTTGTCAAATAAAACCGCTTATGAGATTTATAAAGGTAGAAAACCTACTATTTCATACTTTCACACATTCAATTATAAGTGTTTTGTGAAGAAAACAAGAAAGGTATTGGGAAAATTTGAAGAGAGAGTTAATGAAGCCATCTTTTTAGGCTACTCTCTAAACTCAAAGGCATATTGAGTATATAATAAAGAAACAAAAGTGGTAGAGGAATCAATAAATGTCAAGTTTGTAGAAGAAACAGGCAATGATGAATCAGATGATGAACTTCCAATTGCCTCAAATAAAAAGAATCCTATACAACTTGATTTAGAAGATAAGTCAAAATCTCTTTTAGATGGAACATCAGAAACTTCAAGAATGCTTGATGTATCCAAAATAGAACCAAGATCAGAAGGTTCTTCAAAAACTAATACTAGGGTTGTTGAATCATGTCCAGAAGGTAAGTCAAAAAGTTTTGAGCACTTTCATATACCATCATCATCTCTTAAATTTAAAACCAATAATCCTCTTAAACTTGTAATTGGTAACGTTAGATTTGAAATAAGAACAAGATTGAGTTTTCAAAATTTTGAAAATCATTTTGTTTTAATATCTGAAATTGAACCTCACTCAATTGATGAAGCCTTAAGTGATAATAATTAGATTTTTGCTATGCAAGAAGAACTTTGTCAATTTCAAAGAAATCAAGTTTGGAATTTAGTTCCAATACCTAAAGATAAGTCAATCATAGAAACTAAATGAGTTTTTTAAGAATAAATTAGTTGAACATGGAAAAATAGTAAGAAAAAAAGCCAATTTAGTTGCTAAAGGATATTATCAGGAAGAAGGAATGGACTACGATGAAACGTAAGCTCTTATGGCTAGGCTAAAAGCTATAAGATTACTACTTACGTTTGCTTGTTTGAAAAATTTCAAATTGTATTAGATGGATGTAAAAAGTGCTTTTCTAAATAGTTTTATAAAAGAAGAAGTATATGTTGAACAACCCCTTACATTTGAAGATCCCTTTAAATCAGATCATGTGTATAAGTTACAAAAGGCATTGTATGGACTTAAACAGGCTCTTTGTACTTAGTATGAGAGATTAATTCAATTCTTAATTAAAAATGATTTTTAAAAGGGAAAAGTAGACACGATACTATTTATGAAACATCATGGAGAAGATATGTTAATTGTATAGATTTATGTTGATGACATTATTTTTGGTGCAACTAATGAAAAATATTGTCAAGAGTTTTCAAGCTTGATGTAGGTGAAATTTAAGATGTCACTTATGAGAGAATTAAACTTCTTCTTAGGATTACAAACTAAACAATCAGGGAATGAAATATTTATTCACCAAGAGAAGTACATTAGACAGATTTTGAAGAAATTTAGTTTAGAGAACACTAAGTATTCTTCAATTCTTATGAGTACTTTGACAAAGCTTAACATCACAAGTAATGACAAAAAAAGGTAAATGAAAAATTATATCGAAGCTTAATTGGATCTATACTATATTTAATAGTTTACGTCTTGATATTTTGTTTATACCTGTATGTATGCTAAATTTCAAAGTTCACCAATAGAATCACACTTAGCTGCTTTAAATATATAAAAAGATCTTTAAATACATAAAAAGCATTGCAAAATTAGGAATTTAGTATCTTAGAAGTCAAAAATTTGATCTCATAAGATGTTTAGATGTTGATTATGTAGGTTACAAAGTGGATAGGAAGAGTACTTTAGGTACTTGCTAATTCTTAAGGGATAAGCTAGTTTCTTGGTCTTCCAAGAAACAAAATTCTGTTGCCCATTCAACTATAGAAGCTAAATATATATCTATTAGGGACTGCTGTGCACAAATACTTTGGTTAAAACAATAGTTCAATGATTATGGGATTAATTATAAAAGTATACCCATAAAATGTGACAATACTAGTGTTATTAATTTGACAAAAAATCCAATTCATCACTCAAGGTCAAAACACATAGAAATAAGGCATCATTTCGTTTGAGCTTATGTTGCAAATAATAATGTAAGTGTTGATTTGTATCAACTTAATATCAATTTGCAAATATATTTACAAAACATTTAGATAAATTAAGGTTTGAATTTATTCGTAATAAAATTGTTGTGTGTGATCCTCTTTGTTAGCACGAAGAGTATTTAATTAATTCCACCCCCGCCCCCCTCTTAAGCTAAAAATTAATGACATGTGTAGAAAAAAATTTTCAATTAGCCTTTTTAGTCCAAACGTAAGTATTTTATTTCTCTTGATCATGTATCCTACACAAGGAATTTTGCTTAGTAGGTCTTAACAATTCTTTTAGTAGGTCCTAAAGTGTCTTAGACATGGGTCCAAAAAATCAACCTACATTCGTGCAAAGATAAGGACCACTTGATTTGTCATTTATTTTCCTTCAAGTATAAATCTTACCTTCTTTCTTCTTTTTATCATATCTTTGGACCCTTCATCTCCTCACATGACTTTTTCTCTCTTAAGAAATCATGGCTCCTAGAAAATCGACCTACATTGTTGCCAAAGGAACCAAAACTATAGCTCCAAACAATCCTGTTAATCTCACTGAGGAAGAGACCAACATTACTAACCCTTCGGAACCTTAGACCAATCCTCCTATTGAACATTAAGAATCTTCTAAGAAAACCCAAATCCTAAAATTACATGATGAACCCTTGGAAGAACCTATTTAGGATGTTACTCATAAAACTTCTCAAGTCATGCAAAAGCCTAATTCATCTTTTTCATCCAAAGAAGTTGTTGAATTTGAGGACTCTAGTTCTTTAGATAAGCCATCTAAAGAAAAATTTGGAACAAAGGAGGATCCTCCTGAACAACCTCTTGAACCTGAACCTAAGAAGACTCCTCGTAAGACCAAAACTTCAAACCCTGTGAAGAAGATTTCAAAATCTTCTCCTTAAGCTATGCAGAAACTCCCTTCTAGATAAAAGGCTAAACTAAAGAAAAGATACATTGTGAAAGGTAAAAATCTATCTATCAAAGAATCTTTTTATTTAGATTTAGAATTCTATGAGAAGAATGGTTTTTATTGGAAGGAGTATGTGAATATGTTAAGATTAAGTAACTTAGCGAATATAAGAGGTGTTGTATATGGAGAACTAGTAGATGAATTTTACAGAAAGCTAGGTAAAAAAGATCAAGAAGTTTGGAAATTTATAGTGTTAAATCAAAAGGTTGAGATTTCGAAGAGAGATATCCTGAAATGCTTCGACATTAAGGAAATCAGAGAAGATGAGAATTTGGTGCAAATGACTAAGGAGAATATTCTTTACTCAATTGAATGATGGAATTGATTGGAGAGTTGGTAGAAATATTTAGTTTTGAATTCGAGTTATTAGTTCAAATTTTGCATAAGTTTGTTAATACATTTGTGCTACCTAGAAGGGGTAATGGAACTTCAAAGACAAGGGAAGATGCATTAGTTGTGCTAGCTATGTTTTGCAAAAGGAAAGTGGATGTTGTGAAATTGATGATGCAACACATATAGTAACACTTGGATGTTAGGCTACATGGAAGTTTATTAATGACTTTGTTCAAATTCAAGAAACTGAAAATTCCAATAGAAGCAAACTTTCCTTACTACCCTATTAGACTAGGACAGAAAATCTTCAAGCAAATGGGGATTTATGTGAATGGCAAACTTTGGCATTCTCATAATGGGGGAATTTATGTTCACCCTTCCAACATTAGGAAAGGGGTGATCATTGTTGAAGAGAAAGATGGTGGAAAGAAAAGAAAGAGAGGTAAGGAACATGCCGTGGAAAAACAAAGGAAGAAAGGGAAATTGGTAAAGAAGACTAGCAGGATTGAGTTTAGAGAAGTAACTGGATCACTTTTAGATAAGGATTCAAGGAGTACAGAGTTGCAACCTCCTCCCTCTAAACAAGGTGAAAATTTTATATTTGTTAAACAAATATCTGAGGGAATCAAGGAAGTTCTTGGAAAGATTGTAAAAGATCGGCTTATGGTATGAAGGACTTATTTAAAGTCTGGGTCAAAGAAACAATTACTGAATCTAAGCCTGATGAAGAAGTTCATCTTGCTAATCTACCATTCAAACTCCTTAATTAGACTCAACCTATTATTCCTCTAGCTAAACCAAGTATTCCCAAATCAGATTCTCAATTTACAGTAACTAAACCTCACTTCCCTGTGATTACTCCTTAGCCAACTGCTTAATCTAATACACTACCTATCCAAGCATTTGAAAAAACTTTAGTAAACTCCCTTCAATCTTCAGAACCTAAGAATCTACCTTCAGAAACTCTAGAAATTCTAATTCAAACTATTTTTAACCTTAAAGAATAGATTACTCTAAAAGGGAACATGGAAACCCTTTTTGTTAGCTCCAACAAAGATGTTAGTGCACTGTTCTAGCTTAATCCACACCAACTTTTATCAAACACCAAGAACCAACTTCTACTGTAAAGAAACCATATGAAGTTACTCCTTCTCTTGGTAAGGTAGTTCCAACATATTTTAGAATAATGAAGCTCTGTGCTAGGAAGAAAACAAAGAGAACTCAAAAATAATTTTCCTTGATTTGTTTTATGTTAGTTTCTTTTGTTTAATCAAACTCTAGTTATGGTTTTGTCTTTTGTTTTCTTATCTCCTAGGTTATAAATGACTCACCTCCTTCCTTAGCTTCCTTTTTCTTTTTGTTGTGCCATAGTCTTGGTCAACTGTTCAACAACCTTCTAATGCAGTCTCTGAAACTCCTTAGCATACTACAAGCCTAATTGGCTTTCTCCTTAGGCAGTCAGGTTGATAACCATGTTTAAAGGTAAGTTCGGGTTAAGTCCATAGATGACCTCGAAAGGTGTCCTAAGCTATGAGTAGAGCAGCTATAAGCAAATTCGATGATAAGTAGGTAGAGATCCCAATCATATAGATTGTTCCCAAAAGTAGCTTGAAGGAGGTTGCATACTGTTTTGTTCATAACTTCTGTTTGGCTATCTGTCTACGAATGGCAAGAAGTACTAAATATGAGCTTAGTGTCGAGCTTCTTCCATAGTGTTCACTAGAAGAAGCTCGTGAACTTAGAATCACAATCAGAATCAATACTCCTTAAAACTCCATATAGCCATACGATCTTCTGTAAAAAGAGATTAGCAACAAATAATGCATCATTGGTTTTGTGGCAAGGGATGAAGCAACTCATTTTGGTGAACCGATCGATCACCACTATGATAGAGTCACGTTTTCAAGATGTAATAGGTAGGACAAACATGAAATCCATGCTTAGATCAATCTATAGCCGCTTAGGTATGGGCAAAGGTATATATTCTCCATATGGCTCCTTCCTTCCTTTAGTGTGCTTGCACACTTCATACCATTCAAGAATTTTGTGTATATCTTTCATCATCTTAAGCTATTAGAAATGTTCTTTCAACAACTCGGTAGTCCTTTTCTCACCAAAATGGCCGGCTAAGCTTCCAATATGGGCTTCGAGGATAAGTAACTCTATAGCGGAACTGTTCAGCACATAGACTTGCCTTCCCTTTAACAAAAATCCTTGGTTCAAATAGAACCCATCCACAACTCCTCCATCGTTGCACTTGGTCACTAAGGTCACTAAGGGTCCAAATTATTGATCATGCTCATGTTAATCAGGTAAGGTGCTAAACCTAAGTATTTTGGCCTGTAATGTTGTGATAAGAATATGCCAATGGGAAAGGGCATTGGCCACAGTTTTAGCACTTCTGCTCTTGTACTTGATGACATAGTAAAAGGTTTCTAAGAACTTGACCAATTTAGCATGACGTCGATAAAGTTTCTATGTTGAGAGATCTATGGTCTATATAGATAATGAACTCTCTCGGCAGTAGGTAATGTTGCCAATTCTAAAGAGCTCGGATGAGGGCATAAAATTCCTTATCATACATCGAGTAATTCAGTATGGCACCTCTAAGCTTCTCACTAAAATATGTAACTGGTTAGTACTCCTACATAAGAGCAACTCTAATGCCAACTCTAATGCATCACATTTTAGTTCAAAAACTTTCTCAAAGTCGGGTAGCACAAGTACTAGGGTTGAAGTCAAGTTAGACTTTGTCTCATCAAAACTCTTTTGAGCCTTCTTGGACCATTTGAATCTAGAGTTTTTCCTAGTCAACTAAGTCAATGAGGTAGCTATGGAACTAAAGTTCTGAATGAATCTTTGATAAAATGAAGTTAGATCATAAAAACTCTTAACTTTTGCATCATTAGTTAGCATTGGCCACTCGAGAATAGATTAGACTTTTTCATTATCAACTCAAATACCTCCCTTAGAAACAACATACTAGAGGAATACAACTTCACTTTGGCAGAACATGTACTTTTTAAAATTATCGAATAAGTGCTCGGTACGGAGCATATCAAATACAGATCTCAAGTGCACGACATGAGAAATAAGGTTGGTACTATGTACCAGAATATCATCAAAGTAAACAACAACACGTTTTCCAATCAAAGTTCTTAGAACATGATTCATGAGTCACATAAAAGTGCTTAGCATGGTTGTTAGACCAAACGACATTACAATCCATTCAAACGGATCGTCATTTGTTTTGAAAGCAATTTTCCATTCATCTTTAAGTCTTATTTTTATTTGGTAGTAGCTGCTCTTTAGATCAATCTTCAAAAAGACTTAGGCAACATGCAATTCATCTAGCATATCATCCAATCACGGGATTAGATATCTGTACTTAACAGTAATTTTGTTAATTGCTTGGCTATCAATGCACATTCTCCATGAGTTATCCTTTTTCAGCACCAAGATAGCTAGTACGTCACAAGGGCTCATGTTCTTTCGGACAAATCTGTAGTCATTCAACTCATCAACTTGTTTCTTTAGCTTGGTTGCTTGTTTAGGATTAAGCCTATAGGCAGGTTAATTATTGAGGGCAATTCCTAGCTAAAGGTCGATGTAATGCTTTATACCTCTTACAAGTGGTAAACCTCTCGACAACTCGTCAGGGAACAAGCAGCATATTCTTGAAGCATTGTCTGCACCTCAGTAGGCAGGACTCCTGTCTCTCTTAACTCGAGAAGTGTCTTAACCAACAAGAGTATACATCCTTCCGTCTTAATTTCTTTGGAGAATTGGGCTTAGGAAATCACTAAGGACTTCCTATATAGTGATATAATAATCTTCTCTTGCAACTCCTAGACCTCCTTAAGGATCATTGGGGTTAGTATGACCTTCTTTTTGTCCTTTTGGAACATATAAGTGTTCCTATGTCGATCATGCAGCATTCTTAAATCAAATAGCTAAGGTCAGCTAAGTAATAAGTGTTAAGCACACATAGGTAGGACATCATACAGCATCTCATCCTTGTATCTATCACCAACAGTAATTAGCACTTTAACTTACTTGGCAATAGGTAGACCTCCCTTCTTATTTAGCTAGTGAATCTTGTAAGGCTTGGGGTGAGGGTAGGTCGGCAATTTCAAGGCCTTTACCACTCCCTGAGCTATTACATTAGTACAAATCTTTCCATCGATGATCAAAGCATACAGTTTGCCATTCATTTGGTAGTTTGTATGGAAGAGGTTCTCTCTCTACTTGTTCTCATCAGACGTAAAGCTACTAAGAGATCTTTATACAACCATACGGTAATCTCCCATTTTAAGTTGAGTCACAGCATCATAATCTTCTTAAAATTCTCTCGGTAGTTGATCAACTCTTACTTCATCTTCACCTTCACTAGTACTCTCCACCTCAAACTAGGGCTCGTCTCCCTTAATGGTTATGACATGTCGATTTAGGTATTGACTAGCCACGTATCCAAAACCAAGGCACTTGAAACATTTTATCTCTTTGGTCTTCCTTTCTAAGCTATGACCTTGGTCCTTCTTAACTTCGAGCTCCTTAACCTTACTCTTACCTCAGCATAGATCTGCTTAGTATCTGTCCTCAACAGTCCTCCTTGGAACGATATTGTGCTCAGTTATATTTAGGGCAGCTTAACATAACAATTCTGTTTGACAAACCAGGTTGGCTACTTTATACTCAGCTAAGCTGATTTCAACTCTACTTTTCTACCCTTTGGGCTATTTGAATAACTTCATCTAAACTTCCTAGCCTCTATACCTCTACCACATTACCAATCTTGGTCCTTAGTCTAGAAATGAACTTGGCTTTGGTCTATGCTTCAAGCTTGTCAACATCACATCGAATCATTAGTAATTGGAACTTTCAAACATACCCATCCACTAATTAACTAACTTGCTTGAGTTCTTGGATGCGTTGGAAAGTATCTTGCTCATAGTGTTTTGGAATATACTTCTTAGAACCCTCTTCATTTCGTTCCATGTTTAAGAGCTCAGTAATCACTAGGGCTTACCGTAGGGGAATAGTAACCAAGTGGGTCCTTCAAAATATAAAAGAAAAGGAAATGGAAAAGTTGTCAACATAGTAGCTTCTATGAGCTACTCGAAGGATATGACATACCAATGAATACAACATGACTTAGTATTTCTTGATATGATGCATAAGTTAATACTAAGGTTTATACGCTACTAACCTCAAGCTACTTGACAAAATTAGATAAGAGTGTAGGAAGTGTACTTAGAGAAGGGTATCTCACAAGAACAAGTATGTTCAATATCTGTAATGGCATAAGATTATCTTAGCTATAAGATACAAGGGACTATTTATAGTAAGTCCTTAGAACAACAAGAAAAATATGCAATTACAAAGGGTAATACAACAGTACTACCTTAGTACATTGCCAAAAGGGTAAAAGGGACAAATAGAATAAAGGAATATAGTATAATGTAAAAAAAAAAAAAAAAAAACAAGAATGATGAGTGGCGGCTTGTTAATGGATTTATAATTGGGTATCTTAGGGCATTGTGGATGTTCTGGACAGTTTTTGGAGCTGTCGTTGCTGGAGAGCTGTGTTGGGAGTTGCCGAGGCGATTGAAGGATGTTGTAGTTTAATAGGTTGGAAGAATAGAGCTTGATGTACAATTACTTCAGCCTTGGCACTCTACAAGTCAACCTCGACACTCAGCAGCTCTATACACTAGAAGAGAAGGGCTCGGTATGTAGTAACCTCGAACTTAGTGCTCAGTAAGTCGGCTTTAGCACAAGGCAAGTCGATGATTGGGCAGGGGTTCGAGTAAAGTAAAGTCTATCAAGTAGGGACTTTAAAGAATTCGCCCATAGTTTGTCCTCATACAAGAGTTTATCCTCAATAGGCAAATGAGAGATAATCCTTTTGGTGAGAGATTGGAAGCTTCGGAGACGGGCATGAGTGAAGGGTCCGGAGGTCAAGAATCCATCATCATGCCTCTTATCAAATTCGTGTAGCTTAGGTTTCTTCCTTTTGTCTACCGTTTGCTTAAATGCAGTTGTCACTGGTAGTTTTGAACCCTTCACTACAAAGACGTATTCCAAATGATCTCTTGATTGTTTTGCTTCTAACACCGGTGACTTTTCTTTGGATGATCTTAGCTCAGAATCCTTAGCCTATGAAGTGGTTCAACTACCCTCTTATCCACAATGGGTTCATGAACTTCTACTTAAGCTACCACTTCTATATGATTAGGGTATTTCAATATCTTTTCATCTCCCTTTGTAAGCAATAGTCTGAGGAATCTTAGGTAAGTGTTTCCTGCATACATGCAAATCTAATGATATCAGTAGCATCAACATTATAGCATGTATCTTCTAAGTCTAGAAATTTGTTTGCTGCCTCTAGAATTTTAAAAACTATATCTTCGTCTCTAACCCTTAAGATAAGCTTATGCTCACTAACATAAAAAACAACCCTAGTAATGACTAAGAAGGGTCGACCTAAAATGAGTGGCACCTTAATGTCCTCATCTATATCTAGTATAACAAAATCTATAGGAAAGATGAATTTGTCTACTCATATCGAAACACCCTCTATGATGCCTCTAAGATATGTGATAAACCTTTCAGCTAATTGAAGGCTTATGCATGTTGGTTTAGGTTCTCTTAACCTTAGCTTTTTGAACAATTTATACTAGCTCTTAAGTCTGGCAAAGCTTTATCTATTGACAATTTACCAAGCACAAGGAATAGTGAAACTCCTTAGATCTTTTAATTTCTATGGCAACTTTTTCTGGATAAGTGCTGATCATTCCCCATTTAGTGTGACAATTGCAAGCTCCTCTAACTTCTTCTTGTTCAATAGAAGATCGTTTAGAAACTTTGCATACTTTGGCATTTACAAGATAACGTCAACCATAGGTAAGTTGATATGTAAATGTTTGAAAAGGTTGAGGAGTTTATCGACACGGAGGCTTGTACTCCTTCACTTTTGGTGGTTTGTACTTTCTTTCAATTTTAATGGCTCTGTGTCTTCCTTGCCCTTAACTTTCACTTCTTTCTCGATTACTTCCCTATCATCCTTCTTATCAACTTGTAGCTCTCTACCACTTCTTAAGCTCATTGTATTAACATGTTCCTTAGGGTTAATCTTATTGTTCCTTAGGATTGTCCCTTATTGCCTATTAGAGATCATTATTGCAAGTTGACTAATTTGATTCTCAAGATTGCGGTTGGAAGCCTCTTGATTTTTCAAGGATGATTCAATGTTAGATAGCTAGGCTTCATTACCTTAAACATATTTAGTAAGAAGTTATTATAAATTGGACTTCTTCTCTTTAAGAGGGGGAGGTGGTAATGGTATTTAAAATCCAGGTGGATCAAAATTGGTCTTCTACTAGCCTTGGTGCTAATTTTCCCATCAGAAGTTAGGGTAATTCCTCTACCTAGGATTATAAGTGTTGTTGTAGGGGTTATTTTGTTATCTGGGTAGATTTCCTAGATAATTCACTTATTACAATTGTTCTTGTGCTCCATAACCTTGCATGCTAAAATCACTTACAACCGATTGTACTTGTTGAGGGCCAACAGAGAATGCATCAATCTTTTTGCTCAATAGATTCACCTTAGCTACTAGAGTAGTGGTCAAGTTCACATCATAAATTCCCGTAGCCCTTTACCTAACTTTAGTGCTTTCTTACTAATAATTGTTCATCGCCATTCGTTCAATCAAGTTTTGTACTTGCTCAGGTAACTTTGTATTCAAGGTATCTCCTACGGATGCATCAATCATTTGTCTTATAGATAAATTGAGACCATTATAGAAGGTTTGAACCTGCATCTAAAGTGAAAGGCCATGATGTGGGCACCTCCTAAGCAAGTCCTTGAACCGCTCCTAAGTATCATATAGAGTCTTAGCTTTCAACTGGGAAAAATAAGAAATATCATTCTAAAGTTTAGCTATCTTCACAAGTGGAAAATACTTCTCTAAAAATTTCTCCACCAATTCAATCCAGGTTGTGATTAAGTTCCATGGTGGGGAGTTCAACCACTACTTTACTCTAACCCTCACAGAAAGAGGAAATAACCGTAGTAAGATAGCATTGTTCATAGCTCCATTAATTTTAAATGTATCACAAATCTCTAGAAAACTAAAGATGTGAGTATTAGGATCTTCATCTTGGAGACCATCGAACCGAACATATTGTTGCACCATTTGCATGATATTGGATGTAATTTGGAAGTTGTTAATAGTGACGATTGGTCTTATGATACTAGAGTTGGCTTTGGTAAGTGTAGGCCTTGAGTAGTCAAACATAGTTTGGTTTACTTCATCACTATTGTTGGCCATGAGTTCAAGATCTTGCAATGGATTGAGCGGTGGATCTCCCTGATTGATGAATTGATTGTTGGCCTCTTCACCCTCTTCCTTAACCTCAACAATTGACCCATCTTCTATGGTAGCTACAGTTTGCCTAGTACGTGATCTCAATTTTTGAAGGATAGTTCTCTTAATTTCAAGATCAATTTCTACCAAATCTTTTGAGTTGCTTCGGGTCATGCATTACAAGGACAAGAAATATAGAATCAATCACAACTCAAAATAATTGATGGAAAGAAAACAATGAAAACAAAGAAAAAGATGGTCAAAGTAATAAAGCAGCTAGTGTTCTTAATATCGAAGTTCCCGGCAACAACGCTAAAAACTTAATATAAAGCAAGTGCACCTATTAAATTCCAATATAGCATATATGAGTCTAAGTCAATCCTTTAGAGACCTCGAGTATTAATATTAACTTTAGCCTTATTATTTGATAGGAAAATTGTGATGGGTTGAATGAATTAAAAATACTAAAATTAACAAAGTAATCTAATTATGAAACTTGACTAAGTAATTTAGGAAGCAATAAAATTAAGAACAACTTCAAGAAGGCAAATACAAATTTAGGAATTGTTTCCCTTAGTGTTTAACATGTGACTGCTTAAAAGGGTAATGTATGTATTCAATGATGAAGAGTGGGGATGTCTGTGTGCAAGCAAATGGAGGTTTATATATCTACCCTACTGGGGTTACAATACATACAGGAAAAGATAGAAAATGGTAATTATCACACTCCAAAAAGGTAGAGTCATAATAGTCCCACCATGTAAGTTATCCTAAGATATAAACTAATCTTACAGCTACTATCTTAAACTTAGTTTACACTAAGCACACTCAACTTTACCCTTTTGAAGTATCTAATTCGATACCTGTTTAATATAAACTTACAGAATAATTTTTAAAAATAAACTTAAAATTTGTCTTTGTAAAAGAATGGTAATAAATCTCATAGGTATCTATTATTTCATATACAGACTAGAATATTGAAAACTACTAAGCCTTTGTGGAGTCATGTATAGTTTTCCTTAAAAGTTGAGAGAATCAATACTAAGGACAATAACCAACCATTTCTTGTTATGCTTCGCTGGTGTAAACCGTAACTAAGAACATACAAGGCAGGTTATTGGATGGGACCAAGCTTACAGAAAGTTTGAAAAAGGGCTAATGGGGAAAGGTATGAAAAGAGTGATAAAAGCGAATGGAGCAATAAGCAAAAACCCACTAACAGTTCTAGAGGATATGACACACCAAAAGAACTTCTAAGGACTTATGGTACAATTTGATATGACACACGAATTGGTTCAATGGGGTTGCTCGCCACTTAACCTAGCTTAAAGGAAATTATAAGAGTGATGTTAAGAGTAAATAAACAGTATTTATACAAGGAAGAAAGTACTCAAGTGTATTGAAGGTGATCTCTTTATCTTACAACTGCAAGTACATGGGTATTTATACCTATAAACTAGGGCAACTTACCTAAAAGGGAAAAGACAAAAAAAGCATTTCCTAAAGGGCTAGTGTATATGTTACAAATGAGCAAAAATGAATATACAAGAAAAATAATCATTGGTGCTATAGATTCTATATGTGATACTGTACACGTGACAATGCGGCATTAGCGGGGTCGTTAGGAAATATGGATAAAAAGTATGGATAAATGGGCTTGTCTGAGCAGGGATAGCTTAATCAATCCTGATTCTCTCTCTTGGCTTCTTGGCAAGAATGATACCGAGTGATTGGGTAGCTTAGTAATAGAGAGTAATCGTCAACTCAACATGCCACAGAATAAAGGGCAGTCATATGGCACGGCATTAGAGGTAAGTCAGCAAGTAAGTATGTATTCGGCTTTAGCAAGGGTTGATTGGAATATGAGGATTCATTGTACCAGTCACTCTAGTCCTTGGGCTTAACTACGAGTCAGGGGTCCTGTAGCTTGATTCCCATCACTCACTCCCTGTCCCAATTTATTAGTACTTTAGTTTTGGATATGTACTTGAAATCCATTCAAAACTTGCAAAACAAACTATAGGGGAATGAGTGACCACTTGCTCAATAAGTAGGGTGGAGACAGAAATATACATTTAGCATATCACAAGTAGAGTTTTCAACCAAGTTAGTTAGATGTAGAGTATGTACAAGCAAATTCCATTGCATGACGTTATCTGGTCAGTCATGAGATCAACGAAATTACACCCGCTTTAATCTAGGTTGAGGAGCTTGATGTTGCGTACTCATGAATTGAAACTAAACTGAGGCTTGTACGATGGAAAACATTCTCCTCTCGTGACTACCTTTGAACCACGACCCTCATCCTTACTGCGACCTCCTCTTCTGTCACTTGGTTTAGCTAAAGGCAAGGAAAAGACTATTTCAGCTATCCTCATTAAAGGGAGTCCATGTTTGGCTCGAGAATCCTAACCGTTACCCCTAGTAGGTTGCAATGCATATTGGATCAAATGTTAAGCCGAGTTTGAGTTAGTTTATTTTTAGGATGATCAACCAAGCTTAAACAATTCTAGCATAATAATATTTATAGAACAACCTGTAAGCCTTAAAGATAAGTCAAGTAACCGTAAGATCGAATTTAGTATACAAAGTTTAAGGCGATCGATTAAAGGATCCGATCAAACCTAAATTATAAACTAAAACTAGAAATATTCGTAAAAGTGACCCTGTAAGTTTTAATTTAAGAAAATAAATAATAAAACAAGAAAATATAAAATTTTCAAATTCTAAGTAAATTACTTGTTATTTATCGAAAATGTGTAAAATACATTTCGATAACTAATAAATCACTAAAGATAAATTATATGTATACTAAAAATCATAAAATGACTTAAATAATATTTAGGAGTGTTTATTTGTACTCCACATGTATTTACGTGTAAGTATAAATACGCGAAATTACCTAAGTTGCCCGAAATTAGCTAAAAATTTACTAAATAATTAAAGAAAATTATAAAAAAAATTAAGGAAAAATAAAAAAAAATCAAAGAAATGGAGAATGAATTAGATTAAGTCATAGCAGCAAAGGGAGTAAGAAACCAAAATTAACCAATAAAAAACAAGTAACAAAAAAGGCAAAATGAAAGAGATATGTGTATTATCTTGTCCTAATTAATGCATAATAATTCCTACAAGGCCCTATAAATAACAAGAAAATTTACAGAGCTCACTTGGTCAATTGGGAATTAGGAAAAATTGAGATAACCGAAATTAAGAGGAAAAATTAAGGTTTTAGAAATTTTGTCCTAAATCTGTATAAATAAAACAAGAAGGCCGAACCCATATACCACCACTACCTAAAACCGATCCACCACCACCTCCCCACTCTAAACCCACCACTTGGACTAGTCAATACACCTAAATCGGTGTTGGAGGCTAAAAAGCTTTCGAATCAGGTAAGTCTCACATCTCTTTCGATTTTGTAAAATTCCTTAAAATTGTTTATTATGCCTAGAAAATTATGAAATTTATTATTCTAAGGTTTTATTGTATGTAGATTTAAGGAAAATAGTGATTAAGTTTAATCATGTCTGTAAATATAGGGTTCTTAAGAAATTAAACAAAACTGAGTATGATTAAAATAAGAAATAAATAGTCTTAGGAGTGTAGTTTAAAACTCAATTTTTTTATATAGAATATTTAAGTGATATAGAACAGTGATATAGAACAGTGCTATGAAACCATTTTTTAAAATTAATTTTCAAAAATTTTAAGTAAATTTTTAGCCCTAAAATGATGAAAAAAATGGGTAATTTTGGTTTAATTAAGTGATTAAATGATTAATTAATGATTTAAAAGGTAATTAGATGTTTAAGGATGTTAATCTCTAATGTGGAAACCTAATCCTAGTCTTTGGAGTCTTAATTGTAATTAATACGGGAATTATGTGGTAATTGTAGGAAATTAAGGAATATGTGAAATTAGGATTTTAATAAATATAAAAAATAAGTTAAATTGGATAATATAATAATAATATCAGTATAAAATAAATCTGAAACAAAAATTAATTTTAGGTAATTAGATAAAAAATATTAAATTTTCTCATATCTAGAGTAAATTCGGTACCTCAATTAAGATTAAAGCGTACCAAATAGGTTAGAACACTAAATTGAGACCCAGTATGATATTAGAATACTAGAGTTTAATGTGATTAATTTCACATTAGAATTTGAGCGTATTTAAGATTCCTCGTAGTTAAAAACAATTTAGAACAAAAAATGAAATTTAATTCAAAAACTGAACCCCAAGCTAATGTAAAGTGAATCATTAGTAAATAATAAGTATATATAGAGAAGTGAGTTAAATTATAACTTAGAATGTATTACCAAAGTATAAATACTAAAAGATGTATTTATATTATAGTATACCCGAAGACAAACCAACATGCAATTAAGTGATTGAGCGACTGAGAATTTCAGGTAAGTTGGGTTTATTACTTTACCGTATTTGGAGTATTATTTTAGGGTACTCGGAGACTTAAGATTGTGTATAATTGTGATTGTAAGTAGTTTTATACATGTGTTTATGTATCTAACTTCCTATTGGAATTTTTGTTGTAATTGATGATTGTAATGACTGGATTAGTGTGAAATTGTCTGAACACCCTAAGTTGAACCTAATCATAATTAATCCTAAACCCTAACTTGTCATGCATTGCAACCCTTTAGGAGATTATTAGGATTCTCCAACTAAGCACTAACACCTTCGAAAAAGATAGCGATAGATAGCAAATTGGTATTTTCCTCATCCTTAGCCAAACTAAGTAATAAAAGAGAAGATCGCGGTGAGGATGAGGGCATTGGTTTGAAGGATAGTCTTAGGAGGAGCAGTGTCTCCATTACACAAACCTGGGTTTGGTTGTGAGCTATTACATAACATGAAAACTCCTCAATTCAAATTAGAGCGGGTGAAATTACTCTGATTTTGCAACGAACCAAACAACATTATATGATGACACTTGCTTGTTGCATTGCATGAAAATAATTTCTTGATAATCTTGTTTGTGTTTGTATACATTCATGAATCTCCGATTCAACTTACTAAGCTGTAATTGCTCATACTCATAAAGATCCTTTTGCAAGTCTTGATCTCTGAAAGACTGATATTTAATATATAAATTAGCTAACTGTTATGATATGATGTAGAATCACTTGGGAATTCTACAGTAATGTACATGTAATCATATGTACATGTAATCATATGTACATGTTAACTTAAAGCTTTAATATTTACTGTAACTTTAGTTAAATTTTTAATTGAACTATTTACTTCAAAGCGAGGAGTTGTCGATGCCTTGTGTAGATCATGTCTATGATAGATACTGTAAGGCTAGTTACTATCATAGAATAGTTTATATGGTAGGACTGTTACGACTCTATGACTTCAAGGCGTAATACAACCACAACATGGAGCTCGGCTCTCATCATAACAAATTGAAACTTAAACATAAGCGTTGTATATATACAAACAGCTAACTATAAACATAAGCAAATGCATACCAAAATCTCCAGATATTCTAAAATTATACCCTAAAATACTGCAAAGTATTAATCCCACTTACTTGTATTAAAGCTCACTCCAAAAGATTTGGGATGTTAAGGCTTTACTTACTTGGAAGTCCTATATATATCAAAGCTCATATTTAGTTTTCATAAGATTTACAAAAATATTAGGGTTTTATCTAATATTCAGTTGAGATATTATTTATACAATTATTCAATAGAGTTTTGTATATATATATTTATATATATACATATATATATTTTAACTATTTTATTTTATCATATAAATTATAGCAATTTACTTGATAATGTCTAATGCATGTAGTTTTACTACTACTTATATTATATCATTTCGATTATATCGAAATGTATTTACTATTATTTATATTACATTTTAATTATGGAAAGATCATCTTAGGATGATATTTTTGTAATATTACATACAAAAAACATCTATTTTATTACTTAAAGTGATTCAGTTTTAATAAGGTCAGCATTGTAGAGTTTATATAAACCCAACTATACGTATTACATATTTCATTAAAAAAATTATCTCTAAAGGGTATTTCTAATTCTAGTATACAGATAAAGCTATATAGTAACCAATATCATATTGATATTGTATTATGTAATGAAAAAAATATATTTTCACATAATTTTGTAATAAAATATAATAAATCATATATATTAAAATTTTACGAAAGTAATGATGTTAAATTTGTAAAAATATAAATTTTAATTTTTAATAGTTCTGTTAAATGATTATTACTAGAGATCCACTCATTTTAAGAATTGATACTAACAATATACAAGTCTTAAAGCTATTGATATTCTAAGTTTAAAATTCGAAAAGAATAAATTTATGAAATCATATGGATAAAATACTCCATTTAGGAAAATAACGAAATAACAGATATATCCTTCCTATAACTATTAAATATCAATTAAAAAAAACACTTATAATTATAGAAATGATGTTACCTAAAAGTATCGGACACTGAAAAATTAAATCTTTTAGTTCACTTTTCTTCTTCTTCTTTTCCTTTTTCTCTTCTTCTTCTTTTTTTCCCTTCTTATACTTTTTTTTCGTTCTTTCCCTTTTTTTTTTTCCATCACTCTTAATCTCTCTTGCCATTTCTCCTCCCCTCTAATTTGTCTATTGTTTTCCCACAAGCGGCTATCATGCCATTTATATACATGAAACGATGGGATTTTCACTACCATAATTCTAGGTGGTTGTTTTGTTTTACTTTTTTCTTTTTTATTTGATAAAGTTATATTATATATTTTTTAATATTCATCCTAATTTTCAAAATATTCAAAGAATATTCCTTCTTTTTGTTGCCAACATTATTAGTAAAGAATAATTTATAGTCACAATCTTCTTTTCCTACATATTGTCATTTCGAGTAAATTTGAACTTGATTTTTAGTAAAAATATTAGTAACATATAATATATAGTTAAGTTCCATTAATTTTTTGGGATTTATTCATGTATATCTTATATAAAATTTTATTTTCTAATATTAATTATATCTAAATTTGGATATGTAATTATATAAATTAATAATGAATTAATTAAAAATTTTAGTACATGGGACATACTCTAAAAATTATAATTTATAACAACATTTTTCGAATTAAGTTAAATCCTCATGATTAAGTAATAAAAATTTAAAAAATAGTCATATAACTTTAATATTTTAACTTAAGCTCATTTATATGTAATTTTCTTAGAAGTATTAAGTTTATTGGGTATAATCGCTATAACATTGAGTTTCGTAATTTTAGATATAGCTTATAATAATTTTTTTTTATTATTAAAGTTATATGACTATTTTTTAAATTTCTATTACTTAATCATGAGGATTCAACTTAATTCAAAAAATGTTGTTATAAATTATAATTTTTAGAGTATGTCCCATGTACTAAAATTTTTAATTAATTCATTATTAATTTATATAATTACATATCCAAATTTAGATATAATTTCGATATTCTGAAATCTATATGTGATTTTATTAATTTATGAATATGTGTTTTATTATGGTAAATAAATATAAATTACTTTTACATATTATTTAGTGTCATTAGTAAAATTAGTATAAACCATTTTATACCTTTGACTTAACTTATAAGTACATATTTTTTTAATAAAGGATATAAATTACTCAAAAGCTTGTAGGTTAAAGTTGTGTGGCATTACAATAATTTACAAATGGGATATATAAAACATGCTAAAAAAGGCAAAAAGGATAAAAAATATTCTATACGAAAAAGTAAAGAATCATTTTGGAATATTGTACTAAAAGATACGTGTCATGAGATGATTAGACGCTTGTAGTGCGATTAGCTAAGCTGTAATAAATCTTCAGACTAGATGTCAGTCATAGTATCCTACTTAGATGAGGTCAAAAGAAAGTTAGCAGCCAAAGTTGACTTGGTTTAGTTTAGGCCAAGGCTTAGGTATTGAAGGGTATTCTAATTCATTATAGGTTGGGTGTCTCAGTAACTAGGCTTGATTTAACATCTAAAGTTAGTCAGCTTAGATGCTGTCAGGATCATGGCAAGAGCTTGGTAATAAGCATAGCTATTCAATAGGTCAGCATGTATGCTTGGTAGGTTGGAATGTATGCTCAATAGGTCGGCACAACTACTTGGCAACTCGGAAATCGTGTTGGCACTTACAAGAGCTTGGCGCTTAGGTCAATAGTAATGTAAAAGATGAAGATCGGAGTAGGACTCCTTATCTTTACTAGGGTGTCGAGCTAATAATCTCCGTATGAGTCCTTACAATCCTCTAGCTCAGCTATGCGTGATTGGTCTAAAAAGTGGATTCTTATCATCTGCCTAGGGTTGAAAAGGATTTGTCCTCAAATTTGAAGGGGTTTCTTGCACTTGCTATGTTCTAGCATCTACTAAGTCTTCTTTTGGTCGATGGGGAATTAAGTCAGATACATTGAAAGTGAATGAAACACTATAGTTCTCAGATAATTCAATCTTGTATGTATTGCAGTTGATTTTCTTTAGGACTTTAAATGGACTATTAGTTCATAGAGATAACTTACTCTATCTCAATTGTGGAAAACTTTCTTAGTTGAGGTAAATATATACTAAGTCACTTGGTCTAAAAGAAACAATTTGATGGCTATGATTATCGATCTCTTGATATCTCTTATTTATCTTAGCAATCTTCCTTACCATAAATTGATGCATTTCTTGTATTTCTTAGGCTCAAGTAGCTTTAAATTGATTTTCTTCAGCAACTGTAGGGTTATTGATTAGATCTAGGGGAATAGTAGGATTAGGACCATAGATGACCTTAAAAGGAGTATTCCTTTATATGAATTCTTAGATGAACATACGGACCCAATATCATACATAACCAAGGGGAGTGGGTCCAATCCGCGAGATAACTTGAAAAGAAAATGATAGTTGAGAGATGAGTAGGGATTCCCGTACACCGACGATAGATATGATGCACCAATGCCTCACATAAGCTCAAGTCATACTTAATATGACACACAAGTATAATCGAAGGTCATTTACTGCTAGTCCATGCTCAAATAGGCTAGATAAGAGTAGCTCAAGAGTAAGTAAAAAGGACACTTAGCTCAAGAGAGAGTAAAAAAAGCTCAGTGTATTCTTTTGTTTATTGATGATGCGGCTATTACATTTTGTGGGTATTTATAGTACCCTATTAGGGTAAGTCTTAAGTTACATAAATTACAAAAAAAATGGATCCTCATTTGCTAAGCAAAAGGAGAATAATTTACAGGGAAAGTATGAAAACGTATGAAAAGAACGTCATTTATCGGAAAGGATAGTATGGATGTCAAAAAGGATAGCATGCACATGTTTTACTCAATCTTTGATTCTGACAATATTGTAAGTCAAGTAAGGGTGGTCCTTTGATCATATCTGTTTGGCGACGGCAGTTCGGTACCTTAATGGCTGGGGTTCGACACAGGTAAGCTCAGGGCTAACTCATATTTGGGCAGACCTCGATTGGTCGGCTCTTCATAAATGTCAGCTTGGCCTTAGCATTAGGGAGATGGTTGTTTTCTTGATTTGGTGCTTGGATTGGGGTGCTGCGAAGAGGTCAGCTCCACGTGTCAAGTAATCACCTCGGCAACTTCCTAGAAGGTGTAAAGAGCAAAGTAGCTCGATAGTTCAGACAGGGATAAACACTACTTTTCAGTGTTTAACTCACCTCAGACAACTTGTCAAACCATCTAATAAAGCCATTGGGCTTAAGAGTGAGTGATTGGTCCATGATCCTTATCATCCCCTTCGAGTTGTTTAAGATTTAGGATCAAATCTAGTTTGGCTTCAAGTTGCTCATCCTCAGGAGTGTAAGGTTGGAGATCGACAATGTTAAAGGAGTTTGAGACTCCATATTCTTCAGGTAATTCAATCTTATAGGCATTAAAATTAATCTTTTCAAGTACTTTGAAAGGTCCATTAGCTTTGGGAGACAATTTGTTCTTCCTCAAGTTTGGGAGCCACACCTTGCTGAGATGTATCCAGACCAAATCACTTGTTTGAAATTCTCTCTTTCTCTATCCTCAGCTCTACTTCTTAAGCTTAGTATCAGCTTGGCTTAATTGCTCTATAACCTTCTGTGCATAGCTCTAATGGCCTCAACTCTTTTTATGGTTGGCTGGTCGTCATCATGCTTCAGTTGGGGTGATTAGTCCATCAGGAGCTTGAGGTTGAATCCATGGCCGACCTCGAATGAAGATATGCTAGTTATACTGTAGGCAGTCCTGTTGTAAGTGAATTCAATGATTAGTGGACATAGATCTTAATCGGCCATGTTTTATCCAACAGTAGCCTATAGCAAAGTTCCTACAGTTCGATTGACAACTTCGATCTGTCCATCAGTCTATGGATGGCAAGACGTGCTATACAATAACTTAGTTCCCATTCGCCTCCAAAGTGTCCTCTAAAAGTGGCTCATGAACTTGGGGTCTCAATTTGGAACAATGGTTCTAGGCACGCCGTGAAGCTTGATCACCTCTTACAAGAAAAGAAAAGAGATAACTAAAGTGTTTAATTTTAGAGTATGGTACAAAATGTGCCATCTTGCTAAACCGATCCATAACCACCATGATGGAGTCCTTCTCTCAGGACATCCTTGGTAATCCTAACATGAAGTCCATACTTAGCTCAGACCATGGTTTGGTTGGGACGGGCAAGGGTGGGTAATGTCCTTGCTGAGCTTAGCTCTTTACCTTCCTGTAGGTCACATACCTTTCTAGCACGAACTGTACGTCTCTGATCATTCTTGGCCAAAAGAATCTTATAAACAATACTTCAAGGGTTCAGTACTAGCTAAAATGTCCTGTTAATCCTCCACTATGCATCTTGGGTACCAATAATTCTCTTATGGAATAGGTTAGGATACATAGTCTCCTCTTCCTGAATAGGTATCCGTCTTCCCTATGATAGTTGTCTAATGTTCATCCTTCCTTACATCAAGCCTAAGTAGGACCAAAGTGTGAGTCCTCAACATATAATTCCGTTATGGTTGAAAAACTAAGTAGCCTTATTTGCAACTCGATCAGGAGGGTATGTCGTCTTGATAAGGTGTCGACCACTACGTTGTTCCTTCCATTCTTGTACTCTACAACATAAGAAAATCCCTCCATGAACTCAACCCATTTGGCTTGTCTCCAGGACAACTTCAATTAGCTCTTTAAATATCTCAAGGATTCATGATCAATGTAAACCACAAATTCCTTGGGCAGCAGAGAGTGTTGTCATACCATCAAGGCTCAGATTAAGGAGTAGAACTCCTTATCATAGACAGAATAGTTAAGTGTAGCTCTTCGAAGTTTCTCGCTAAAGTAGGCCATAGGTCGGCCTTCTTGCGTCAACATAGCTCATATGCCTAGTTTAGATGCATCACACTTTACTTCAAACACCTTGTCAAAGTTCGACAAAGCTAAGACGGGGGCTTTGGTTAACCTCTCTTTCACTTCCTCAAAACTCCTCCCCTCTCTCTCTACCAATCTGAATTCAATATTCTTCTTTGATAGTTCGGTAAGTAGGGCTACAATTGTACTAAAATCCTTTATGAATCAACAATAGAACGACACTAGACTATGGAACCTTCTCACATCTGCAAAGCAGCTCAACTTAGGCCATTATGCGATCATTCTTATTTTCGCATCATTGACTCAGATGCCACCTCTACTCACAACAAACCCAAGAAGGTCACCTTGGATTGGAAAAAGTCGTACTTGTTCAGATTAGCATAAAGTTGTTCAACTCAGAGTTTCGTGAGGACTCTTTAGAGATGCTCCTTGTGAATCTCAAGGTTGGGGCTGTATACTAAAATATTGTCAAAATAAACTACAATAAATTTCCCTATGAATTCTCGAAGCACATGATTTATCAGGTGCATAAATGTGCTTGACACATTGGACAGCCCAAATGGCATTATAAACCATTCATATAAACCATGTCATATCTTGAATGCGGTCTTCTACTCATCACCTTTACATATTCAAATCTGATGGTATCTAAATTTGAGGTCGATCTTAGAGAACACTCTTGCTCCACTTAACTCATTTAATATGTCATCGAGCCTAGGTATGGGATACCTATACTTGATGGTGATTCGATTGATTGCTCGGCTATCGACGCACATTCTCTAAGAATCATCCTTCTTCGGTACTAATAAGGTCGAGACAGTACAGAGGCTAAGGGACTCGTACACATACCCTTTCTATATTAGTTCATCAACTTGACGGCCTATTCAGGATTTAGCCTATAGGCAGACTTATTCGGTAGTACAGCTCATAGCTGTAGGTCGATTACATGCTTAACACCTCGAATTGGCGGTAGACCCTTCAGTAACTCCTCCAAAAACAAGTCAGCAAATTCCTCCAATAAGGTTTTTACCTCGGCAGGTAACTCCTCCTCGGATCTCAACTCTAGAATTCTTTAGACCAACAAATAAGTCAATCTTCTGAGCTCCATCTCTCTCTTCAGTTCAACTCAAGTCAATATCAAGGCCTCCTTCTTCGGGGCTCGACTCAATTGGGACTACATAACCTTCACCTGTTTGGCGATCATAGGACTCAATTTTATCCCTCTGCCTTCATACTTTACATAGCATGTATTCCTCTTTCCGTCATATATAACTGCTCGATCAAACATCCATGGTTGCTAAAGCAGAATATAGGACGTACTCATGGGCAACACATCACAGAGTACTTCATCTCGATACTTACTAATACAGATCGGCATAGACACCTATTTGTTCACTTATAGGGCTCCCTTGTCACTAAGCCAATCAAGCTTGTAAAGTTTCAAGTAGGGCATGGTCGGCAATTTTAACTACTGGAGCATAAATGCAGAGGCTGCATTGGTGTAGATCCCATTGTCAATGATCAATGCACACAGTGAGTCATTCACCTTGTATCCAATATGGAAGAGATTTTCTCTCTGTTCATCTTCTGGTATAAGACTAATACCCACTGTCCTCCTTAACACTAGAGTGGTGAGCATAAAGTTGCCTTCCTCACTATAGATAACTTCCTCTTCAGACAACTCGATCTGTCCGTCCTCCTTTAACTCTTATACTTCTTCATTAGTTCTATCGACCTTAACGATTGGCACTTCACCTCAAATTACCATTGTTCTCCTGTTTGAATATTAAGTGATTATGTATCCAAATCCTTAGCATTTGAAACACTTGATCTTACTTGTCTTCCTCTTTAAACTCTAACCTTTCTCAAATTTCCTCAAGGTTCCTTCTCCTTTACTGGGGTAGTTTGAGTAGGTCGGGTCTCAGTAGCCTTGCTTAGTTCTGTTCATATAAGTTTGCTCAGAACAGGTCGGCTATTGCCAAGATGGATGACAGATGGCCAGAATCTTCTTGGTCGGCACCTTTCTATCTTCTAGGCTGTTGAGATTACATCATTAAGCATACTAACGTCCAGGGTTTCCAGGACATCCCCAATCTCATACTTCAACCCACCAATGCATTGAGATACAATTCAGTCTTCTGGCTCTGCAACTTCGCATCAGATCATTAACATTTATAATTCCTTCACGTAAGCATCCATACTCAATCCTCCTTGTCTCAATTCTTATAGTCTTTTGAAGGTATCTTACAGATAATAGCTCAATACAAACCTTCTCTGCATAACTCTCTTAATTTCATCCCAACTTCTAATTTCTCGTTCTCCTTCCCTTCTTCTAGTGGCTTGTAAGTTTTTCCACCATAAGTCAGTATAACTAGTGAACTCCAACACAATAAGTCTAACCTTTGCATTATCGGACACTTTGTAACATTCAAACTGCTTTTTAATCTAATCTACCCAATCTAGGTAGTCCTTAGCGTCACTACTTCTAGAGAAACTTGGAATGTGCATCCTTAATCCCTTAACTCTAGAAGCTCATACATTTCTTTTCTTAGGCTCGTATTATTCCTCTACCTCGTCATATCCTTCTGCTTCTTCCTCAATCTCTTCGAGCATTAGCCTTCATCTAGCATCCCTACCAATTCCTTCAGCTCGAGGTAGTTAAGCCGGGCATTAACTTGACTAGACTGACCATTGCCTTGACTTGCTACTTACGTTCCCTAGTGGGGCTATTTCTAGCTCACTGCCAGTCTTCTTAGATAACTATCATCAAGCTAGCTACCAAGTTGGTAAGCCTACCTAAGCGGTTACCTACTAATTGAGGTGTGAAGCTTTCTTCCTATCCTTGGCCATGTTGAATACCACTTTCTTGGTTTCCTAAAGTTCCTTGAACATTAGAATCTGACATTATTGGTTATTTCACAATGACAATTATACAACAAATGAACAGTCAACCACACTCCATTTTACGTATTGAAAATAAGGGAAAATAGAGTACAGAATACTCCTTAACTACTAAACTTCAAAGCTAACAACATAATTGCTATCTCACGTGAGTAGTAATAGACTACTCAAAGAACATAGTAGTAGAATCCAGATTTGAACGTAGCCAGACTCTAATACCAAGATGATACAGATTGGTGGATGAGCACATGGACCCAATATCACACGTAACCAAAGGGAGTGGGTCTAAGCCATGAGATGGCTTGAAAAGAAAATGATAATTGTGAGATGAGTAGGGATTCTTGTGCATCGACAATGGATATGACGTACCAATGCTTCACATGAACTTGGGTCATACTTGATATAACGCATAAGTATGATCGGAGGTCACTTGCCACTAATTCATGCTCGAACGGATTAGATAAGAGTAGCTCAAGAGTAAGCAAAAAAGACACTTAGCTCAAGAGAGAGTAAAAAAAGTTTAGTGTATTCTTTTGTTTATTGATAATGTGGTTATTACATTTTGCGAATATTTATAGTACCCCGTTAGGATAAGTCCTAAGTTACAAAAATTACAAAAAAATGGATCCTTATTTGCTAAGATAAAGGAGAATAATTTATAGGGAAAGTATGAAAACGTGTGAAAAGAACGTCCTCTATTAGAAAGGACAGTGTAGATGTCAGAAAGGATAGTACGTACGTGTTTTACTCAGTCTGTGATTCTAACAACATTATGAGCCAAGCAGGCATGGTCCTTTGATCAGGTTTGTTCGATGTATACAGTTCGTTACCCTGACGATTGAGGCTAGATAAGGGTTGGCTCGGGGGTAACTTACATTCAGGTCAGCTTCGATTGGTCAACTCTTCACAATTGTTAGCTTAACCTCGGCACTAGGGAGATGGTTGTTTTCTTAATTTAGTACTTGGATTGAGGTGCTGTGGAGGGTTCAGCTCTACATGTTGGGTAATCACCTCGGTAGCTTCTTGGAGGGTGTGGAGAGTAAAGTAGCTCGACAGTTCGAACAGGGATAAACACTACTCTTCAATGTTTAACTCACCTTAGATAGCTCTTCGAACCATTTGAGAGCGCCTTCAAGCTTAGGAGTGAGTGATCGATCCATGATCCCTATCATTCCTAGTAGTATCATAGGCAATTCGATTGTATGTGAACTCTACAATCGATAGATACAAATCCTAATCTTTTAAATTCTTTCCCACGATAGCTTGGAGGAAATTGCCTAATGTTCTATTCACTACTTCAATTTAGCCATAAGTCTGAGGGTGACTACTAGAGCTGAACACAAGTTTAGTCCCAAGTCTTCTCCAGAGAGTCTTCTAAAAATAGCTTAAGAATTTAATATCCCAATCCAAAACAATTGCCTTTAGTACTCCATGCAGTCAAATAACTTTCTATAGAAACAAATTAGCAATATATAAAGTATCGTCAGTTCGATGGTACGGGATGAAGTGTGCCATTTTGCCAAAGTGATCCACTACAATAAGGATCAAATCCTTTCCTTAGGATGTTCGGGGTAACCCTAAGGCAAAGTCTATGCTGAGGTGGCTTAAGGTGAGGTTAGTGTAAGTAAAAGCTTATACTCTCCATGTCACTCTCTCTTTTCCCCTTAGCACTCTTACAAACTTCACAACTATCGACTACCTCGTAGACATCATTGGCTAAACTAAGCCAATAAAAGTTCTCTTTCAATAGATTGGCTGTTTTAGTCTCTATAAAATGATCGGATAATCCACCACTATAAACTTCTCTTACTAACAGCCCGCATGCGGAATAACTTGGTATACATAACCTTCTTTCCTTAAATAGATAGCCATCTTTGAGATAATATCCTCCAACAGCAACTCCTTCTTTGTACTACTCAAAAATAGGACTAAAATGGGGTTCACGAGTATACTATTTAATGGTAAGTGAAAACCTCAATAATTTGGTCTATAAGGTGGTCAATAAGGTTTGCTAACACGATAAGGCATCTACAACCATGTTGGTACTACCTTTCTTGTATCAAATCATATAGAAAAAAATTTTCATAAATTATAACCACGTTGCTTGCCTTTTCGAAAGTTTATTTTGACTCTTAAGATGTTTCAAGTACTCATGGTCAGTATAAATTACAAACTCTCGTGGTAATAAATAGTGTTATGAAACAATAAGAGCTCGGAAAAGAGAGTATAACTCTTTTTCATACGCAAAATAGTTCAATGCGACACCATTGAACTTCTTACTATGGTAAGCATCTGGTTGGCATTCTCACATCAAGATGACACAATACTAATGTATGATGCATCATATTTCAATTCAAATGGCATATCAAAATTTAGTAGAGTCAAGATAGGGGTAGTAGTGAGCTTCTCCATGACCTCCCTAAAACCATATTCAGCTCAATCATTCCATTGGAATTTATCATTCTTTTTTGTCAACTCGGTCAAAGGGGTTGTAATTGTACTAAAGTTTTTAATAAATCGCCTATATAAAGAAGTAAGGTCATGAAAACTTCATACTTCAATGACATTCTTCAGCATCGGCCACTTTAAGACAACTCAAACCTTTTCTTCATCTACTTGGATTGCTTCTATTGATACTATATACCTAAGAAAGACAACTTCTCCTTAACAAAACATACACTTCTTCAGGTTCCCATACAACTTCTTGACTCGTAATATGTCAAAAATAGCTCAAAGATGTTGAACATGGTTGTTTAGGTCAGTACTGTACACTAATATGTCATTAACATACATGACCACACATCTTTTGATCAGATGACACATCCATGTTTCATGAGCCACATAAATGTACTCAACGCATTTGTAAGTTTGAATGACATAACCAACCACTCATAGAGACCATGCTTTGTTTTGAAAGTAGTCTTTCATTCATCACCAGGCCTTATGTGAATTTAGTGATAGCCACTTTACAAATCAATCTTTAAGAATATCTTAGCACCATAAATCTTATCTAACATGTCATCGAGCCTTGGTATTAGGTATTTGTACTTGATCATAATTCAGTTTATAGCTCAGTTGATGATGTACATGCGTTATGAACCATCCTTCTTTGGGACAAGTAGAGCTGTGTAGAATTTAGTTAGTGCGTTATATCCAACTAGGTAACTTACTGATTTGCTAAAACCCCCTTTTTATTTTCTTGTTCTTATTTATTGTGGTACGATCTCTATTTGTACGACCCCGAAGATGCATTAGCTAGGATGCCCTAACTTTTTAGCTATAAATACCCTTTTGTAATATGTAGTCACAACATCATTTGATATTAAATATACTTATCTTTTTGTGAGCATTACTCTCTATTTGCTTGCTCACTTCACTCTTATCATAACCCTTAAGTAAGGCTAGGTAGTGAGTACTCTCATTGAGTTAGCTCGTGCATCGTATTATGTTCACTCTGTAAGTCTTCAATAGTTCCTTGGAGTGTAATATCCTTGAAGTGGATCGAGGTTTGCTTGTTTATTTCCTTGTTCTCATACATTTCCATCCTCATTTTTCAAGCTTTCTGCAAGCTTGAACCTACCTCTTACGATTGGCCTTATCAATCCTTAGCGGGAATCATATCGATATCTCTTAATAAACCTAAAGCAATTGATACAGCTTGGCCTTAAATAGAGGGCAGCACTCCCTAAAACCACTTAATTCCTAAAGGTTAAAGTAAGAACATATTGTACAAATATGTCGTGTGATAGAAACAATAACACATCACATAATACTCAAAATAGATTTATTATGCATGATCTCCCACTCCACTATGTAGTGTTGATGCCCTTACTCTTAATATAATAGGATGTAATGAATGTCTGATTCATTTAAAGGTTGGATAATTATTAGTCTGGTTTATAGGTGATCAACCAATATATAGTAGACACTCCAAATCCCATACAAATAATGCAATAACCAATCTTGATTCCAATACATTATGCTATCTTGTCAAGCAATTGCAATTGCATCCATACACAAGCACATGCAAGAATGCCCAACCCAAGCACATCACTTTCATTATATATATATATATATATATATATACATACACACACACACACACACACTTTAACAATGCTCTATACTATAAGTAAATACAAGAATAAGACAAGGATCACTGTACTCACTTAGCCATAATATCTAGTTGTCTTAATAGTCTTCAATTGAGTTAATCTTTGGATATGTATTAACTTATTTCATGTTAAATCTTTGTTTTCCTATTTTTGTATTTTGGATATAACTTTTTTGTTTTAAGTTTGATAATGATGTTCGAGTCATTTTTCATTATTTTCAAGTTCTTTCACATAGTAAGGTCCATTTGGTTAGATTAGACTCGTAGCTTTACAGGATTGAATTGGATAATTTCTTTGGTTAAAGGTTAATGTTTGACTCTTATGGATTTTGGACCTTGTTTTGCTTTAAGCTAGATTTTAGGTCTTAGGCTTTACACTTAGACTTTTAGGCTTTTACTTAAGTGTCTTAAAATAACTTTTCAGTTTGAATTATAAAGTTTTTTAATTTAGGCTTTAATTTTATTCTTGTGGGCTTAAATGTGCCCTTTTTGTTAGTTTTGTCTTATTTCACTAAGGGGCTTATAGGAAGCAACTTTAATGGGTTTTTGAACTTAATAGGCCTTTAATATATTATTTTATAAGTCCATTTTTAGGATTCAAATCTAGTATTATAGTTATTGAGCCTTCTTTTTTGTCTTTTTAAGGGGTTTTGGACTCAATTTACTTTTTAAGGCCTTAAACCCAATCCTATTTATTGTTTTAGGCTTAACCTCACTAAAAAATTTAAGAGAAGTCCATTTTCTCTTGGGGTTCATATTTGGATTTGTTCATTTATTATGCTTCTAATCTCATTCTTAAGGCCTTAACTAAGCCGATTTAGGCCTTTAACCTAACATTACCTAAATTAACTTAGTTAATTACATCTAAAATCGTGCTTTACATTAATTAGTCATGTCATTATGCTAATGAATCAGAATTTGTAGCTTATTATCATCATTAATGGCTAAAGTGGGTTTTCTAGGATTTTTTCACTATCTTTAATCTAACACTTATTCTAGGATGTTCCTTAGTCTTAATCATATTTTTACTTGTTTTAAGCTGGTGACATTACACATTTTAGTGAAAATAAAACAAACATACACCATGGGGATGGTGGCAAGCATGGGAAAGTAGGGTTTTAGAGCTTTTCTTTCTTATTCTTTACTAATACCTATTTATCTCTACATTTCCATACATGTCAGTGAATTACTTTAGCTAATGTGCCATGTATACTAATTATTCAAGCTTACCTTACATTAACTTTCACTATAATATGACATGCTAGCATATGTAAGTCTTAAGGCTTAACAAGCATAAATAGGTCATGAATTTAAAGGAAAAAGGAGTAAAAAGCTTACTTAGGTGAAGTTATAAGGAGCTCTCGCTTTCCCTTTGTGTACCTTGATTTGAGAGTCCTAGAATGTGTGTGTGTATGTGTGCATGCATGTGCATGTTGATAGAGTATGATGGATTGTTGACCTTTGGACCCCTCACTCGAGCCCATCTTTAAGGCCTTTAATCTCTCACCGGGAGGATTCTCTCTCATCAGCCTATTGAAGACGAGCTCTTATACATAGATGAGTAGTGGGAGAACTCTTTAACATCTCAACTTAGATACACTCTACTTTGCTTGGACCCTTTCTTAGTCGCCAACTTATGAAGTGCCAAGGCCGACCTATCAAGTGTTGAGTCCAAGGCGAACACATATTGAGCCTTTCTCTTCTAGCCTACAGAGTTGTCTAGTGCTGAAGCCTACCAATTGAGTGCCAAGGTCGATCAACCGAGTATTGAGGCTAATGACACTATACGCTAAGCTTTACTCTCTCAGTGTTTGGAACTAGAACATCCTTCAATCACCTTAGTAGCTTCAAGTACAGTTTAACCCCAGAAACATTTCAACCTTACCATAATGCCCTAAGATCCCTGACTACAAACCTAGCGACAGATCGCCACCTGTCCTTACTTTTCTGACACTTATATTAATTCCTTTTTATACTTGGTCATATTTACCCCTTTTTGTATATACTAGGAATCTTTTTCTTACATTGTCTTTTATGTAATTTTCCATTATTGTATTGTTTCCCTAAAGGACTTACTATAAATAGTTCTCTTTAATGTAGCTGTAATCATCTTACACATCTTACATTTAATGAATATTCTTGTTCTTGTGAGAAACCCCTCTGTAAGTAAACTTTCTCTTACACTCTTATCTAATCTTATAGAGTAGCTTGAGATTAGTGGCGAGTGGACCTTAGTATCGGCTTATGTGTCATATTAAGCGAAATACTAAGTTGTGGTATGTTCACTAATGTGTTATATCTTTCAAGCAACTTCACATAGGTTACTTTATGTTTACCGACCTATCCATTGTTCCTTTCTTTGATATCTCAAAGGACTAGTTTGGTTATAGCTCTTATGGTAAGCCCTAATGATTAACTCAACTCTTAGGCATACACCATAGTAAGGGAAAGGTGTTGAAAGGTGTAGTAATTGATAATGTGTAGTGGTTGATGGGAAAATGGTAATGGAGTTGGGGGAAGGAGAGTAGATAAGAGAGAATGAAACAGAGAGAATTTAAGAACTTTGTTTGAGGGTTATTTGAGAGTATGTGAGGAAGTGGTAAAAATGAGAAAATATGAGGGAGAGAGAAGAAAGATGGCTAGTAGCAATAGGGAGACAAAGGGGTGTAATATTTAGCAATGTATGATACTCTTTTTAGGAACACTTATACCTTGGTACTTTTTGCTATTTAGGGAAGGATTATGTCCTCTAAAAGACAATTGTCCTTTGATTTGGCCAACTAAGCACCTTATCATTTCCAACTAATGATCCTATTTAATTATTAATTAAGAGGATTAGGGTCTAATTATGATAATTAATTGCCATTAAGTATGGTTAAGAAAATTAAGTGTAATTAAGGTTAATTTAGGGTTTTGTTATATTCTATCAATCTAATTATGTTTATTAACTTATGTTATCTAATTTCTTAGGGTTTCTAAGCGGTTAGGACCATTTATAGTTACTGGATTCATGTATACGATTGATGTTTAGGGTTTTAAGATGATTAATGATATTGATTATATTTAGTAAGTGATTTTACTATCTAATTAGGGTTCCTTAGTTATATTAGGGTTCTCGGTCATTCAATTAAGGTTTCTGTAGACCTTCAAGTGTTTTATAGACATTTTACTGTTTCCCACATATTAGGGTTTTAAGGTTTTACACATACTATTAAGGTTTTACTTCTTTAGGATTTTTCAACTTATTATTTAGGATTTGCGACTTTATTTAAGGTTCGCGACTTTTTTTAAGATTTACTTGTTTTATTTAAGATATTATTATCATATTTTGAGTAGTTTTAAGGATTATCCACTGACTCTCTTGACAATTCTACTTTGGTGTTCAAAAAGCCATAGGGTTTACAACAAGAATAGTACTAAACCCATCTACAAACCAAATCTACTAAATTGAACCAACTCAAGAATACATTGTTATACTAATTCAACACTTAAATTTTTTTAAGATCACCATAAGTATCATAAAATTCATCACAATCATAACTAAGACCTAGATAGTCAAACACCTAATTACTTCATTTAGCTCAAATAACTTCCAATTCTACTTTTATTTCACATATGACCTTAATTAACATGACAACCAACAAATCAAGACCCATTTAATAGTACAAACATGAAGAACACCCTATATCATATCTCTAAGTGGTAGTATACATTCCAAAAGCATCTATAAGTTCAAATTTTTTAATTTCTTGGATCAAAACCCATCATCAAGTATCTAATATCCTAAATAAATAATTAAACATAACTTAAACTTCATAATTCGATAAAATTAAATCAAATTTCAATAACATATTTTTAATACCATTAAGCATCAATTGAAAGCTAGATTAATACCTAATATCACTTGAAGCTTCAATAAGACAGCATATAGCCATCCATAATGCATCACAACATACATACATATATATATTTTCGTACCCATTTCAACATAATGACACCTAACCATGCATCTAAACTACGATTTATCATTTGAATCGATTAAATTCACCAAAAATAAGATTTAGGCACTTACCTTTCAAATGAAGTGCTTAATCCTCTTTGAAATGTTCCTACTAAATCTTTTGAAACTTTTACTTAACTACTTCAAATGCTCAATTCACTTCCAATGATAAAATTAATGCCTAATAACTATTCTAAATTTCTAGACCACTATAAGCCATGAATCATAAGTAGAAATTGACTTTTAAGTCTTAAAATGAAAAAAGAACTTCACCTTTGCTCCATGCTATTCACAACCTTTGTTGTGCTCTATATCACTTTTAACTCCTTGATTTGACCAAATTATCAACTATAGTTGGTGCTCTTATTAAACGGATAACCATATTGAAATCAAATTGAAATTATATTTGATTACTAACTTATATTGATTGTTTTATTAAATTGGAACCTTAAAAGCGATTGAACCAACTTCTTGAATGATTGATTGACCTTGAGTCAAAGCAAACCTATTAACTTTCCTCCGATACTCATACTAGCATATTAAATAGGGAAGAATTTTCTTTTTATCTTATAATTCTTTTAAATTCTAGAATATTCACTATTTAATATATGCTCTCTTGAGGTATTTACCTTTCTTGATTACTAAATTATTTACCTAATTTAATAAAGGGGTTGTGGATATCAAGGTAAAGGCCATAACATCTTATGCCTAAATAACTGCTTCTTGTAATTATTAGCATACCTTTGATCTTTAATTAACCTAAAGTTATTTGAATATTGGTTAATTAGAAAATATTTAGGGCTTTTAGAAGATTATTTTCATATTGACTTTATTAATTTCTTAAAATTACTTATTTTATGACTTTAGTGATATTTCACACTTCACTCCCATTAAGATAGCATCTTGACTTTGTCATTGGCTCCATATGTTTGGAATGTTTAACTTATCTAACTAGTTTAGACTTGCCATGAACTCAATTGGACAATGGCATTAGTTTCCAGTAAGTTCATTTATAGGAGGTCAGTTTACAACCACCTTCATAGTATCCAACTCTTAAAATAAACTACCTTGCCAAATACTACTTATGATGTTATGAGCCCAAGTTAATCCTCCCACTTAACTCTAAAGTTTTAGACAATGAAACATTACCACCCTAAAAACATTAGGATTGCCCATTAAAACTCAACCTTGAGGAAAGATGAAATGAGATCACTTTATTCCAACTTGATCAAACTAAGTGATAGATAATGAGATCATGGAGAGGTTAGAAGCATGCTTGACTAAATCCTTAAGCAAGATTTTTACATCCTATATCACTATTTGGGTTTTGATGTGGTACTATGTATTTAAGAATTGGGGGAACCCATTGATACCTAGAATAAAGTGGGGTTATTTTTTTTAGTCTTACATCAGATTAGATAATGATGCATAAATGGCGTATGTTTATATAAACATTACATTTGAATTCGATACTAAACTTAGACGATACTATTAATGGTATCAAGCAAGTCTCTTATCACTTGATGAGCCTATTCTTTTTTAGCTCATTTCTTCATAGTCTTTCTGCATGTTAATATAGTCAGCATGGGATGGACTATGACATCAAGCGATTGAGCACTTACTCCACATGTTCTTCTTTAGCCATTTGCTTATAGTCTCTCCACATGTCTATGTAATTAGAGCATGGGATGGATTATGTCCTCACGCGACTAAGCACTTCATTATCCTTTAGTAGTAGTAAAATGATCGATAATCATTATAAGAGTATAGTCTATTCTAAAATAAATCAAATATAGAACTATAGTTTTTAACCTTAGCTATCCAGGCTTTAATGAGTTTTTGTTGGTATAATAAATGTTTACTAATTTAAAAAAATATATATAATTACAAATTATAAATATATAATATTACTATTTGTATTAATGTCATATTTTTAAAATACTATTTATGTATCGTGACTATGAGATGTGATATAGATGTAAATATACTAATATAGTATTTTTAAGATACAATATTTGTATAAATAACTATCTTATATCTTTAAGTTGCGATATAATAACGATATTTTGTTAATATTTTTTTATCTAATTTATATTTTTATAATATTTATTAGTTTTGATGATAAACACATAGATTTCTCAAGTTTCTCTTAAATTTTTAAACTAAAAAAGGTCATAATTGCTACCTATTTTATTGTTTGGTGGGAAATATTTGCCGGCTTTTTGAATTTTGAAACATTTGTTTATGTGCTTTCATATGTATATACTTCCGCATTATTTTCCATAAAAGGTATAAAATCAAATATTAAATTAGAGTTTCTACAAATGATGGTTGTTACATTTCAATAGGGGCAACTTATAGGACACGTTGTACTAGCCCCTCATTTTAGGGCATGATACACATTGATGAATTATAACGATTATATATGTCGTAAGGAATAAAGAATTTATTCATTTATTTTTGAGTTCTACTGAAGATTAAATGCCATAACCACTAGTTTAATTCAGAGGAACAATTATAGTGTGCTCTATCTATGTATGCAGTCGATGAACTGAACCTTGTCCAGAAAGGATGAAATGATGAATACTTTGTTGATTTTCTATTAATAGGATAAGAAAAATGCAGAAAGGGTGAAGCCAATATGAAATATCAGGAATTGGCCAAAAAAGGAAATATCAGGTACCTAAATTTACTACACCTACATTTTGATTTTTGGGCTTTGGTCAAGCCCAAAACAATCCTTAACAGGCTTGGTTCCCTCGGCCCAGCCCAGCCCAGCCCAGTAACATCACCACTCTGCGCATCGCAAATGGAATCAGAAAGGGAGACGCACGTACATTACACCAACACAAAAGGAAAAGCTGCTGTATAACTTCTCTCATCTTGGACTGTAAACCCTATAAGAGAGAGAAAATGAGCGGAAACGGTAAGAAAATCGCCGATGTGGCGTTCAAAGCTTCGAAATCCATCGATTGGGATGGAATGGCGAAGCTTCTTGTCTCCGATGAAGCTCGTAAGGAGTTCGCCACACTTCGGCGCGCCTTTGATGAGGTTAATTCACAGCTCCAGACTAAGTTCAGTCAGGTATAGCCACGGTCTTAACTGTTACTCATTCGATTTGTTTCATTTGTGATTAAAATTTTGTGCATTTAGTCATCCTTCAGCTGTGCGTTGTTGAAATTAAGGTCTGATTTGATTTTGTGATTTAGTAAGTTTCGTTGACTAGGATTGGGAAATTAAGGTGTAACTGCAAAATGTGAATGGATCGGTTTCTAGGTTTGGAAAATGGAGCTTTTGTTTTGTCCTTATAATTGAAACTTGATGTGCAGTATTTTGCCCATGTAAGGTGTAGTCGATGTCCCTATCGTTCATTAATCATACACTGCTACGTAAGGTTAAAAAAGCATGAAAAGAGAATTGAGTATATGCCATACATGTTAGGATGTGATTTAATTTGCAGAAACATGATGTGGGTGCCAAATGGAAATAGGGAAGTTTTATTCAAGGTAACTTTTTATGTGTGATTCATTCGTTCGTGGGAGTGGTTTGGATATAATTCAATTATTTACGTTCTATAGGAAGCATCTTAAGTGCAAATTGTTTCTTTTGGAACTCAGTTCCTTTTGGTTGTCGGATGAAGTTGTATTAGTTGAAAGTTTGTTTGCAGATAATATTTTTGCCTCGTAATTGCTAGAAGGCATGGGCTGCTGCTATTAGAATCCATTATTAGTAAGCTCTCAGGTGTGGCGGATTTTGATCCAGACATGTACCAGGTGGTGATCTGGTCTATCACATGCAAGGGTTTTTTTTTTTCCCTTCAGTTTTGGGGTGGGGGGTGGGGGGGTTGGGTGGTGGGTATTGAATAATATATAAACTTTGGGAAATATGTACATGGGATTAGCAGACCCAATTTGGGTGTGCTGCAAGCCTGTATAATAATACAAAACCGAAGTCAATTGAAACAAAGCAATACTAGTTACATGGGAGAAAACTGGTTGGAACCTGAATTACACTGAAACATTAACAAAGAACAAAATTCTTCTAGCTAGGATATGAGGTGGAGAAATCAATCTTACCAGTCTTGTGGCATTTGGTACATGCCTTATTGCATATGTTGCAGCTGCAAACACAGATCTCATTGTGGTGATATGCTTGTTGCTTAAATGAGCTGTAGCTATGAGACCTCTAGGGTCTTCATTGCATGCAAGTTGAAAGTTGCATTCTTGAGGGCAAGGGTGGAAACATATGGCAATTAGCCAATCCATGTGAAGTTGAGTTCAGTGAGTCATTTAATGGTGTTTTCTTTGGCAGTGATAGAAATTTTCTGTTTTATTCTATTCTAGTTTAACAAGCACTGGTAAATTGCTTGTCTTTGTTGGAATGTGGAATTTATGGCGAGAACTGTTAAACATTGGATTGGATGAGTCGGACATAGAAGTTGATTTCTGCTTTATGTTCTATTCTAATAACGATCAAGCTGCTCTTATGATGGGGAAAATTGAAGAGCCATAACCTAATGTTGTTAATAAAGATCATTCAATCTAACAATTAAGTGTGGGGTGATTTGATGATAACAGAATCCTAACTTGATTTTTTGGGTTCCTCTCCCAGAAGAAAGTAAACATAGATTTTGTGGTTTGCGGGTCTTCATAGCAAGTTCCCAAAATTGAATATCACCTTATATTCAGTGACTGAACATCTGGCTCTAATTATTTATTAATATGTGAATAGGATGTGATTGTTTTCTTTATAACATGCATCTACAATTAGAAGGGTCTATAGCATTGTCCTAAATGCATGATTACGTTTTCATTGGCAGGAACCTGAACCCATTGATTGGGAATACTACAGAAAAGGAATAGGCTCTCGCTTGGTGGATATGTACAAAGAGGCTTATGATGGTATGTTGCTTTCTTGCTGATCTCCATTGCACAATGAGTATTATCATATAATTTTTTGTTTCTTGCTCTATATCGGCCTCCAACTTTCTTGTTAAATAATTTATTTCAGGTATATATAATTCAATCTCTTTGTAGGACCGAAAAGCATGTGCTTATGTGTTATTAGGAAATGAATTAAGTTTTAAGACAGGTAGTGAGATTAAGTTTGCCAAACAATAGTAACAAATCTGATTAATATTAGCAGCATTTGCACCTTGTAAATTGATCCTGAGTTTGGGTAGTACTGTCATAAGTTGGATTTTTCCATACCAGCTGTCATTGTCTAGTTTTCAAAAGCCTAACTCGCCATAGTTGATGTTTCTGGAAAAGAATTTCAGATACCCGAAGTGAAAGCATGAAGTTAAGGGAATGTCATAAGTTGGATTTTTCTGTGCCAGCTGTCATTGTCTAGTTTTCAAAAGCCTAACTTGTCATAGTTGATATTTCTGGAAAAGAACTTCAGATATCTGAAGTGAAAGCATGAAGTTGAGGGGATTGTATCCCTCACTATGGTCAATGTTTTCTTATTTTAGGTATTATTTAGACTCTTCTTTAGAGTTTTTCTTGGATTGCATAGAATTCCTATTGTATGCATTACTTCAACAGTGTTGGAAGCTTTATCTTTTGGTGTTGATTTCTTTTTCATCTTGATCAAACAGAAGATCAAAGAAGAATTGCTTTCTTTTAGTGACTGAAAATGCAGCTGTGGAATATTAGTTTTAAGCTTATCACTGCTTATTTTTTAAAACTACATTAAGTACATACATTGAAGCTGTATTTACTTAGGATGACGAATATATGCTATTTAGGACATAACTTGTCATGAAACAATGTTGTGATGCTAAGACATGAAGTAGCACAGAAAGTTCCATGTGGCGAAAATGTGATTCCAGAAGACATGGTGATCGTGGGCCTATCTTTTTATCTCATTGTGTTTTCCTTGAGGTTCATTCTTATGTGTATATCTACCTTGTTTTATTATCTGTAGCCATCTTTGTAGATTAGGCAAGTGCACAAAACTGCATATTTCCCTGGAAACTGTGGACAACTTAATTGTTTTTATGTGAAGTACATATTATAATGGGGTATTCAGTACTTACCCTGAATGTTGTGGGTACTTGATGGTTTTCATGGATGGAAATACCTTACTCTGTACTTTATCTGTTTCAAGGTCAAACCTTTTTTTTTCTCTCTTTCTTGAGGCTGTACCTTTAATCAAATAATCCATAAGCTGCTACAGTAATTTGGTTCTTAAATAAAGAAAGAAGAAAATGCCTCTTGATCAGAAACTTTAGGCTCAAAATCATGCTGTTCTTTCTTTTGCATTAAAAAGAGGAATCCTTTCAATAAAAATTATCATAACGGTTTCTTATCTCTCCAAGGAAAAAGCATTTTTGTTCAAATATGTGTGTACTTGGGAGTTCTTGCTTAGTGAAATCTACAGTGGACATGGAGATGAGGTTTACCTGAATAATGACATGATAAGAGGGCTTTGCATCATCAGCTCCTTTTAATGTTAGAAAACTGCATATTCACTCTGAAATATATTGCCTTTTGCATGTTTCAAGCCAGACAGTGGAATTAAACTTTTCTTTCCCAGAATTCATATCATATTACTTTTTATAAGGTCCAAATAAAATTTCAGTGGATATACAAACCTAACAGTGAAGCCCAGTGACATAGTTTTGGTTCCTTGATTTTGCAAAGTTGTTCAAATGTTTGCTATTGATTGGCCACTCACATGTAGTTTTTGAAGTTTTTTCTTTTGGGGCATATTTAGTTTCTTGTAAACCAGCATCCTGATAGAAGAAGGATCCGCTAATTGCTCTTGCATTTTGGACTGGGTGGAAAATTGGTGTAAGACCAAAAGAATATATATATGAAACTTGCAAATCTAAAAAAAGACCCGTGGGAGTTGCAACACATGATTTGAGATGTTCCTGGAATGGGCATGGGGATATACTTATATACTTTTGTTTGCTTTGTCCTCTGATGCTGCAGTTGTTTACAAATTAAAACAAGGCCTACATATACCCCTATAGAGCTTTCAAGATAGGGAATACTCACAGCTGGACTTGGACTTTGTTTTAATCAATGGTCATTGTGACAAATTCACATTAGAGAGATGCCATGCAAAGAAATCTCATTTTCCTCTCTGTTATTATGTATTCCTTATCTTGTCATTTTTATTCTTGTGCAGGCGTGGAGATTCCCAAGTTTGTGGATACAGTTACTCCTCAGTACAAGCCCAAATTCGACCAACTGGTGAGAGCCAAACATGCATAATTCTGTGTGCTTGTTATGCCAAATATACTATATCTCTAATAAGGGGTTTTGCCAGTTAGTAGAGCTGAAAGAAGCAGAACAGCAATCTCTCAAGGAGTCTGAACGCCTGGAGAAGGAAATTGCAGATGTACAAGAGTTGAAGGTAATCATTGACTTATTCATTCTTAGCTTGCTTTTGCAGACATTACATCTGACAAGAAGACATTCTTTTGAACAGAAAAAGCTCAGCACTATGACAGCACATGAATACTTTGCCAAAAATCCTGAGCTAAAGAAGAAATTTGATGATGAGATCCGAAATGATAATTGGGGCTACTGATCGCTTTTTGCATTTCCAGTATCAATCCTGCATTCATAGATCATCCTGCTTCACCTGTTTCGTTTATCAATGAGAATAATCAACCCTTTTCCTATGTACTTGTTTAGGCGTGGGGAGTGTGATACCTCAATGGTTTCTATTGCAACTGATTTATGTGGAGCGATAGATTTTTTCGTGTTAATGGTTGTTCTTTTATGAAGTTCTGGGCTATGAGGATGATTTGTTGGAAATTTCACGAGGAAAGAAAAGAATAATGGTCCCCGTTTTTACTTTGAACTTCGAAGCAACTTCACTGAGGTAAAAGACCTCAGGGCACAGCTTATTTTTGAGCCTCTATAATAGTTATGCATTTCACTTGCAAAAAGACTGCCTTTTATGTTGATTTTGATCGGTGTCATCAGAATACGATATGGTCAAGCATCGCGGTCCAGGCTTGGGGTGGTAAGTCGTTGATGAATTTGCAAGGATTAAACAATATATAAATTTGGATAGAGACTATCAATAACTAATTAATACTGTAATGTTCTCTTTATAGTCATGTTATTAGTCGTGTTGGGGTCATATTTTTTAAGTTGGAAAGTATCAGTCCTTATTCAGGCAGGTTATATTTACTCAGCAGTCTCTCGCTTGCTATCCCTGTATCTGGAAAGTAGGGCTTAGCGTCTAGAAATTATGGTTGTAAGACCATATACGGTGCAAGGTCCTTGGCACTATGATGCGGCATATCGATAAGCTGTAAAGTAAATATGCGTTGACTGGTTAAGGTCATTAGATAAGAAGGGGAAGGTGTAAATTCACTTCCACCGCGGTTGGAGTTTTTAGTTTCTGTAGATAAAAGTTTCTTGTTCTTCAAACTGATGATTAGTTTATCCAATCAATAAATTATTTAATGATTAATAAAACTAAGTAAGTTGTTTAATCGCGGACAAAATTATGACTGTAAGTGCAATTGATAAATTGGTTCACTTTGAGAGGAAGAAAAGCCCTTACTCTCAAAGCAAAACTTGAAAGCTCCTTATCTTGGGTTCCCCTTCTCCTTCTGAGCTTCCTTAGGCAAGTAATAGAACCAAGGGATCTTACAAAGTCTGTTTAAAGTTGAAATATGCTTAAGATAATCAACCTCATTTTGAATAGAAAAATTGGAATTGCCCAAAAAATAAAATGAAATAAAATAAAATAAAGAAACTGAAAGATAGAAACCCTTAGGATACCACGGTGGCTGGCCAATGCATAATCAGTCACCATATCGACGAGACATCCCAACATCAAGTGGTGTTCGCATGGTGGTGGATCGCCTTGATTATTTAAAATCAACGAAAGCACGTGAACAAGAGGGTGGCCTCATGTCAAAGAAAACGACGAATGATGTGTGAACACGTAATGACAAACGAAGCATGAATATGTGGGTGCGACGTCGCCATTTACATGCTTTCTTATTCCGAGATGGTAGTAATTCTAGAGATTTTTAGCTGAGGATACAAATAGAATGGCAGCTGCAACATATGGCGCGTTATGGAAAGCATGGATTTATAGCAACTCATTCATGTTTTGGCCAGAGGAAACCGACATAATCCCCGTATCTGCTGTCATTATCTTCTTCTTCTTGCTTCCTCCTCCTCAATCAAATATTCTAAATTAACACGAGACTCTTTCCAAAGCATAAAGGTTTGGTTACATTCACCATTGAATCACTATTAATTAAAAGCAAATTATACATAAGACACAACATTTAAGTCTCCAGATCATTTCTTTCCTTGGGAAATGCTCATACTCTTGATTGTACGAAGATATGGTCTTATATCATTCCTCTCCATTTCTTTTTATTCGAAATTTCATTATCTTCTCTTTACTTCCTGCATCATGCTTTCTTTTTCTTGTGTTCAATGATGGTTCTAAAAAATATACATATTTTTCATATCCTTTTTCCTTTATTGGCCATCGTAAGGGAAATGTACAAGACTTTTCCATCTTGTTAATACAAATCGTTCCTCATACTGGAATGTCCATTTATCCATGGTTTCATATAGGGATAGCTATACAATGTAAGTGTGTTCACAGTTTGTTCATTTTATCCTCTTGTGAATCACATCACATCACTTTTAACGATTTAGGGAATCGAATCAATTTATTTCAAATGTAGTTCAATTTTGTTTGATTCGATTTGAACTACTTTAAAAAATAACTAATTGCTTTTACTCAATTTGAACGGAATAGTATTATTGTTCATAATACAAATATATTACTAGAATTTTTACTCTTATAATTTGATATTACTAGAATTTTTACTCTTATAATTTGATGTGTGATTTCGAATATAAAATATAGTAAATGGATTACAGTGCATACATACATAGCAAAAGCTAAAGAATGATAGATGATAACTTCTAGATCATACAAAGAAGTTCAACTTGCAACTCAAATATGTTCTTATAAACTTACTAGATCATGCACATTATGTAATAATTAAGTGGAGAGGAGAAATATACTATAATTTTACTAAGCTTTGGAATCTACATATCTAAGTAATGGAGAGAAAGAGATGGGAGCGAGACTATATAAGAGTGTAAAGAATTGACATCAAGATAAGAGATGGGAATAGTTAAGTAAAAGTATGAACTAAGAGTTAGATTAAAATGCCTTGAAACAAAGGCCAAGAGAGACATTTTATGTTCAAGCTTTTCTTTAAATAAGTGTTGGCCTTCTTTTTTTTTTTTTTTCCTTTTTTTTTAGAAGCACTTCTAATTCCCTTGGACCCTTTTGTCTTCTCAAAACAAAAATTGTAATCTCTCCTCCCTTTAGTTTCCAACTTCTATGTACTTTGTAGATGGCCTAATTTAGAATTTGGTGGTTCAAGGATAAGAATAGCATGACATATGGGAGACATATGTACAACATTTGTACGTAATGGTTTTCAATTATAGTTGTGTTGTTATTTAGGTCCCTAATTATGCTTCCTAATTGCAAAGGAGATTGTCAAAGTGTAGAAATTATGGTGTTGTTAGTGTGTACCTTTTGATTGTGTTAAGGGTGAATATGAGATTTGGAATTTTATCCTTTGCTTGCGTTGTAATGCAACTCTATGTTTTCAAGTTAGGGCTTTAATTATTTAAGGTGTTATGCCTCAAGTACCAATATTGTAACAGTTTCACCGTACATACCAATGGTCGATGATAGCATAAGTCCCATTGGTACTATTGCACCATTAATATATATAAGGCTTTACATCCAGGTTGGCAATATTTAGTGGAAACGAAGCATGCCCATCAATAACCCTACAAAATAATGCCTCCTTTACTTTCAAGTTCCTATTTAGATTCTTTAGCAAAGTGGTTAGTTAGCTTCTATTGATTGAATCTCACTCAATGTTCCCATCTTAAACTTTTGTAGAATTAACTTGCAAAAAAATAACTATAGAGGCATGAGTGAAACTATGTGCTCAGTAAATGATAAGGGATAAGCGTTATACTAAACAAACAAGATAAGGAAGTTTTTTTAGAGTGCAATGCAATAGTTAAAGTACCATCCGCATGACGTTGACCAATACGTCTGAGACTAAAGAAAATAATCTTACTCTAACTTGAATTTTGAGGAGTTCTATTATAACTCATCACTTAGTGGGCTCAAGTTTCCTATCAATTCGAGGATGTGTAAATGGACTCTTCGTCCCCTTTATGCCTAATTTTGTACTGTTCTACTTGATATTTTTAAATCTAAATGGCAACCTCCCATCTTGTTTCTTAATTCTGTAGGGTTGAAAGAAGGAAACTCCTTATTTTCTCGTTGTATAGGTGGTATTGATGGGAAAATACAAAATGTGGTTATGATATGCATGCATAATTTTAGGGTTGAATATTACATTAGTCAAGTTAATTAGGCAACTAAACAGTGATTTAGTACCATATCAGAATAGTATATATTCAAGCCAAATAGCATAAATTGTCAAGCAAAATTCTTATATTCACATCACTACATATGCTCATACAACTAATTTACAAGTATATGTAATATAACAGCTTACAATCCTCTATTAATACATCAAGAACTACTGTAAGGTAAGCCACTTACTTGGTACATAGTTGCCAAATACTCTTTTGAAAACTATGTTGAAATCTTAGAAAAAGTTCATTATTAGTTGTAGTTTAGTTATATTATACTGTGGTGTTAATAAATTAATAAACTTTTACTTATTATTGTTTTATAGATCTTATTATTTCACTATATACTTATAAAAGAAGCAATAATAAATATTTACTAAAAGAAATCTTAACTTTTATTAAAGAAGTTTAATTGTTATTATATAGTTTATATACACACACACATATACAAAGATTTCGAAATGTAGTTTTTAGGATAGTCAGTGTAAAAGAATTAAGATATGATATTGTTATTATTTTATAACTCTTGTAAATAGTAACATAAGATTATAGGAAAATTTAAAATATATGATAATTAATAATGACTATTATTTAGAAGTATTTACATATTATATATTTCATCGTATATTTGATATTGTAAGTGAAAATTAGGCCAAAATGTTGAGAAAATTAGAAAATAATTTAATAATTATCAAGGATGGAATCAAAATATCATATTAGATATAGAAAGCATGGGAAAAAGTTTGGGGATTTTAGGAAGTTAATAGATAGGGTTTTGTGATTTTTATTTTAAATAGACATTTTTTTAAACAAAATGGGTATGAATTTGGAAAAATTATAAAAAAATACTAAACATGCAAAATAAATTCTAGAAAAATTATTATAAGAAGGTAGGGTTATAGGTACTTACAAGCAAAATGACTCCTTAAAACAACATGGATTGAAAGCTCTAAAATTATTAAAGCAAAAGCTACCAAAATGGCCAAAACCATCACCAAGTGGTGGTCACCACCACTCCAACCTTATCTAAACTCTTAGGAGGAATATCGAGAAGCTTCAAAATTTTTTTCCAAACTTTACAGACTTGGTTTAAGTGGTGTGAATTTTTAAAGTATGGATAGGGGTATTTATAGTGGTTAAAAATTAATATTAAATTGTGCTAGAGTCCTAAAATTATGGAAAATTTGAAACATGTTTATTATAATGTTATACATCTCCCATAAAAGTTTCATAATTTTTGGACAAGTATACAAATTTTGGTAGATTTTTGAAGAAGTTATCTAATATTTTAATAATTTTCTAGTTAGTGTAAATTCATGGAAAAATTTGCACGTGTCCTTAACCTTAAGAAATGTGTCTAGCTAAATTTTGAAAAATTTTTGCCGCTTATACAATTTTTTGTAAATACTTGAAGAAGTTACCAATATATTTTATTCATTTTATGATATTTCCATTTTTTATAAATTTTTGTTTACTTTCCTTACAAGTTGTTGGATATTTTTATAACATGTCATTAATCGTTTAACACTTATAAAATTGAGTCGATATTTCTTGGGTATCTTACGATATTTTATAGGGTACTTTTATCATATTTTAGCATTCTACCTAACTATTTTATTATTTAATTTACTTTTCCAAATAGATTCTTAACTTTTATTTGGGATATGTCATGATGATGTCTTATATGTAAGAGGTATGGGTCGTTTTCATTCTTTTTACCCTTATTTACTATTTGTTTACTTTACTTTATTTCTAGTTTACTTATTTACTATTCTATTTTTACTTTTTATAACCTACTTTTACTTCTATGGGCAAAACGGTTTTTTTTTTCTCACTTTTTATTATTCGTAATCCTTGGTAGATGCTTTATAATTAACGTTTTGACTTTTTATCTTATAATAACTTATCATTTTTACTAATTGATAATTTCTACCTCTTATAATTTATTATATATATGAGACCATAACTTTACTACCCTCTTTTAAAATCTATTACCTATGATGGCCTACTCTAAATTGCACACTTTAGGTAACTTTCACTTTAGGTGGCTCATACTTTGATTCACTAGGTAGCCCTTTCCTAAGTAGCCTTCTCTCAGATCGCCCCCTCTCAGGTTGCCACTTCTGTAGACTTAGCCTCTTAACGAAAGCATTAAGTGTTACAACTCAAGTTTAAGAAAAGAACCCTAAGTTTTCTTATTTTACTTATCTAATTTGTACTATTAGTTTTAGTGCTTTTTATTGTTGTCAAATTTAGAGACTCTAATTCTAATGATGGGTTGGGGTACTTACTTAATTCTCATATTCTAGAGTTATTTAGAGCTATGGGTTAGCAGTTGAATTTACGTTAGGTCCTTAAGAACTTAGAGTTTAGGTTTATATTGCTATTTTGGCTTAAGCAAGTTAGCAGGTCTTACATAAGGTCATGGGTTGTGTAGCATGAGTTTTGATCATGGATTAAGGAATTATCTTATGAGCTTTGTCGATTTATTGTTTCTATACTTAAATTTATGCAATGGATTTATGTAATTGGAATTGTTTTGATGTTAAGTTGATGATTCTTGAAAGATATATTGAATTGGGCAAAAGATTTGGTGTTGGGATTCATTTGAATTGTTTTGTGATGTTAGGGCCAATTAAGGAAAGGTATGGCAGTTGTTCCTTTACCCCAATCGATTGGGGGTTGTTTTGTAGAGGGAACGATTAATGCAAGTGGTTGATTCTTCCACTCGATGTGCCCCTCCTTATGAGTTGATTAACTACCTTATCTATGCATTCAACATATTTCTCCACTTTGTTCATTTGATAGATCTTAATAGCTTATAGTCTGACCAAATTATCCCTAAGAAAGTTTTAGTAGGTTTATTTTAGGACTCGGTTGCCTAATTAAGTTAGGAATCAATTTATACACCTAAGGTTTATAAATCTACAATGTAATTAAGAGTTTGATAAATTGTAGTATGTTTGTTATCAAGAATTGATTCTTTAATTAATCAAGTTGAGATTATCCATTGCAAGCTAGTTATGTGTAATTACTTCATTTGCCAATTGGGCTTATGAGGATAGTAACTAAATGAAACTAAAACTATTGATAATCTAATTGTTGTTTCGAGTATGCTTACACTTACGTAGAGATATTGGATGTGGTGGTTATAGACAAGTAGATATATTGTCCCAAGGGGGCAACCAATACAGTGATGCAGTGACATAGATTTAGGCATTGATGCTCCTTATGTGTGAGCATTTTGAGTTGGTAGGTTGTTAATCACTGGGTTACTATGATACAAGTTATGACTACTATGACATGAGTTATGTTGTTGGAAGGAAACGGGGTTGTACTAGCACTACGGGATGCCTTTGCGAATGGTTGTAGTGGACTATTAGAGCTAACTGTTGATGCAATTAACTACTTTAGGATGAGATAAGTTGTATTGTTTTTGGGTATTAAGGAATACTTACTCCATGTGTTTAGATTTAGGGCATTAGAGAATATATATATATATATATATATATATATGTACATGTTGGAGAGTCATGAGTTACTTCAAATGATATGTCATGTTGAGAGTAGATAAGGGCAACAGTATTAGGAATGAGTCCAAGCTTTCAGAAAACTCGAAAGACGAAGGTGGAAAAGTGCATGAATAGTAAAGAAAGTAAACAAGTAAACCTTCGATCTGCTCCAAAGGATATAATGCACCAATAGAACTACTGAAGACTCAAGGTACAACTTGATATGACGTATGACATGCTTTGGTGAGGGTATTTGCTACTTAGCCTTACTTAAGGGTTAGGATAAAAGTGAAGTAATAATCTAGCAAAGAGCAATGTTCACAAAAGGAGAAGATTATATTTAATATCTAATGTAAGCTCATTTGCAACTACATTTTACAAGGGTATTTATACCCAAAATGTTAGGGCTACCTACCTAAAATGGAAAAGACAAGAAAGTTATTGTCTAAAAGAAGTAATGTAAAATGAATAACAAAAGGGTATAAATGAAAATGTAAAGAAATCAATTATTGGTGTAGTGAATCCTTTAATGTAAGGGATTGAACATGTGGCATTAGGTTACTGGAGGTGCTCCTAGCAGAAATAGAAAGTTATATGATCAGGTTGGGTACTTGCCTAGCGAGGGTGTTGAGTAGACTTGGGATCCTCCTAAGAAGTTGTGGGTATGGATGTGTGTTAGGGCTCTTGGCACTAATACTTTTGAGTTGGAGCTCGACTCGGTCATGGCTGAGTAAAAGTGTGAGTAGTCGGATTATTGGCAAAGCTTACATTAGTTTGGCACTCAATGACTGAGAGATGTGTAGTTGCTTAGCTCAACATAAAGAGTTGGTCAATAGTGAGGATTAACTCAGCTTCAGTAGGAATTAGCTAGAATAGTAGAATTCGTTTTGCTAGTCCTTTAAGTCCCCACGCTCGAGCTTGGGTTAAAGGTTTGGTAGCTTGATTCCTACCAATCCCTTGGGGTTGATTTGGATTTAGGATCAAATAGGGTTGGTCTTGGCTCAATTCTTCATCAGGTTGGTAAGGGTTAAGGTCGGCAAGGTTAAAAGTGCCAGATACTCCATAGTCATTAAGTAATTCCAGTCGATAGGCATTGTCATTAATCTTTTGGAATATTTTGAAGGGACCTTCGACTTGGATGGACAACTTATTCTTTCTCTTGTTTGAAAACGTCTCCTTGCTCAAGTGTAACCACATTAAATCAATGGGTTGAAACTATGTTAACTTCCTTCCTTTGCTCTTTTCTCTCATCCCCTTGGCACCTTGGTTAATCTACCAAGTAACTTTCTCATAGATTTGACGAAGGAATTGTGCTTGGGATCTTGTGTCAAGGTCTTCTTATTTGGACACAGGTACACGGTCAAGGGGTAGCTCTAGATTGAAGCGATAAGCAACTTCAAAGGGTGTTTACTTGGTAGTATCGTATATAATATGATTGTAAGAAAATTTCACAACAGGCAAACAAACGTCCCAATTAGTCAAGTTCTTTCCCATTGCAATTTGGAGTAGTAATCCTAAAATACGATTGACTACCTCTGTTTGGCCATCAATTTGGGGGGTAACAAGCAATGCTGAATAGTAGTTTAGTCCTTATGTGATGCGAAAGAGTTTTCCAAAAATGGCTTAAAAACTTTAGATCTCTGTTCGATGAACATGCCATGTAATTGAACAATTTTATGCAAAAAGAGAAAAGCAATAGCTGAACCATCATTAGTTTTAGAGTAGGGCACAATGTATAACTTCTTACTAAATATATCCACGACGACTATCACAAAATCTTTGTTTCGAATAGTTCTTGGTAATCTAAGAACAAAGTTTATACTCAACTTAGTCTAAGGTCAAGTTGAGATAGCTAAAAGTATTGCTTTCCCTTATTCGAACATGTGACCACTAAAAATCTATTAAATTCCATCTCTACTATTCTTGTTTAAAGGGATTTGCAATTAACGTTAACACCTTTCTCAAGTATAATAACCCTAACCCTAAATTATTTACCAAAATCTCTTCACTTAGTAATATAATTAAGAATTGTATTAATGTACAATAAATTCCCACACAGAAATAACAACTTGTAGGAAGAATCATACATCTTATCTCTAAGTACACATGTAACTCTCTTCATTTATACTAAGATCTCATTACCCATGTGATTTCTCAATCATCATGCATAATATCATAAATTGATACCTTAGAAATATTAATTAACAATAAAAACATATAATTGAATCAAGAAAGGTAAAATTTTATTAAAAATGATCAATAAATCTAATAGTTACATGAAACTCTAGGTTCTACAATCCTAAAAACAAGAATCTTACACTATCATGATGAAATTAAAAGAAAGTTATAGCAAAATCAAGAAGTTAAACATGAAAAACCTTTTTTGTTGATAAGAAATCTCTTTAATCTTGAAGTTAGGTTATGCTTTCGCCTTTTCCCTTCTCTTCTCTTCTCTTCAAAGTCTCTTTTATGTTGAATGTGAAAAATGATGTCCAAAACCCTAATAAGTCCTTACATAATAATTAGGAAATTTCTTTTTTTGTCACCAAACACAGCTTAGGACACAGTTGTGTATCCTTAGGTTGTGTAATTCACTAACTTTAGGCACTAAAATCATCTTGGGTGAGATATAGTCCAAGGACATATTGTATAACTAACTGACCAAAAATTGCCATTTTCTCTTATTGTATGGACACGACTTAGGGACATAGTTATGTAACTTTTTGACCATCAACCCTTTTTTCCCTTTGATAATAAGCCTCTTAGTTGGACTGCTAATTATGTCTTGCTTCAAAACTTCATAACTCTTTTATTTGAGTTCTAAATTAAGTGAAACTTGATTCTTTTTTTTCATTTTCAATCCAAGAACCTGTTCAAACCTTGAAATCAAAATTTTACTCAATTAAGTATTAATTTGTTTGAAAACAATAAAAAATATAAGGGAAATATTATAAAATCACTATGTAAAGTGTATTTATAATAAGAGTTATTAATCGTAATCTTATTAATAGCTTTGCTATCCATACACATCCTCCAAGTATTATCCTTTTTTGGCATAAGTAATGTGGGCATAACACAAGGAATGGGACTCTCCCTCACATATCTTATCTTAAGTAGTTCATTGACTTGTCTTTGAAGCTCTATAGCTTGTTTGAAGTTTATCTGATAAGCTAGTTTATTCGATAGGGCAACATCGGGTATTAAGTCAATACAATGTTCAATGCCTCAAAAAGGGGATAGTCCTTTAGGCAATTGTTCGGGAAATAAGTCGGCATATTCATTCAGTAGCTCCTTCACCTCAAAGGGTAGCTCAATCTACTCCTTCAACTCTAGTAGTTGCTTAACTAGCATAAAGTCAGCATGTTGGCCTTAATAGCTTCTCAAAGCTTAGCTTTGCTTAGAACCAAAGCCTTCTTAGATCCTCAGGTAAGTTTAGCTTGTAGCTTGACAACTTGACTTAGCATTATAGGGTTCAAAGTGATCTTCCATTCATCTTTCTTGAACACATAGGTGTTCCTGAACCTATCATGTATAATTCTCTAGTTAAAAAGCCAAGGTTTGCCTAGCAGAACATGAGATGCATACATAAGCAACACGTCATAGAGAATTTCATCAAAATAATTTCCAATAGAGATCGGGAGTAATATTTACTGAGTGACATGTAGTGCTCCCTTCTCATTTAACTAATGCAACTTGTACAGCTTCGAATGTAAGATAGTCGGCAACTAGTAGAGGGTTTTATGCTCATCGCATGTCAGATAACTAAAATTAGCTTATCCAAGTCTTCAGCAAAAACATCTTTTTCAACCAGTTCATCCTCCTAAGTGGTCTCCTTCTCGGGAACAACCTCCTCCTCGGGTTCTTCATTAGTACTACTTACTTCAAGCTTTAGGACATCTCATTTTATGATCATAATTTGTCAGTTCAAGTACTGAGTAACCCTATGCTCAAACCCTTGGCATTTAAAGCACTTAATCTAACTTATCTTCCTCTTAGATTCTTGCCCCTTCTCATAAGTTCTTGGTGGCACTTCATTGTCAATTGGTTAGCCCTTCTATTCAACTCAACACTGTATTGAGCTAAAAATCTTCCCTGAGTTAGCTTGATTACATAGTTCAGCACATTGGAGGTCGGCTTAACCTATTCTTGTTCTATTTCTCTACTCGCTATTTTTGAGTTAGCTTGATTACATAGGTTAGCACATTAGAGGTCGGCTTAACCTATTCTTATTCTATTTCTTTACTCGCTAGGCTTTTCTTATAGTTTCATTTAATGTAGTAAACTGTTGAAGCTCTACAACATCTCAAATGTTGCCTCTCAATTTAATGAGAAATCTGGATACCGTTTAAGCTGATGACTCATCCACTTTATAGTGAATCATGTGTATCTAGAATTCCTGAATGTATTCATCAACAGTTTAGCCTCCTTACCTCAGCTCTTGAAGTCAAGCAAAAGTATCTTACAAATAAGTATCCAACACGAATTTGTTCCTGAGTATTCTCTTCATTTTAGGCCAAGTATTTACCTTTCTGTATCCTTTTAGGCTTCTAATGATATGGAAGTTCTTCCATTACATTACAGCATATCTTAAGAACTTTACAGCAATAGTTCTCACTTTTTCATAACCCTCATAATAGTAATAATAAAAAACACGTTTAACCTTGTTCTCCCAATCCAAATAGTCATATGCATTCCTAAAACCATTGAAGCTTAGAATTTGAAGCTTCACATTGTCAGTAGCTTGGGGGGCTCTAGTTCCCTCTTCTTCCTCATTGTACTCTTCTTCATCTCCATCCGTATTACCTAAATCAATCCTTCTTTGTGCTCATCCTCCTACTCTTCCACCTAAAGCTTGTTGAGCTGGGTTTTCTCCTCTTGTGAGTTGAGTAGCTTGGGGAGTATTTTGCACAGTCTCAACAGGTTAGAAGGCTAATGCATAAACAACTCTCGTTAAATTAGTTATGAGGTTAGCCATCTCATCAATCCACTCATTTATACTTCTAGGGGGTTTGGGGGTTTTTGTCCGTGGTGGACAAAACTGTTATTATCATCTTCAATACCAATGTTAACACTTGAGTTAGTCATTCTTCTTCGACAAAAGTCACTAATAAACTTAGAATCTAAGAGACAACAAACATTGTTCCTTTAAGCCAAACAATCTTACATACAAACACTCCTTCACTTGAAAACCCAACTTTCTTGCAAACGCAACAACCACTTCCAAAAAACAACAAGACCAACTGAAACTTGCTTTATTTTTACATGCTAGAAACAGGCATAACAGAGTATACAACTACAGTAAACCAATATGCCTTTTATTTACTCAAACACTTACAGTTGAGCTCTTCGTAACATACCATCACAATAACACTACTACTTGAGAAAGTTTAAACATAATTTACCCAAATGAAATCTCTACTCTAATACTAAAGAGATGATACATTGAGCCAAGAGTAAATAAGGGCGACGGTATCAGGGATGGGTCTATGCTTGCAAGAAGCTTGAAAGACTAAGGTGGAAAAGTTTGTGAACAGTAAAGAATGTAAACAAGCAAACCCTTGATCCGCTCTAAAAGATATGACACACTAATAGAATTATTGAAAACTTACGACATAACTCGATATGACACATAAGATAGTTCAATGAGGGTGCTCACCACCTAGCCTTACTTAAGGTTCAAGATAATAGTAAAGTAACAAGCTAGCAAAGAGTCATTTTTACAAAAGGAGAAGAGTATATTCAATATCTGATGTAAGCTCATTTATGGCTACATTTTACAAGGGTATTTATATCCAAAATGTTAGGGTAACCTACCTAAAATAGAAAAGATAAAAAGGGTACTGTCTAAAAAAAGTAATGTAAGCATAAATGAAAATGTAAAGAAATCAATTATTGGTGCTATGAATCCTTTCACGTAAGGGACTAGACATGTAACATTAGGTCATTAGAGGTGCTCTTGGTAGAAACAGAAAGTTGTATGATCAAGCTAGGTACTTGTCGAGCAAGGGTGTTGAGTAAACCTAGGATCTTCCCGAAAAGTCATAGGTATGGATGTTTGCTGGGGTTCTTAGCACCAATACTTCCAAGCTGGAGCTTGGCTCAGTTATGGCTGAGCAAAAGTGTGAGTGGTCGGATTTTCGGTAGAGCTTACATCAAGTTAGCACTCAACTACTGAAAGATGTATAGTTACTCAGCTTGACATAAAGAGTTGATCGACAATGAGGATTAACTCAGCCTTGGTAGGAGTTAGCTAAAATAGTAGAATCCATTTAGCTAGTCCTTCAAGTCTTCATGCTTGAGCTCCTGTTAAAGGTCCGGTAGCTTAATTCTTATCATCAAATCTTAAAACACCAAGATGCATTGTATGCAACTCTTAAATAAAGATAGTAACCTGTAAATATTGCATTAAATTTAAATTATATGTATTGTGTTTTCCTATAATGTGTATGTATGGTGGGGATTATATATAAGGCTTTGACTCACCCCGTAGGGGACATGTTTTTCATGTAAAGGTGCTAGAATGTTGTGGAACCTTATGATGACTTTGGATTTGATTTGTATCATGAGAATAGGGAAGAAAATAGCAGTTTTGACTATTGTGATGATTAGATTCAAGACTAATCCTTAATTGTTATTAGCGATCGATTTAGTTATTGTTTATAATGATTATTAAAAGACTTTATATTAGTTTATGCTTCCTATATATAGTTAGTTCATGCATATAATTGTTATTTGAACTATGGCTCATGTGAACTATTGTTGTGGTATAAGTGTATGGCGATTATTCATGTCTTTTACTTCAGGTCGTCACCTTTTCTCTCTCTCTCTCTCTCTCTCTTAAGAAGTGATTTAATTTAGGTTAATACAATTTGGCTCAAATTGACTCCCTAAACCAAACCATGGACATTTTAAATCATCTCAAAATAAGCTATAAGTCAAGCCTAAATATGAAAAAATTATAATTTTTTGGCTCGTTTTGGTTTCGTGAAGAGCTAGAGATGTACAAGTGCAATAAATGAGCAAACCTAGCCTGACTCACTTTGGCACTTTGGCCTACTATTTAAATGGATTATTTCATTTAGTTTGCTTTTTGAATAGGCCAAAAAACTTGACCCAACTGGCTTGTAGGACAAATGTGTAAATAGGCTAAATGGGCTAATCCAAACTAAACCACTTTGACCCATGGTTAAATGAGCCAAAAGCACTTTGTTCTAACTCGCTTTTTAAGTAGGTTAAGTAAGTTAATTTGCATGTCAAAACCCGTTTGGTCACCTCTATGGAGAGCTTATTATATTGGAACTTTTTACTTTTTCTTTTTCCTTTTTTTAAATCATCATGTGCAAATTCAATTAAAATTTCATGTCTTTTGTTGGTCATTCCAAGCACCATATGTTTATGTTTTGCATAACAAATAAATCCTTTTGTTATTGCATTCTCTCATGATGTTGAAAATGTTAACGTGAACCATACAACTCCGGTCTGGCATACTTGTATGGAAATATAGGAGATAATTGTGTCATAAACTAATGTAGCTTAACCGAGTTAAAAAATTATGCATAAACTGAACATATATATATATAAACATAGAGGACTTTAGGTCAATTCTCATAAAAAACACATGTTGTATTTTGTAGTAGAAGTCGTGTCAAAGAACGGGATTAGATTGCTTGCAATGATCGAAGCACCCATAATCCTACATGGACCAACTTGATATCTATGAAGGTTTCCAGGAAATTTTCCGCGAAAATTCGCTTTGGATAAGTTCACTCACAATCTCGTGCACATTGAACAGATCTTGGTGTCAAAGAGTTAAAGATTTAATCAAGAACGTTACCAGAAACTTAGATGCGGCAGCTGAAACTGGTAGAAGCAAAATGTCACTCGTCATTTGTGAAAGAACTAAGTTTTGAAATGCTGGTTTTCCACCAATCTAAATTATCGAAACCGTCAATTTTCTTTTGACGTGTTTCCTCCAAATTTTGGTCTGGCTCGCGTTAACCATCATCATTTTCCACGGCTTTTACGAACTTTTTCCAATCCATATTTTATCTTCCTCTGGAGGATAATTCAAGACACAAGCACTAGTGTTACTAATAACTTCATCAACCTTTTATCTCTACATCTTTTAAGGTAAGAGAACATGTTCCTTAGCAAAAATGAGGCATGTTCATAAAATTCAAATCAAGGAAAACTACACATTTTTCATATTTTCAGGCTTGCTTCTACCTTGTCATTGTCATAGCATTATGTCATACACTTCATTTTAAATCGGGGATCTAACAACAATAACCACAACATCATCATCATAGTTTTTCCAAATGCTTCCATTTTTCTTGTAATTGATCGAATCTACATCATTCTACTGCCAGTCCTTTAATGATGTAACCATACCAAAAAGTTCACAAGAACAAGAGTTAAATGTAAAACACAATGATCATAACGTCCTCCCTGTTATCTCATGAAATTTTATCAAAACTCTAGATAAGATGCTTGCATTTTCCCAATCAATACACAAGAAACTGGCGTTATCACGCTTGATAGTGAACGGAGGGTCATCATCTTCCAATCTTTAACGTGCTTTCTTGAATCCATCGGAAAAGAAGTTAGACGAGATATATGCATGTTGAAGGAATTTTATAGCTAGAGTGTGGAGATCAATTATATGCTTTGTTCCTTTATTCATAGCGTATTCCTCATTAAATAATTTATTTTTTCCAGTTCGAACAAAAGGGTTATGGATTTGGTTGAACATATCCTCTACTAAAAGACACCCAATGATGAGAAGTGCTGATATGCTTCTTTCATTTATGAATTACATATTGGTTCTTGTACTTTCTAGAAAGTACAAATTAAGGAAAAATTACAGCTAAACGTAGCTAACCATGAATTAAACCATGGTATAAAAAGTTCTCGAATTGTACAAATCTTATCGTATTTAATAAAGAAGACTAAAGTTGAGTAGCTCGTAAAATAAAAGGGGATCATATTTATGATTTATTTTCCCTCAAATTTAATAGCACAAACAGTCACCCTAATTTAAATTACAATAATATTACAAACAAAACTATTGACACTAAGATCATCAATCAAACAACACATGATAAATTAATAACCAGCATACAGAAATGGGTCTTCAGTTTTCTAGATTTCCTTATTGAATGATCTGCTGGTTCATTCATTTCACAAAGCACATCACAAGTAAAGAAATTTTCCCATTTTCCGAATTCTTTGGGCAATCTAGAAACCTTCCCGTCTTGGCTTGCAAGAATCCCATTCTTCTATCGACTAAAGAACCATCTGTATTTTGTTTGAATGTTGCTAGAAAAGGACATGTCTAGTCTAAGTCTAATACGCACGCTTAAGATCTGAAACGTTACTACTGCTGCTCCTCAAATATCAAGCACTTCGTAACTTGTACCTATATCGCATATGCTCCGTAAAGTATAAATCCTGCAGTGAGTACAAGGTAGGATGATGCAATACCTTGTATCCCGGAGGCGCATTTTAAAAATTAAAACCAAAAGTTACTCTAGGATCTTCAATACCCAATCTAAAACCTATTAATCGTATAGGGTTCTATAAGTTCCAGATTCTGATCTCAGCCATGTCCATAATTTATTCTTTTTCACCATAGGCCTGATCTGGCAAGCAGAAGGCTTCTTGCACCTGACCACTATATATATACTAATCACAATAATAGTTAAATGTTTAAATATACTTCAATAAGTCTTTGACTACGAACAAAAAGAGCAAAAAATAAGCACGACAAGTCCATATGTAATTTATTAATATTGTCTCATTATCAATAAAGTATAAAAAGCTTGTTAGTAACTCATTCATCATTTTTTAGGTTTCGAAATTTGCCTAATTTCTCAAAACATTCTCAACAGTAAGGATAAAAAAAAAAAAAAAGGCGAACCACCATTAACTTTGCAATCCCCAATCCATATCTCATGGTTTAAGTTGTAATATTCTTACATCATCACCTTAATTTTTCCATTCATATAAGGCCATATATAATTAATTCACTCAAGGCATCACAAGATGATATATTACTTACAGAAAGAACAACATATGAAAGGATCAAATGTTTGGAATCAAGTTAAATTGATGATCAAATTTTCAAGTGGTTAAATATAATTAAGATTAAAACTAGGAAAATTGTAAAATACAACTAAGATTTTAATCCTCTATGTAAACTATTTATTAAGTGTTGATCCTCTATTCTAACCATTTGAAAGTTTGATTTTTGTTTCTATATTTTCAAAAAAAAAAAAAAAAAAAAAGAAAATGCTAACAAGTATAGACTGTTGTGGGGAATTTTTGAACTTGATTACTTAGGAGCAAAGACCTATTGATTCTAAATTGATTCTAACAACAGATTGTAGAATTGATCATTTGGATCTTTCCATTTATAGACACAGATTTTGAGCTTATGATAACTAAAATTTTAATCCTCTATTTAAATCACTTATCATAGCTTTAATCCTTTATTTTAACTACTTGAATATTCAATCATTTATTTGAACTATTTATTATAATGTTGACATTCTATTTTAACCACTTAAAAGTTTGATCATTAATTTAAATTTAACCTCAATCATAAATTTTTTTTATGTAATTTCCTCATTATTTATATGTCCTCCTTTCATTTATGCTAAGTATATTGCTAGTATGGGGTCATCACTAGTAATTTATCCACCTAAATGACATGCATTACCAAGTCATCTAGAATTCATTTTTCTCCTTCTCAAGGGTGTAATTGATTGAGCTAACGAATTTGATTGGTTGAATTTCCTTAGAAGGCAACTTGCTAAGCACTTGCCTTAATTCAATACTTTAACCTACATTTCGTTTATCGATCTCTCAGTAGACACAAATATTCCATTGATCATTCTCTTTAGTTCTATCTCCATTTTGAAAACTTGGTGTAGAGGGCCAAATTTAATATTGGACTTCAAGCCCATTCATTAAATGAATTTAACTCATTAAGCTAAGGTGACAAGGTTTGATGAACCAAGCCCATAAATTATCGGGATGATCAAGAGAGTTTTGGCATGATAGGCTTGAAATAAGACCTGTTGGATCAGTCCATCCAATCTAACCTTTCTTGGTTTGACTTATGCTAAAATAATAAATAAAACCTTCATCTAGGCTTAAACCCATGAAAATGGCTCACTTAAGATCCATTAATTAAGGGCTTAAATGTTAACCATTAATCACTATCATAATCTGATGAATATGATCAACTACCATTTCCTATAAATACCCTATTCACATCCTCATTTGAAAGGGAGAAAAAAAACCCCATTAACACCATTATTCTGCTAGAATCTTGGTTTAAAGATCAAACATTTAAATACCTTAAAAACTCTACCCAGCTCTTCATCAATTCTGGAGTTTAATGCCATCGCGCCCCTCCACCTATCACCATACATATTAAAGCCTTACCAAGATTGCTTACTCCTTCTCCCTATGCTTCTCTCCTAATCATTCTGTATAAGTCACTTAAGTCATTTTCCTAGTCACGTATAGCACGACTATATACGTGGTACATATGTGACCCTTGCATTCGTACCTACACCCCCTGATAGGAATCCGGCTATTGGGCCTTTAACCCATAGCTAAGCCCGAGGGCTAGAGGACTTAGCAAAGAGAATTCTCCTACTCCAGCCGAATTTTACCGAAATGAGTTTCTCCTTGCTATTGATCAACTCTACATGCCAAGTCGTTTGATTGCCCACTTCTTGGAAGTTATATGTTGACTTGAAGAATGCCCAAACTGCAGCCAAACCTCGTGCACCTACTAGGTCATGTTCGAGCCTACTACTTGGCATTATTCTTGCCAAGAGGCCAAGAAAGTTGCCTTATACTAATTCTCAGCCACTCTTGTTCAGATGAGCCCACATCTGCTCAGTACCCTTACTCGATTACCCAACCAGCTCGTACTTCTTTGTCTACATCCTCTAATAACACCACCAATACATTGTTGCCATGTATCTGGGACCTCTTGTAGAATTTGCTACTCTAATCATTGCTTTTCCATAAATATTCATTTTTACCTTTTTTATACTTTGTACATTACTTCTTTAAGATAATACTCTTTTTGTCTTTTCCTTTTTAGGCAGGTTATCTTAAATTTTTGAGTATAAATACCCCTTGTATATGTAGCAGTAGATATTTGATTATTATTAATATACTGGATATTCTTTATTTTATAAACACTATTTGTTTACTCTCATTTCATTCTTATCCTAATCCTTAAGCAAGGTTAGGTCGTGAGCAGCCTCATCAGACCATCTCGTATGTCATATCGAGCTAAGTCATTAGTTCTCGAAGGTTCTACTGTTATGTCATATCTGTTAAGGTTGTTCGTAGGTTTTGCTTACTTTTTTTTCATTCGTTTTTCATCCTTACATACATTTCCCCATCACCCTTTCAAGCTTTTGACAAACTTAGATCCATCCTTGTGACTAACCTTGTCTATTCTTGGTTATGGTTCACATCATTTTAGTATCAAAGTAGAGGTTTCAGTTAGATTATAGGAGTTTGTTTCAAGGTTTTATCTATACTCCATTTTAGGCGTGTAAAATAGAGCAATTTTTTTGTATTGATTTAGCTGTTGTGTCTGTTGAATATTGAGCTTCTAGTTTGAAGGGAATGCATGTTGTTAGATTTGGAGAAGTAGTGTCAGTTATAACTTCGACTTGAAGATTTGAGGTCAAGTTTATTAAAGAAAATGATTGAACCAAGTATTAACGCTAGTGTTGGGGATAACAATAGTGGTGTTGTCCACCATGGTCGACAATCCCAAGGCACCCTCAAAAGTACTGACGAAAGAGTTAATGAGGTGACTAATCTCCTAGTAGATTTAACTTGAGCAATTCATGAGTTAGCTAATTGACCTGCTGAAGCTACTCATAACACCCCATAAGTTGCTCGACCTATTAGATGTTAGAACCTAGCTCGATAAGTTTAAGTTAGAAGAGAAGGTGGATGAGTGAGAAAAAGAATTGACTTGGGAGAAATGGACGACGTCAAGGAAGAAGAGTACGAAGAAGAAGAAAAGTGAGCTCGAGCACCATGAGTATCCGACCATGTCAAGCTTTAGATTTTAAGCTTCAATGGGTTTGGAAGTGTGGATGAATACTTGGATTGGCAGGAGAAGGTGGAATGTGTTTTTGAATATTACCAATATGAGGATTACGAAAAAGTAAAAATTGCTATTGTTGAGTTCTTCAAATATGCCTATATAGTGAAAGAATTCCCAAGCTATGAGGAGATAAGAAGGATACATAGATATTAATCCTTGGCCTAAGATGAAGAGAGTACATAGAAATAGATTTGTGTCAGATACTTATCTACAAGACACATTTACTCGGCTTTAGGAGTTAAGACAAGGAGGCCAAACTGTTGACAACTATATCCAAGAATTCCAAATGCTTATGATCGACTGTGAAGTGGAGGAATCACCAGCACAAATAGTCTCTAGTTCCTTATCGGATTGAGGAGTGACATTTGGGATATTGTGGAACTCTAGCAATTTACCACAATAGATGAAGCCATACGAATTGCTTAACAAGTGGAAAGGTAAAGAAGCAGCTGAATACCAACCCAACCGTCGACTAACCAACCTGTTCAACCAAGCCAACTTGTTCAGGGAAGCTACCAAAGTCAATTGAGTACCGATCCAATCTAATGAGGGGATGTCAGGATTGACTAGAAGGGTTAAATAGAGGGTGACGTGCCAACTTGAAATACAAGAAAGGGTGAGGATCTAAAAGAAAGATGAGCTAAATCAAGTGCTCTAAGTACTAAGGGTTTGGACATATGGCTACCTAGTGTCCGAACCGAAGGACTATGGTCATCAATGGTGACACTCTAATGCTGGAAGTGGAAAGTATCGATGAGGAACCAGAGGAAGAGTACATCACCGAGAAAGAAACTTCTCAGAAGAATGAATTGGTTGAAGAGAATGTATTTACCGAGAACTTAGATCAATTGATCCTAGTTGTCCAACGAATAACGAGCATGGAACCCTCACGTGAGGAAGAACTTGTTTCATATCACCTATAAGGTGAATAACTACCTGTATGAACAAATTATGGATAGTAGTAGTTGCACCAATATGGCATTAGTCGATTTGGTCACGAAGTTAAAGTTGCCAATTATTGCACATTTAAAGCCATACAAGTTATATTGGTTGAATGAGAAGGGAGCACTACATATCACTTGGCAGGTACTACTATTGATTACAATTGGAAATTACTCCAACAAGATCCTTTGCGATGTGCTGCCCATGTGTGCATCTACGTGTTAGTAGGCTGACCATGGCTATATGATAGAAGAGTTATACATGATGGATACAAGAACATCCAAGTATTTAAAAAGGATGGAAGGAAGATCACACTAAACCCAATGTCGATGAGTCAAGTTAACAAATTTTAGGAAAAACTTACTCGAAGATTGAAGAAGACTCTGATGATGAGTAGAGCCGAGCTCCAAGAGGCTATTCAAGTCAACACGCTGACCTTCATGTTAGTCAGGAAACTCTTAGAGTTGAAGGAGCAGGGTGAACTACCCCTAAAAGTAAGAGAGTTGCTAAATGGATATATCGATCTGTTTCCTAAATAGCTACCTGTAGAGTTACTCCTTATTTGAGGTATAGAGCATTGCATTAACTTGATACCTAGCACTGCCTTTCTAAATAAGCTAGCTTATTAGATGAGTCCTGAATAGGCTTTTGAACTACAACAACAAGTCAATGAGCTACTAGAGAGAGGGTATATAAGGGAGAGTCTTAGCTCTTGTGTTGTTCCAGTGCTCCTAGTGTCAAAAAAGGATGGTACCTAGAGGATGTATGTTAACAAACGAGCTATGAACAAGATAACGATCAAATATAAGTATCCAATCCCCAGGATAGAAGATATGTTAGATGGATTGAGTGGAGATAAGATCTTCAGCGAGATTGATTTGAAGTTTGACTACCATCAAATTCACATGAGGCCTGGAGATGAGTAAAAGACTACATTCAAAACACGACATGGGCTCTATGAGTAGATGGTTATGCCATTTAGCTTATCGAATTCCATGTGCATTTTCATGCGACTGATGAACCATGTCTTAAGAGATCTGATAGGAAAGTATGTTGTAATGTACTTTGATGACATCTTGGTATATAGTGCCAACTTGCTAAGTCACTATGAACATCTCCATGCTGTATTAGATGTCCTCCATGCTAAGAGATTATTCAGCAATCTTAAGAAATGTTGCTTTGGTTAGGAGGAAGTGGTATTCTTAGGCTATGTAGTAAGTGGAGGAGGTTTATGAGTAGACCATGAAAAGATTCGAGTAATCATTATGTAGCTGACTCCTACTACTTATGTTGAGGTGAGAAGTTTCTACAAACTGGCTTCCTTCTACAAAAGATTCATAAGGAATTTCAACATCCTTGCCGCACCCCGTACTAAGCTAACGAAAAAGAACATTGACTTTAGATGAGGAGAAAAGGAGGAGAGAAGCTTTTCTTAGGTGAAGGAAAGATTGACCTCTACACTTGTACTATCTTTGCCTGACTTTGAGAAAGTATTTGAGTTAGAATGTAACGTGTCAAGCAATAGGATAAGTGTTGTCCTAACGCAAGAAGGCCGACCAATCGCCTACTACATTAAAAAGCTTAGGGGACCTTAACTAAATTACTTTGTGTATGATAAAGAACTTTTAACACTTATTCAAACACTCTAAGTATGACATCATTACCTACTAACGAAAGAATTTGTCATCTATACTAACCATAAGTTCTTGAAGCATCTTCAAAGTCAGACTAAGTTGTTAAAGCAACAAGCAAGGTGGGCTAAATTCCTTAAAGGATTCAATTTTGTCATCAAATATAGGTAGGGAAAGAATAACGTGGTTGCAGATGCTCTTTCAAGGAGACATGTACTCTTAACTAAACTACAAACCTGGTTGTTTAGGTTTACAAGTATTAAGGAACAGTATTCCAAGGATCCACACTTCGGGCCTATACTTGGGCGTTGTGTAGATGAAAGGACAGTGGACAAGTATCATATGAGAGATGGGTACTTATTCTGATGAGGAAAATTATGTGTGTTGACCTATTCACTGAAAGAGCTGTTATGCCCTAAAGTCCTAAAGTCGCAACAGTTCCACCGTACAAATCATTCTATGATAGTAATTGGCTTCACAGTAACTAACATAGACATGATCTATATAAGGTGTCAACGATTCTTTGCTTTGAAGTAAACAGTCTAATTATGTGTTTAGTTAAAATTACAGCAATTATCACAAATTTTAGATCAATATACATAATTATATGTAAATTCCACAGAACTTCCCAAGAAACTCTACATAAACATAACAGTTAACTAATTTACATAACGACTATCAGTTTTTCATTCTTAAACTATAAAGGACACTCTAGCTATATATCCACTGCTAAGTGAATTGATCCTCACACCTCAAGCTTCAAAAGAACTAACCTCTAGATAGTTGTAGAGTGGCATAATACTCGAAGTATTTAGAAATTAGGACCTGCAAAATGATCTATACAAGTATGAGCAACTATAGCTCAGTAAATTTAATTAGAGACTCATGAATGTATACATATATAAACAAGACTATCAAGCAATTATTTTCATGCAATGCAATAAGTAAGTGTCATCACACAACGTAGTTCGGTTCGTTGTGAAATCAAAGAAATTTCACCTGCTCTAATTCGAGTTAAGGAGTTTTCATGTTATGTAACAACTCGCAACCAAACCCAGGTTTGTGCAATGGAGACACTACTCCTCCTAAGACTATCCTTCGAACCAATGCCCTTATCCTCATCGCAACCTTCTTTCCTGTCACTTAGTTTGGTTAAGGCTGAGAAAAAGACCAATTGCTATCCAATGCTATCTTTATCGAAAGTATCAATGTTTGGTTAGAGAATTCTAATGATCCCCTAAAGGGTTGCAATGCATGACAATTTAGGTCATTAGGGTCCAATAAGGATAAATTCCATTTAGGGTGTTCAAACAATTTCACACCAGTTCAGTCGTAACATAAAATCAATCACATTACAAATTTCAGCACGAATTCAGATACTCAAACACATGCATAAATTACTTACAATCACAATCATACACAATCTTAAGTCTCTAAGTACCATAAAATAATATTCTAATACAATAAGTAATAACCCAACTTACTTGGAATTCTTAATCGGTCGATCACTTAATTGTAAGCCGGTTTGTCTCTGGGTATCTTATAATACAAATAGGTTTTTTTTAGTTCTTATACTTTAATAATTCATATTCTAAGTTATAATTTAACTCATTTCTCCATGTATACCTATTATTTACTAATGATTTATTCTACCTTATTTCAGGGTTCGGTTTCTAAATTAAATTCTAGTTTTGATTTTGGAATCTTAAATATGCTTAAATCCTAATGTGAAATTAATCACATTAAGCTCGAGTATTCTAATATCATATTGGGTCTTAATTTAGTGTTCTAAACTGTTTGGTACATGCTAATCCTAATTAGAGTACCGGATTTATTCCTGATGTGAGAAAATCTTACTTCTTTTTATACAATTACCTAAAATTAAATTTTGTTTCAGATTTATTATATACTGATTTTTATTATTATATTATCTAAATAAACCTAATTTTTCATATTTATTAAATTTCCAATTCTATATATTCCTAATTTCTTACAATTACCACATAATTCCTTCGTTAATTACACTTAACACTCCAAAGGCTAAGATTAGGTTTCCACATTAGAGATTAATATCTCTAAACATCTAATTACTATCTAAATCAGTAATTAATCACTTAATTACCTAATTAACCCAAAATTACCCAATTTTTCCATCATTTTAGGGATAAAAATTTAGTTAAAAATTTCGAAAATTAAATTTAAAAAAATGGCTCCATAGCACTGTTCTATATCACTTAAGCATTTTACAGAAAAAATTTGAGCTCTAAACTACACTCTTAAGCCTTATTTTTAGTTCTAATCATGCTTGGTTTTACTTAATTTATTAAGAACCCTATATTTTCAGATGTGATTAAACTTAATCACTATTTTTTCCTAAATCCACATACAATAAAACTTCAAAATAATAAATTTCATAATTTTCTGGATAAAATAAATAATTTTAAAAAATTATACAAAATCGGAGCAAATAACAGACTCATCCGGTCTGATAACTTTTAGGCTTCTAACACTGGTCTAAGTGTGTCAGCCGGTTTAGATGGTAGGTCTGGAGTAAGGTAGTGGTGGTGGCGGCGGCGGCTCGGTCCCAAGTGGTGGTGATGTGTAGGTTTGGTTCATTAACTCCTACTGCACAGTTTTCTTATTTTTTTCCTAACCTTAATTTTTCTCTTCCAATTTCGATGCTCTCAATTTTTTCTGACTTCTAACTGTCCAAATGAGCTTTGTAATTTTTTTCCTTATTTATAGAGCTTTGTAATAATTATTATGTATTAAATTGGACAAGATATTACCCAAATCTCTTAATTTTTGCCTTTTGTGTTGCTTGATTTTGACTGGCTAATTTTTCTTCTTCAATTCCTAACTTGCCATGACTAAATCCACATCCTTCCCTATTCCTCTTATTTTTTCTTAATTAATTAATAATTTTTTAGCCAATTTAAGTAATTTCGCGTATTTTTATTTATACGTAAATACATGTAGGGTACATGTGAACATTCCTAATTATTATTTAGATTATTCTATGATTTTTAGTATACATATAATTTATCTCTAATAATTTATTAGTTATTAGATTACACTTTCCGCTTTTTCGATAATTAACAATTATTATACTTAAATTTTGAAAATTTTATAGTCTCTTATTTTATTATTTATTTTCTTAAATTCAAGTTTACGATATCGTTTTTACTAATATTTCTATCTATAGTTTATAATTTAGGTTTGATCGAGTCATTTAATCGATCGTCCTAAACTTTATGTACTAAGTTCAATCCTACGATCATTTGACTTAACTTTAGAGTTTACAAGAGCTGCTGATGAGGAAAGCCCACAATAGAGGTCTCTTGGGACACTTTAGGGAGAGAAGGATGTACGAGCTATTGAGTAGGCATTTCTTCTAGTCGAGAATGAGGTGAGACATGCACTGGATTGTTGAAGGCTATGCTATACATAAAAAGGCCAAGTGCCAGGTTGAGAAAGGGAAAGCAATGCCTTTGCCTATACCGACGAGACCATAGATTGAATTAAGCATGGACTTTGTTCTTAGATTACTACGAATTACTTGAGGTAAAAATTCTGTAATGGTCGTTGTTACTAAATTTAGTTAGATGGCACACTTTGTGCCCTACAACAGCGATGACCTTAACAAAAAAGAAATTTCTAGGTCTCTAAATTTTCCTAATTTCTCAAAACATCCTCAACGGTAAGGAAAAAAGAAAAAAGAAAAAGAAAAGAAAGGAACAAAAAAGCGAATCACCATTAGCTCTATCACCCTTAGTCTATATCTCATATTTTAAGTTGTAATAGTCTTTCATACTCCATGCAATGGTGATGACCTTAATTTTTCCATTCATATAAGGCCATATAAGCCTCTTCCCATATAATGACTATAAGTTTGGAACATTTTGCACTAGGTGGTTACCTTTTACACATCAAGGGAAAGACACCACAAGATTATATATCATTATATAGAAAATAACAGGAAGGATGATCAATGTTTTGGAATCAAGTTTAAATAGAGGATTAACTTTTAAGCGATTTAATATATGTAGAATTAACGTTATAATAAATGGCTTAAATAGACGATTAAAACTAAGGAAGTCATGAAATAAAATTAAGATTTTAATCCTCTATTTGAACCATTTATTATAACATCAATCATTTATTTAACTACTTGAAAGTTAGTTATTTCTTTTTGTATTTTTCGACCAAAAAAAAAAAAAAATGCTAACAAGTGCAGATTCTTACCATGAATCTTTAAACCTAATCACTTATAAGTAAAGACCTATTGTCTTTAATTTTGATTCTAACAACTAATTGTAGAGTTAATAATTCAAAACTTTCAATTTATAGATATGGATCTCAGGCCTATAAATACTAAGATTTTAGTTCTCTATTTGAACTACTTATTATAATAGTAATTTTTTATTTTAACCACTTGAAAGTTTAGTTCACTATTTGAATTATTTATTAAGACATTGATGTTCTATTTTAACTAATTGAAAACTAGATGCGTTATTTGAACTTAACCTTGAACTTTAATATCTTTCTATGTCATTTTCCCATTGCTCCTTTCTTTTATGCCAGAGATATTGCTAGTTTAGAGTTTAAGGGTTGTAAACCTCTAGATGCTAATCACAAGCAATTTCAACCAATAATCAACATGCATCATATTTACCTAATGTAATAATTTACAAATTTGCATGAAAGAAAAAGTAGTAGAAATCAAGCTTTCAAGTTAAGATAAACACAAAATCAAACAATACGCATATGTGTGGACCAATACTAACTTGCAATATCAAACAACCAACTACTTCCCTTTATTCAAGGTTTAATTTCTCCACCTAGACGACATGAATTAACAAGTCATTTAGAACTTATTTTACTCCTTAAGGGTGTGGTTGATCGAGCTAATAGATTTGATTGGTTGAATTTCCTTAGAAGACAACTTGTTGAGCACTTGCTCATATTGATTACTTGAACCTACATTTCATTCAATTGATCTCTTAGTAAACATAACTATTTAATTGACCATTCTCTATAATTCTATCTCTAATTTGAAAATAATATCTTGGTTTAATTGAAATTCTTTCACTAAGGAGTAAAGGTAGACATGGGTCAGGTTGGACCTATGGCTCGATACTGCACTAGATCGCTGGTTGCGATTATAGGTTTGCCAACAATACATATATACATATATTTATGTATGAATATCTATATATATAATAAAAGAATTTGAGTGAGTCAATGTCTTGCACAATCCTACAACTTTGTAACTTCACATAGCCAACATATACATACATACAAACATACACATATACATACCCCCTCTCTCCTTCCTATAATTACATGTACGCAAACATATACATACACATACACATTTTCTCGCTCTTCTCTTGAATCTCATTTGCTTGTATTTCCATATATTTATAAATATTAAGGTTTCTCTATCGTATCAATATTTACAATAAACATTAGCTTCTCTCTCAATAGTGCTCCTTGGGACCGAGCCGCCACTACCACATGCCATTAGAGTGGCACTAACCATAAAAGTTAAGAATCAATAAGAGGTGTAGAAGTCAACTGCTATGATGAAACGTTGATTTCGCTTCAAACATTGCACAATATGTGTAAACTTGTGATTAAATGCATGGAGAATTATGGTTAAACATGTGTTTCAAATAGTGTGACCATCTCTTTTTTAGGCTTCATTATATCATTATTAGCTGCATGTAAATGATATCCCCATCTTCCATTTATTTTCTTCAGTCCTTATTTCGTTGCATGTCATACACATTTTTGAACACTTATACCAGTCATGTAAGATTTTATCTATGTCGAAGTTGGAAAAGTTAGTTGGCATAAAAAGGAATAGAGAGTAGAGAAAATTAATGGAAGATAAGGATGAACAACTACTTATATGTAACCAATACAAGTGCTATCAAAAGAGATGACAACATACTTTGCCACTCATTTAACTTTGAATATTTTTTAAGCATTAGGTGATGATTTCTTATATTCCATTTTATGGTATCGGTACTAAAATTAGTATCACACTAAAGTTGTTGTCTTCTTTGTCTCTCCTAAGTTCTAAGAGAACGTCACAATAATTATATGTGAAACCCCATAATTAAGCGTCCCACATGGATTATGGGAAACTATGGTATTAATTTATAAAGTCATGGTTGTAAACACCTTGTCAACACAAGTTTAAAACTTTTGAGCCAAGTGGTTGAAATGGGCCTATTAGTATTTATTAGCTTAGCTATTCACTGCTTTTGGCTTGGACTGTTACATTATTACTTGGAAAATATTAATAATAATAATGCTACAACAATTTCTACATTTAAGTTATTTTGTAGTGTTACTTTATAAGCATTGCATATAGAGGTAGGACTATTACCTCATTTATTTATGGTATTGTGACATCTTGTAACAATAGTAGTATTCCTATGTATGTACATATCATCGAGTAAACGAATAAATTTATGTTATTTCACATTAACATTTTAATATAAAAAAGGAATAAGTGCAATTATAATTAATTAATAAATATTAGTCTTTTTCATTGAAATAAAATCATAGAGTATCGATAAATAAGAAATGGAGGAAAAAAGGAAAAAAAGAGTTGGTTTCATTGGCTTATTGGTGATAGAACCATGCCTAGAGTTGATATGAAACCTAGGGCCCATGATTTGGTCCTAGACTCCTAGTAAACCTTTAATGAGACCCTAATGTGGTGGTTTTGATTGGGTTTAGGTTAGGTTTGAACAAACTAAGGTCAATGCTTGGGTTTACTTGGGATTATATACTAGAATTCAAAACCAACCCTTTTGAAACCTCAACACTAATTTCGTTCCCTTATCCAATTCAAAAGTAAGTTGAAACACTTAGATGAATGTCATAATTAAAATTCAAGCACAAATTTTTCTATCTCCATTTAACTATCAATTAATAATCTAATGTGAGCTCCTAATTTAAACAATAAACATCTAGTTGCATTGTTCATTGTCATTCCTTGACTTCCAGAGTTCCAATCTCGATGATTAATCAAAATAATGCTATAAGAAGTGACAATATTACCATCCACATCTCAGTTTCTAAATTGGATCTTAATTCTCTACCTAAGGATTTCATCCTTTATTTTTGAATCTTAATAAATCGGCAATCCCACAATTTTACTTGCCTACATCAAGGAAGTGGTCGATTCACCGTAATTAGATTATTTGTGGTATGATCTCTTAAGTGAGTATGATTGGATTATGGAGTTCTCAATTGCTCACTTTTTGAAAGTAAACAAGAGTGAGGGGAAGAGGTACTTGGGGGTCCTTTTAGATGCTTTGAAGTTAATTTACAGTACAATTATTTATTTATTTTAAAAATTATGTAAAGAAGGAAATTAGTTGGAAAATTGTATCATTTTGTGTTAAGTTGTACCTATTACATGTCCAAAGTTATACCCATTCGACATAAAGTTCCTAAACTCAACATTTTATAGCTAAAGAGTAGACATCAACGAAAATATGTCATGTAAATTACATCTATCAATTGAATTTGATATGAACTGCATACATAGCATAGTTGTCATTGTAAAATTTAGTCATTTCCATTCGAATGAAGTTTTATTAATTTAGTCATACACGTAGTCCATTAAATGAGACCTTGTATCATTTTGAAGGGCTTATTTGTTTTTTTTACTTATTTATTTATTTCCAACTATTATGTATACGAAGAGTTTGGGAAGAGAAGAATTAAACTCGATTTATTTCATTAAGGGACCAGTGTTTATATCATTAGATTGTAATAATCTTGGCTCTCCCTTTTTCTCTGTTTTTATACTTTATTTAGGAAAATTGGAAACTAAATGTGGCTAATTGTAAACTAATCCATGACTTAAAAGAGTTTTCGAATTGTACAAATTTTATTGAATTTAATAAAATAGACCAAAGTTAAGTAGCTCGTAAAGTTAAAAACAAAGGTACTACTGATTTTTTTTTTTTTTTTCTCAAATTTAACAACCCAAACCGTCACCCTCGTTGAAATTCTAACATTATTACAGAAAACTATAGACACTAGGGTCATCAATCAAACAGCGCATTTAATAAATCAACAACCAGCGTGATCCTCAGGAGTTAGCAAATCGTGGTTATGATCAGCAACAAAAGCAGTAACATGCCATTGCTCCGAAGTAATCCCAGAATCAGAAACCTTCTTGAGTGCAATCCTGAGGTGAGCATTGCACTCACTTTTCATTGAAATTCTATTCCTTTGCATTTTAGAGGGATCAATCACTTTCAATGGTGGTCTTCCGTGGCGATGGCAGAAAAAATCACGCCGGCAAATCTTACCATCTTTGTTGATAAATCTTCCCTTTCGAATAGAAAAACCGTTTCGAATCGCATAGTTCTTGTAAAAAGAATAGGCATCTTCTTCGCAAAGGAAACGCTGTCCAACAAAAGGTTCATATTCTTTGTTCTCTTCGCTAGGCTTCCTTGCTGTCCCGTTGTTCCTGCTAGTGAAAAGGTTGCAAAGCCTCAAGCTTGTGTCCACAATAGGCTCGTCCAAGTCCAAACCCATTGCTCCATTGCTCTGATTGGATCCACTCCCACTAGATTCCTCTTGCGGTTCTGCATAGATATTTAATTTTGATAAACATTCCGACAAAAATAATCCGTAAATAAAAATAACATATAATGCGAATTTTTGGCATTCAGGGATAATTAGGTAAGGTTTCTTTCAGCAATTTTCATACATGTAAAAATAGCTACAATCAATGGAACTGAACATCTTACCAGTCGACCATGGGGTTAGTTACTATAAAAGCTGGAAGGCTAGGAGTCAAAGTTGAGTTTTAAATGATGTTTTGTCTGGTTTTGCCATGAAACTAAAAGATCTTTTTTATGTTATTAACCAATGTCAACACGTATAACAAAACATCAGTCGACAAAATACTACCTAAGCATATATAATAAGATGCCGCACCCACCAACCTAGAGGACCATCTATTTGTTAAACTATTACACTTAGTCAACAGCAGTATTATTAAGTCTATTAATTATGTTAATTTGAAAATTGCCTAATTAATAGCTTAACAGAGACAACTAAGTCTGCATTACACAAGTGTTTCAGATGAGAATGTTGAGTGCATCCCAAAAAGGAAATAAGAAACAATTCATTAGTTGTAACATATACCACTGAAGTGGTAAGTAATAGGCATAGATCAATAAGTACGGGGGAAATCGATACACGTCACATTTTTCTTTATTTTTACACAACATTAATTATGTGAAATAGCTGTTACTCCTAATGAACTGTTATCAAATGTATACAAGTGTTTATATAAAATGCTCCTAAAGAATCATTAATTCAACACTTACGAACTTATTTTTTCCTCACTTAAAACATCGAAATGGAAGTGAATTTGACCGATTTCCATGCAAAATAGGACACTTCCAGACTAGGAAGAGAAACAAATTTGTTGCGGAAGACGAGTAGTCAAAACTCACGTTCTTTTCCATATACTTGTTCTAAAGGGCATCCAAAAAAATCCCACATTGCATCCACTTTTATCTGCAAGACCTGGTGTGTGTGTGTGTCTATATATATAGGAGAAACAACTTAGTCAATTTAGGATAAGCGGCCTTTTGTTTTCGTGCATGGCATTTATAGAAACCCCAGTACTACAAGTACTTGTGGGGCAAGTTATACTGATATGGCATTTATGTCGGACCCAACTAACTTCATTGTTGATTACCAGACATCCTGTCAGTGTCTAGCGTCTTATGATCCACCAGCTTTCAAGAGAACAAATCACAACTTCCCTCAAGACGATCTCTCCCATAAGGGAATTCTCCTAGGATCCAATGTCTTATTTATTGTCTCGGGTTTGTGACCTCTAATCATAAATGGCTACTATCTTTCTTGCGAGCAAAGTTTACATCTTTCGATTACTTCGTTGGAATTCACATAGCAGCAAGAATTTATATCATTCTATTTTCTTTTTACCAGCATTATATTGTAGCAAGTAGTATTTGAATTAATTAATTAATGAAGACGTATAATTGAATCATGGAATGAAAAAGAAAAATTGGAAATTTTGTGGGGTTAATGATTTTTATGAGATTCAACAAATCACGATATTTATTTAACTATTAACCGGCCATGTCTAGATAGTTCAATGTTTAATCAGCAAATAATTAAAAAAAAAAAAGTATTCATGTAAAAGGTACTCTTAAGGAAAATGATTTTTTTTTTTTTAAAAAAGAACAATTGAATAATTAAACAGCTGATGAAGCGATATTTCATTAATTGATTTACAAGTTATGAACTAATACTACACCAGGGTTTGTACACACCTGTCATGTTTTGTTGCTATAACTTTGCCCTTATCCGTGTAACTAAAATGATCTTAAGGAACCGTGTTGATATTTATTTATAAGTGATAAAAGAGTAATGAAATCCCCATATGATCATTCTACATGATATGCTAATTTTCTCTATCTTGGGGGTTTAAAAACAGATTTAATATAAGCAGTGTTAGGCAGTGTTACCTCACTACCTCATGTAATAGAAAATCACTCTCCAGGGTGGCAATGCGTCATAGGTATTGTTAAGTTTTGCATTTCTTGTCAAGTTCAAATTATTCGACAAAGTCAACAAAATCAATTGAAAAAAATAATTATCTTACTCCTTAATCATGTTAATCTGTATTGTAACAGAACCGTATTTGGGTTACTAATGATGTTTCCACATCGGGTTTGTCTTCTAAATAGTTTATCAAGATCATAACAAACCGTGTTTGATTAAGTTGTTTTGTCTTAAATGGGAAGAGATTATCAATTTTCAGTTATGAAATCAAAGTCTATAAAATTACATGATTCTGAATTCCCTTTTTTCAAATTATTTCTAAACAAGTTTGCGAGATATTTTGCTAATTAAAAAGTTTCTCTAATTTAAATAATTAAAACACTGTCTATTTGTCATGATTGATATATAGTGAATCGCAGTCATTTACTATTATTACCGTACTTCTGAAGGATAAAGTCTCACGGATTGGTGAAAATATGGTTATGACCAATCCTCTAAAATTCAACATTTATTTTCTTATGATGTAGATTTTCAGCAAACAATTTGAAGAGCCTATGTGTTACAATAATTATAAATACTATCAGTAAGGGGGGGACATACCATTGCAATGTCCAAAAAAACCAAAACGTAAATCGTGTAAAATGAGAATATATCCTCTAATAATATATGAATCTACAAGCAACTAACAAACACACCCCAAGATAATATTGATTATTAAGAAATATGCAAGAAATAATTAAGTTTAAAATTCAAAAGAACCTACGTCACGAGAGAGAGGGAAACATGGTTATGTGCAAGTTTCAAAAGGACGCTAGCCATTAGGATTTTCTTAAGGCTGATCTAATTTGTTCCCTAAATTCTAGTACATCAAATCAAACTCAGATTGAACAGGAAAACATGTCTGTAACAATTTTCCTAGGTTTCTCTCTCTCTCTTTTTTTTTGTGTAAAATCTGTGAAGCCGTGCACCTAGATTTACTTTGAAAGATTTGTTATTAAAAGAATGTATATAGCTCCTTTAAGGCTTCCTATTTGATTCTACTAAATGATGGTAGGTGTTGAAATCCATAGCTTATTAATGTACTAACTACTACGTCATTCTAAAGTGGTTTCTAAGATTAAAAATGTTTTAGCTATTTAGCTTAAAGTTTATACTTTGTCATCCGTATATGACTCATCTGTATCCATCAATTGTATAAAAATGGCGACAATAATTAATGAAGAGGACTATTGATAGTTTCTTAAGCAGGAAATTAAGAGTCTTATTTCAATTCAGTGGCTCAAGAGGACGTGGCTGGTGTCAAAACTAGCATGGAATGGAGCCATCAGAGAAGTGCACGGTCAGGTACGCATTCGTGTACTCACACGTCTGGATTAGTTCAAAGAAGAGGGAAACATTCTTGGTCAAGAGACACCGTCGTGTAGAATGTACACGCTAGTATACAATTGATATGCTGTATTTATTTTATTCACGGATTTGCCATTAGTCTAAGGTTTCTTTTACATATATATAGTTTCTTATTCATTGTAACAACAGATATGAATTTACTAGTTAAATCAAATACTAGAGAGTTTATCTCTATTCCCATTCTTCTTATTAATGTGTGTGTGAGTGTGTGTATATATATATTTATATATGTATGTATATATATATATATATGTCAATTCTTTTCAAATTGTGGTGAATAATCCTTTGGTTGAATCAACTAAGCATCATATTAGTTGATTTGATTTAAACTTTTTTTTTAATTCAAATTGTGTACCGTACAAATTAGGATCAAACAGAAACTATCAATTGATCTCATGTATTATATCGAATGAGGTGAATGTAGGACAGGTCTTGATAGTGCGTCATGTCGTATGAGAGGTCAGTTATATCCTTTGATTTTTAGCATTCACATATATAGAAAAGCCATAAAAATATACCTTTTCCTAAAATCAAGTCCTTACAATCTCAAAAGGATAGAACCTTTGTCTATTGTACGACCTTAAATGGGTCCATCCCGTATCAACTATGTAAGCCAACCAAACTCATGCTAGTCTAGCCTTTAATAGATTTAATTGAAAATGAATGAAATTAATAAACCTTCTCCTTTAAAAGGTCTCAACATTATTCACCACTCTCTAGCATTTTGAATTAAATGTTGAAGTAGAAAACATTAAGAAACAAGATGCAAAAGCCATTCTACTACTCGCATGATAATTTTGTGTAAATGAACAATCATTTTTACTTATTAACTCGAGAAACTAATGTGCCTAATTTCTCTACAACCATTAGGGCTTACTCGAATTTGGGGATGGGTCCTTCTTATAGAGAGGAAATAGGAATGGAAGGTTTCTAGCACAACCGGAAGGTAAACCGAGAATATGACTCACCAAGTTTTGTAATCGAGCTCTCACCATATACCTAATATGACTCACGATGATGGTAATGAGGCCACTCGTCATAATTCCCAACCAAAATAGGGACTAAATAATAGTAAAAGATAAAGTTCAAGCATAATGCAATGAGTTAGAGAGGAAAACAAATTTCATTAATGAAGAAGAGCATGCATTGGTCCTTATACAACTACTAATTTAGAGCAGCTTACTAAAATAGGAAAATAATAACAAGGGATACAAATTAAGAGGATTATACATGTACAAATGCTAGGGTACAAAAGGAATATCTAGAAAAGAAATCCCATTGGTTGGTGTCTGATATGATTGTTAGAATACGTGTTACTCAATCATCAATTGAGCGGTTGGCGGAAGTTGGCACTAGTGTAGGTGTTGAGTTGGCTTTGTCGCATGTTGCTAATAGATTCGTAGTTGAGTTGATCGGCTCGAATTTTGAGAGAGGTGGAAGCTCATTATTCCTAAGCTACTCCCACTCAGGATGGGATTGGGGTAGAGGTTTAGTGGCCTTTATAACCTAGAAACAGCTTGGCAAGTAATGAGATGGAAATCCTCTGACATGGTTCAACTTTGTCCTTCCAAAACCTAGCTTGCTAAAGCCTGAAGTCCTTTAAACATTCTCCTTATGATCGGAGTAAAGCTTGGTAACGTAGGCTGGGAGGTCAGTAAAGCTAGATTGTAGTAAGGAAAGGTCGAATTCTCATTAGAAATGGACTTTTCTTTCTTATTTTCTTCTTCTTCTTCTTTTTTTTTTTTTTTTTTTTTTTTTTTTTGCAATACAAAAACATAAGCCATAATTACTTTAGGATTAATACATCCTCTTCGATCATGCACTATTGCCATAACACAATATTTATTTGATTAAAAAATGGTATCAATGTATCATGTATATATATTATGCTTAAATGATGAAAATGTTGCAAATTCACCATGAGCATTTTGTAAGTTATATGCTGGGTTTTCTCATTTTTGGTGCTAAATAGACCTAAAACATCATTAGTAGACAACAATCTCATCATAATTAATGAGATGTCTCGCTTTTATGATTTAGAGGTAAAACAAATTTGGAAACCTAAAGGAAAGGGAAGAAATTCCAAAGTTTATGATATTAAGCTATTTTTATGAGACTTGACATCACACCCTCCATTTAACTATTGATAGAAATAATCTATTGAACACTAATATACGGATCAAATAAAAGGAGCATTCATGTAAAAGCAATTTGACATCTACATAAGACTTGTGTAAATAAATACTTTTTATTGCTTTCATAACTTTCTCTTATCCTCAAGAAGAAAATGGTTTATAAGTAGTTAGCTTTGATAATTATGCATAAGCAATAAAAGAGTGAATGTAGAAATAGATTATCAATTATGTGTTTGAAGTTTAAACCATTTACTTGGAATGCTAGATAAATAACTTAGTCAGTACTCGTGTTAATTATGAGCATCAAAAGAAAAACATTTTCAAGAGGTTTATGGCCGTGAACATTGTTGTAATCTTTTCATGAGCATGGAATTGAGAAAATAAATTTACAAGAGATTCACAGCCAAGATTACGGACATGAACATGGGGCGTGATCTATGGCAATAAAGAAAAGATTAAGATTAAGTACAAGAGGTTTATGGCCATAAATCATGGCCGTGAGCCTTGCCTATGATTTTTGCACCAGTAAAAATCATAACATTTCATGATATAAGGTCTAGATTAATTTGTAACTGATTTTTGTCCAATTTAATGGATATAATTTCATTATTGAATCAATATAACTCTTAATGAAAGGTTATGTACCTTCAAAGCATACATTATAAATGAATGTTTGCAACTCTGTTTTTCTTCTTTCTTTTTTGTGGGAATTTTCATTTAATTTTTTGCAAATTCTCCTTCTTCAAATGCTACGAAAATAAATTCTTCTTATCTATGTTCAACATGCCGTTTGATGTATTGATTTTTGCTATTCATATACCAAGATTTAGTTGTATATTGAAGGAATTCCGCACTTAAAATCTCATAGTGAACTAAGTGTAAGTTCATAAATTCTCTAAGGAAAGTGATATCAATCATGTCTTTAAGTCCTATTCATTTACTAGACCATATTCATATTTCCTAACAAAGAACTCTTGATGGCGATTGTATAAGATGATTCTAAGTTCTATGTGTTATATGGTAAAATATGTTAAATATATATAATTAATTCATGAAATTAAATTCAATAATAACCTTATTTCTATTAGTAAATCACATCTCCCTTCATTTGGAGATGGTGATGTATCATGGATATTGTTCAAGTTGCATTTCCTATCAATTCTGAATTAGTACTAAGAATGTATAGATTTGATTTTAAAATGTTATCTTTTTTTTTTTTTTCAAATTCAATTGTGTTTCTTGTTGAAGCCAAATGATATTTCAATTATCCTAATCATGTTCGTTTTGCACTTATCTCCATTGATAATCTCTAAAGTCATGGAAGATCGTGCTCAAAATGTGCTATGTTCGCATTTAAGACTAAGATTATTAATTTTTCCATCTCTATATCAAAGTATACAATAAAATCGGTTATTTGATTTTGAATTTTCTTTGGATTCTTTTAACAAGTTTCCAAAATATTATGCTAAATTAAAGAGGGCAAGTTTCTAGCTTAAAGTGCATGTTTATTTATCCAATTAAATATAGAGTAGATTGTCATCATTTATTGTTATTGTCATGATTCCAAATGATGAAGCCTCACAAGTTTAGGAAGATATAGTTGCAATATTTATGTGCTTAAGATGTGTATATGTCATGGCCCAATTCAAAAGGGCCCAAACTCAAGAGGTTCATTTAAGCCCAAACCAGATAATCTAGAATATTCTAGAAGATCTAGAAGATTCAAGAATAGGTGGTAAGTTATGGTAGGCAGATGCATTTAATGTAAAAGTAAGTAGGATTAAATTGTAATCGTTCAATTTTGTATATATAGGGAAAATCCCCTTAGTTGTATTCATTCAATCATTTGAGTGAATATTATTTACATCGGAGTTTCTCTCTCTACTTTCTCTCTCTAAATTCTATGAGTATGTTATAGGTTGACTTAGCCTTCCTTAGTGTAGTCAGGAACGCTAAGTGTCGCATAGGTACGAGTGAAGGAATCCGCTCATGATAAGTGCTATTAGAGCTAGGTTAGAGACTACTTGTGTGGAAGATGTCATTTGGAGGTGATAACAATATTTTGATGGTTGAGGAATTGGTTGACTAGGATGACCACTTGTCACGCCCCAAAGCAGCAAAGTCATAACAGTCACGCTATACAAACCATTCTAAAATAGAAATTGACTATATAGTTGCCATCTTAAACCTAATTTACAGAAGGTATCCACAACTAACCCATTTTGAAGTAAACAGTTCATAAATTAAATAAACTGTTTACTTATGAATTTAAGAAAAATAAATATTCAAATTAAATTAATCTGAGTGTATTTACGAGATTTAGCAATCTAATCACGATCTAATTAAGTAATTTGTAAACTAATGCTAAAAGTTTTAAAATAAATCTAACTAGAGAATGAATTTGGTCTTCTGTTTACATCCTTACTCCCCAAGATCCCATAGTTACTAGCATTAAGGTGATTATAGGCCACTTCATCGCCAGTACTTGCAACAACAATTATAGGAATGTGGATAACCATAGCTTAGTAAGTTAGGATAGAGACTTAATACCATACAGCAAACATAAACAAGGTTATCAACCAAATCATTTCGTTAAATGCTATGCAGGTACAAGCAAATGCCATCGCACGACGTTGTTTGGCCTATCGTGAGATTAGAGAAATTGTGCCTGTTTTAATCTGGGTTGAGAAGTTACCATTAATGCAACAGCTCATTATCAAACCTAGGCTTATGCAATAGAGACACTACTCTTCCTACGACTACCTTCAAATGATTGACTTCACCTTTGCCATGATCTCCTCACCTGTCACTTAGTTCGACTAAGGATGAAGAAGGAACCAATTATGTTATCTAGTGCTATCCCTTTCGAAGGGGTTGGTATTTGGCCAAAGAATCCTAATATTCCCTTAATGAATTGTTATGCATGCTCAATTTATATTTACAAGTCATATATTTAGTTAGGTCCAATTTAGAGTGATTAATCATTTCATACAATACAAGTTAAAGTAACACATCAAAATCATATCATTAGCTCAAAACAAGCACAATCAAGTTCAAGTTCAATTTCAAGCCTCCAAAATACAACACTATATTAATCTCAACTTACCTTGACTCCCCACTTACTCACTCAAGTTATGACTTGCTCAGTCAATCGCCAATGATCCCTATAATACCAACGTTGTCTTAGTTTTCATATAACTGTTATAGATTAGTTTTTATCCTATAATACTTATTGTTATCTTTGGTTTAGGGTTTAATATGTCTAATTATTTAGGTTCTCAAATCTTTTATAATTATTCTGGGTTTGGGGCTAGGTTCGGGTTTAGTTTCCGTTTCTATTTCGATTTCTAAATTAGTTTCTAGTTCAATTTCTAAGTACAATTTTATACACGAACCTTGGAAACTCGTTTTAACCCATAATGTGAAATTGATCACATTATTTTCGGGTATCCTCAATATTGTTTTTGGTCTCTAACCTATGTTCTAGTCCGTGCGGTACATTCTAATCTTGATTTAACTACTGAATTTACTCTCGATGTGAGAAAATTTTACATTTTTCATATAATTACCCTAATTTAAGTTTCCTACCAAATTATATATATATTCCTATTATTAGTATAATATCAATTTTTATTCTAATATTTTCTATTTATTATATTTTCAATATTTGCATATTATGTATTATTACCTATTATGTACATAATATAAATCTAATATTTCTATTATTCCAAATATCATCTCCTAATATCAATTAACATCTTAACATATCTAAATTCATCCTAAATCAGATTTTACATCTAATTATCCCAAATTATAAAATTAATTTAAAACATACCATTTTTATCTATTATATATATACTACACAATACCCTAATAATTACATCTAACAATTTATATGGTACGAGTATCATACTTCATCAAATTTCAACATCCTAAAACATGTAATTATGTACTAAATCAGTTACTTAATTAGCCATTTAATTACTTAATTAGCCTAAATAACTCATTTTATGCATCATTTTAAGACTTAAAAATTATCAAAAAATTTCAAAAATTAATTTTTGAAAAAAGACTTCGTAGAACTGTTATATATCATCTAAGTAGTCTACACAAAAATTTTGAGTTTAAAACTACACTCCTAAGCCTATTTATTTCTAATTCAAAATATGTTCAATTTTACATGATTTCTTAAGAACAGTATATTTCTAGACATAAATTCATCAAAATAAATTTTTTTCCTAAATCTACATACTAAAATATTCTAGAATAACAAATTTCATAAGTTTCTAAATAAAATTAATAATTTTAATAAATTTCATAAAATTGGGCTGAAATCGGACTCACCTGGCCGTTGGGATTCCGGCCATCATCGGTGGTCCTACGGGTATCGACCAAGTTAGGTGGTGGTGGTGAAGTAGTGTGGTGGTGGCCGTTTGTTTCCAGGTGGCCGTTGGGCTTGGGTTTTCTTCTAAAACCTTAATTGCACAAATTTTTTGTAATTTTTGTAAAAACCTTAATTCCTTCTAAATTTCAGTGCTCTCTAATTTTCTAGGGTTTTAAATTGACAAAATCAGCCTCTACAAAAATTTGGCTATTTATAGAGGTCTTGGGGATTTTTCGTGCATTAAATTGATGTGAAATTAGTCTTATCCTTTTCTAAATTACCTTTTTTATTGGCTAATTTTTATTAGTTAATTTTTCTACTTTAATTTTCTGCTTGCCATGCCCCTATTCCAAACATTTCCATAAATTTTTTCATTTTTCCTTAATTATTTTTTACTTTTTTTTTTAATTATTTAACATTATTTTAGCCTATTTTGTATGTTTTAAGTAATTACGTATATTTCTACCTACGTATATTTCTACCTAAATGTAAATTCATATATAATACAAATAAATACTTCTAAATATTATTTAAATTATTTTATGATTTTTAGTGTACATACAATTTATTTCTAGTGATTCATTAGTTATTGGAATGTATTTTATGCATTTTACGCATTTTTTATAAATAATGAGTAATATACTTAAAATTTGGAAATTTTATATTCTTTTATTTTATTACTTATTTTCCTATATTCAAACTTATGAGATCACTTTTACTAATATTTCTATCTTTACTTTATAATTTAGGTTCGATTGGATCTTTTAACCGATCGTTCTAAATTTTACAAACTAAATCCCAAGTAGCTAATTGTGGGGCTTACACCGTTATGTCACTAAGTAGAGGGCCCGATCCCGAGACTTGATGAATTTCCTCCTTAAGAGGATGGATAGGACGAAGCTAAGCATTGTTGAAGCTAAGGAACAATTTGATGTGTCTCAAGGCAGCTTTGAGTAGATGGAAGAGGAACTTCGAGGTGAGTTCCAAGGTGGCACTAAATAGAGCAATTTAGGAGCTTAAGCACTCTAATGAGGCGATTGAGGGGAAGAATGAAGCACTCAAAGCTTGAGTTATAGCTTTGGAAACTAAGGAGGAAGCTTATGAAGCTAAGATGGATACTGCAATGGTGGCCCTGCACCAGGAAATTGAAGAACTCAAGAACCAACTGGCAGCATATCGAGTGGTAATGACGAATGGAGTGACCATTTAGCCTGTTCATAAGGTCAATGTACCTAAGCCTGAACCTTTCAATGGGACATGATCGGATTGAGAGGTAGACAACTTCCTTTCAAGGATGGAACAATATTTCAATGCTATAAGAATCTTGGATGACTTTAGGAAGGTACGTACTGTTACTATGTATTTAAAGGATTCTGCTATGGTATGATAGCGTAGGAGGGCAAACGAAGTCCACACTTGGGCTAGTTTTATACAAGAAATCAAGGGGCAATTCTCCCCCCAAAATGCTGCTAAAGAAGCAAAGGTGAAGTTACATCACCTAACTCATAAGAGTGACATCAAGCAATATGTAAAGGAATTATCGGAGTTGATGCTAGAGATCCCAAACCTAAGCCAAGATGATATTCTGGTGATGCTTTTAGACGGCTTAAAACGTTGGGCGAAGTTGGAGCTAAAGCGAAGAGGAGTAGAAGATATGTCTAAGGCCAGAGCAGTTGCTGAAGGCCTAGTAGAGTTTAGGAAAACAGAATTCAAGACCCCGATAGGCAAGTGGAAGGGGGGAGTTAAGAAAGAAAAGAGTATGAGTGCATCAAGGGGGAAGGCTAAGATGAAAGAGAGAAATAATGATCGAAGAAGGACTTGAGAAGGAAAGGATGGGGAATGGTGGAAGCATTGAGAATTGAAGTGTTATTTCCACAATAGGCCCCATTATGCCAGGGAGTACCCAAAGAAAGCTCAGTTGGCAGCAATTATGGCAAATGAAAGATTCGATGAAGGGGATGAGGCTAAACTAGGTTCTGTGCGACTACTTAGTGCTATGAAGTCTTAGGTCGTTGAGAAGCGAAAGAGGTTAATGTACACTAAGGTGATGGTTGCTGGTAAGAGATAAATGCCCTTATTGACTCTAGGGCATCTCATCATTTCATCTTCGAGGTAGTAGCAAGAAAGCTTGGGTTGGAAATAGAGAAGACCAAGATATGGCTTAAGACTGTAAACTTAAAAGAAGTTCCTACTAGTGGAGAAGCTAGGGAGATAGAGCTCTAAGTGGGAGGATGGAAAGGGAAGGAGACCATTGAAGTAGTACCTATGGATGACTTCGAATTTATGATTGGAATTGACTTCTTAAATCATATTGATGCACTTATTATTCCGCATGCTAACTGTATTTGTATGCTTGATATTGACTCTCAATGTGTAGTTCCTATCACAAGGAAATCTAGTTAGGCTACAAAATTCCTTTCCGCCATGTAACTAGCTAAAGGCCTTAGAAAGAATGAAGTTATGTTGGCTGCTTTGAAGGTAGAAGAAGAGATGGAAAATCAAGAGGCAATTCCACATCAAGTGGGGGAGTTGTTAGCAAAATTTAAAGACATCATGCTTAAAGAGTTGCCAAAGAAGTTACCTCTAAGAAAGGAAGTGGATCATGCAATTAAGCTAGAACTGGGTGAAAGGGCTCCTGCTGCAATTCCTTATTGTATGTCCCCACAAGAGTTAGAAGAATTAAGATGACAACTGAAGGAGTTATTGGAAGCCGTGGGGTTCTAGTTCTCTTCCAGAAGAAACATGATGGATCTCTCCGGATGTGTACTTACTACAGGGCTTTGAACAAAGTCACTGTGAAGAATAAGTACCCCATTCCATTGGTATCAGATTTGTTTAATCAATTAAGAGAGGCAAGATATTTTTCAAAACTGGATCTACGATAGGGATATCATCAAGATGGTTAGCAGACGAAGATGAGCTAAAAACCACATGTATCACAAGGTATGGTGCATTTAAGTTTCTTGTTATGCTGTTTAGGCTCACAAAAGCCCCAGCTACTTTCTACACTCTCATGAATAGAGTATTGGCACCATTCTTAGATCATTTTGTTGTAGTTTACTTAGATGACATTATGATTTATAGTAAGACTATTGAAGAGTACATAGGACATCTTCGTGCAATTTTCTTAGCCTTAAGGGAAAATGAATTGTATGTAAAGCTACAAAAATAGGCCTTTTCAAAAGAAGAAGTAACCTTCCTAAGGCATGTAATTGGCTAGGGGAAGATTAGAATGGACAAAAGGAATATACGAGCCATTCGAGAATGGAAAGAACCCACTAAGCCCACAAAATTGAGGTAGTTCCTAGGCTTAGTCAATTATTATAGAAGGTTTATTCATGGATATTCCCAAAGGGTTGCTCCCCTAATAAATCTACTTAAGAAAGATGTTTCATGGGTATAGGGTGAAGATTGACGAAAGGCATTTGACACATTGAAGGAAACAGTTACTGAAGAGCCAGTTCTTGTGCTCCTTAATTTCGACAAATCATTTGAAGTATGCATAGATGCTAGTAAGTATGTCATTAGTGGGGTTTTGATGCAAGAAAACCATCCGATAGCCTTTGAGAGTCAAAAGTTGAACGAAGCAGAAAGGCGATACCCACTACATGAGAAAGAAATGACCACTGTAGTGTATTTCCTTTAAGTTTGGAGACATTACCGACTTCGTATGAAATTTGTGATCAAGACCAACAATGCGGCAGCTAGTTACTTCCAAACTCAAAAGAAGTTATCCCCTAAGCAAGCTCGTTGGCAGATATTTTTAGTAAAGTTCGATTTTGACATGGAGTACAATGCAGGTAGGACGAATGTTGTCGTAGATGCCCTAAGTTGGAGGGTAAAATTGCCTGCTATCAGTAGCCTCGAGAACAACCTCTTAGAGAAGATTCGAGAAGGGATAAAGACCAACTAGTTGGCTAAGGCTCTGCTAATGCAATGTAAAGAGGGTAGAACAAGAGGATTTTGGGAGGAGGATGGACTAATATACATAAAGGGACGACAAGTGTATGTTCCCCACTCATCACCATTAAGGAGAGAAATATTGAAAGAATGTCATGATTCGAAATGGGTAGGCAACTTGGGAATATACTGAACTCTAGCCTTGGTTGAAGAAAGGTATTTTTGGCAACATCTAAGGGAGGATGTTGAGAATTATGTCAGAACATGTCTCGTATGTCAACAAGACAAAGTGGAACAAAGGCCAACTCCTGGACTATTAGAGCCTTTACCTATTTCAGAATATCTTTGGGAAAGTGTTTCTATGGATTTTATTGTAAGTCTACCCAAGTCAAAAGGATATGGTACTGTTGTGGTAGTAGTAAATAGGTTCTCAAAATATGCAACCTTCATTCCAGCAACAAAGGAGTGTCCCGCTGATGAAATGGCCCAATTGTTCCTCAAGCACATAGTGAACTATTGGGATTTGCCTAGAAACATTGTAAGCGATCGGGATGGTCATTTCATAGGAAAATTCTGGACTGAACTATTCAAGCTTTTGGGTTCTGAGCTAAACTTTTCTACAAACCTTCATCCCCAGTCGGACAAACAAATAGAGAGGGTGAATGCATTAGTGGAGCTCTACTTAAGGTACTTCATAAGTGCGAATTAGTAGGACTGGTCTAAGTTGTTAGATGTGGCATAATTCCCTTTCAATCTATAGAAGAATGAATCAATGAGACATAGTCCTTTTGAGATTATCCTAAGGAGAGAGCCACTGACTCCCAACATGGTGACACTAAGGTATACAGGGTCTAATCCATTGGCATATAAATTTGCAAGAGAATGGCAAGAGAACCAAGACTTAGCTCAAACTTACTTAAATATGGCTATCAAGAGAATGAAGAAGGTTGCAAATAAGAAGCATCGGCCAATGTAGTATTGAGTGGGAGATCAAGTACTTGTGAAGTTACACTTGATCCAGCAAACTAAAGGCCAATTGCACAAAGGATCAATGAGACATTATAAAGGACCATTTCTTATCATGAAACGAGTGAGACGGGTATTGTATAAGTTGGAGTTACCCCTAAGATTAAAAGTCCACCTAGTGTTCCTTGTTAGTATGCTCAAACCATATCATAAGGATAAGGACGACCCAAGAAAAACAATTTCCCAAAGGGCTCCAGTCAGGGTTTAAGAATCTTACGATAAAGAAGTTGGAGAAATTATTGTAAATAGACATATAAGAAGACGAGGCCACTCCCTTAGACATGAGTATATGGTTGTTTGGAAAGGAAAGCCGGAGAGCAAAGCTAGTTGGGAACCTATGGAAGCTCTGTGGTAGTTTCCAGAAGAGATTTAGAAGTTCTACAAAGAAAATGTAACGAAGACGTCGTCGAATTAAATGGAGGAGAATGTCACGAGACAATTCAGAAGGGCCCAAACTTAGGAGGTTCATTCAAGCCCATACCGGATAATTTAGAATGTTCTAGAAGATTCCAAAGTAGTTGGTAGGTGGATGCATTTAATGTAAAGGTAGGTAGGATTCAATGGTAACCATTAGATTGAATTGATCTTAGCCATCCATCTCAAGAGGCCTCTTGTATATATAAGGGAGATCCCCTTAGTTGTATTCATTCAATCATTTGAGTGAATATTATTTACATTAGAGTTTCTCTCTTTAAACTCTGTAAATGTGTTACAGGCTGACTTAACCTTCCTTAGTATAGTAAAAAACGTTAAGTACCGTATGAGTACGAGTAAGGGAATCTACCCGTAACATGTATACCATTAACTTGAAAATCTTGTGCACTAAAAATTTTAGTAAGTATTATCAAATTATCAATACGGGAACAAAGCATCTCACCATTTTAATGCTTTATAAAGCAAAAGGGTCAAATTTAAAAAATTAAAAGTAATTGCTCGAAGAGTATATAATTTTATGTATAGATAATATTGTTTAGTAAACAATATACTGGAATCAATAAATTTGAAATTCAAAATAGAAACACAGACCATAAAAAAGTAACAAGGTTGTAAGCAATCTTAAACAGGTTGCTACTTATGGATTTCTTTGAAAGTATTATAGTATATTACCTTAAAGGGTTCTAATGCATTAAATCAAATCAAGTCACATATTGAAATGTGAGTTCATAACAATTTTGGCAAGCTACCAATCTACTATTAATTATTAAGTCTCCAAGAAAATGCTACTACAAAATGTTTCAATAACTTATAAAAAAGATGTGATAAGAAGAGAATTGCATAGTGTTTTGATACTTCCCATTTTATATTATTGTGAATCCTTTCAAATCTTGTAAACTTAAGGAGTAGAATGCTATAGTCTCTTAGCTTAAAGCCCATATTTACCTTTTCAAATCCATACTAATATCTATCTCATTTATAATCATTATCTATACAACAATTGGGAGAATGATTATAGAGATTCATCAATGGCCTCATGCTAGTAAATGTTTCAATAGCTTAACCTAATAACAAATATCTTGAATAATAATAAAGATCATTCAAGTAAATTTGATACAAATATATATATATATATAGGCAAGTAAAGCATATAGAGTAATAACAAACAAGCTCCTACATGAAGAGTCAATCTATGTTTGTGTTTAATGAATCAATCTGTATTCTATCATAAGATTTTTTAAATGACTTTGATTTTGTAAGCGTAATAAATAAAGTATACATTATAAATAAATCGATATAACTCTTAATGAAAGGTTATGTACATTCAAAGTATACATTATAAATGAACGTTTGCAACTCTATTTTTCTTTTTTCTTTTCTACAGAAATTTTCATTTTATTTTCTACAAATTCTTCTTCTTTAAACACTACAAAAACAAATTCTTCTTATCTATATTACAAGTATGGTTTGGTGTATGAATTTTTGCTATTCATATATCAAGACTTAGTTATATTTTTAGAGAATTCCTCACTTAAAACCTCATAGGAAACTAAGTGCGAGAGTCGTAAATTCTTTAAGGAAAGCAATATCAATTGTGCCTCTAAATCCTATTCCTTTGCTAGACTATGTTCATATTTCCTAACAAAGAACTCTTGATGACCATTGTATAAGATGATTCTAGGTTCTTTGTGTTGTGTGATAAAATATGTTAATAATGAAATTAATTCATGTCGATAAATTCATTAGTAACCTTATTTCTAGTAGTAAATACATTTCCCTTCATTTAAGATGGTGATGTATCATGGGTATTGTTCAAGTTGCATTTTGCATCAATTTTGAATTAGTACCAAAAATGTATTGATTTGATTTTAAAATGTTATCTATTTTTTTTTTCCAATTCAGTTGTGTTTCTTGTTGAAACCAAATGATATTTCAATTATCCTAATCATGTTCATTTTGCACTTTATCTCCATTGATAATCTCTCAAGTCATGGAAGATCATGCTCAGAATGTGCTTATTTTTGCATTTTGGGATCAAGATTATCAATTTTGCCATCTCTATATCAAAGTATACAATAATACAGGTTATATAATTTTGAATTTTCTTTGGATTCTTTTAACAAGTTTTCAAAGTATCGTGCTAAATTAAATAGGGCAAGCTTCTAGCTTAAAGTGCATGTTTGTTTATCCATCTAAATATAGAGTAGATTTCCATCATTTATTATTATTGTCATGACTCGAAATGATGAAGCCTCATAAATTTAAGAAGATATAGTTCCTCTAAAATATAAATACTTATGTGCTTAAGATGTGTGTAAACCACCATTAACTTGAAATTCTTATGTTAAAAATTATAGTAAGTATAATTAAATTATCAATATAAGGACAATGGCATCTTACCATTTAAATGTTATATAAAATAGAAGGGTCAAATTTACAAAATTAAAAGCAATCACTCAAAATGTATATAATTTTATAAGTGGATAATATTGTTTGGTAGACAATATATTGAAATCACTAAATTTGAAATTCAAAATAAAAACAGAGATCATAAAAAGGTAACAAGGTTGTAGGCAATTTTAAATAGGTTGCCACTTAGGGATTTCTTTGAGAGTATTATAATATATTACCTTAAAGGATTCTAATGTACTAAATCAAATCAAGTTACATATTGAAAAGTGAAACTAACTTCATAACAATTTTGGCAAGCTACGAATCTACTGCTAATTATAGAGTCTTCGAAAACATGTTACTACAAAATGTTTGAATAACTTATGAAAAAGATGTGATAAGAAGAGAATTACATAGTACTTTTGATGCTTCCCATTTCACATTGTTGTGAATCCTTTCAAATCTTGAATTTTTCAAGGAGTAAAATGTTGTAGTCTCTTGGTTAAAGCCCTTACTTACCCTTTTTAAATACACACTAATATCTATCTCATTTATATTCATTATCTATACTAAGGGAGAAGGATTATAAAGATTCATCAATGGCCTCATGCTAGTGCATGTTTCAGTAGCTTAGCCTAATAACAAATATCTTGAATAATAATAAAGATCATTGAGATAAATTTGACCAAAAAAATTGATGATGGCGTGTTTTTTTTTTTAGCAAGTAAGGCTTATAGAGTTATAACAAACAAGCTCCTACATGAAGAGTCAATCCATATTGTATTTAATGAATCAATCCATATTCCATCATAGGATTTTTTAAATGATTTTGATTTTGTAAGTGCCATCAATGGAGTAAACTTAAATGGAAATCAATCTAAGGCTCTTAAAAAGAATGACTGCAAGAAAGATATTGATGCTAATCAAATTAATAATTCAAATGAAAATTTGTAAAAGTTTGCCTTAAAGACATAATAACCGAAGAATTGTCATATAGGATATTCACAAGCCACTCTAGCATTAGTTGATAATTTTGTATAAATGAAAACCGTCTTACTTATTAACTCATAAATGGGCTTTCTTTTAGTTATCCAAAAAACATAAGCCATAATTACACCATTTCTTAAGAGTATGTTGATATTGTGATTAATTGATCAAGGAGTTGTAAATTCACTATCAATGTTTTACAAGCTATTAGTTTGGTTTTCTCATTTTCATGAAACAACCTCTTACTTATTAGGATACAATAATCTCATCTCAAGTAATGAGACATCACACTTTTATGATTTACAGGTAAACAATTTGGAAGCCAAAGGAAAGGGAAAAAATTCAGACATTATGTTGAATATTAAAAATTAATATAGAAACCAAATAAAATTGAGCATTTATGTAAAAGTAATTTGATGTCAACATAAGAATTCTAAGTAGATAAATAATTATCGATTGATAAACTACCTCAAGACATGAATTTCTATGAAGTGATTCATTAACTCCGAACCATACTACTTTATTGATTTACTCATCTATTGATTCACAATTTTGGACTATAGACTCCAAAAGCCCATTCCGACCTTTGTGGACTGTAGGCCAACTAGTCTCAATCCGTGATTATCGAGCGTGATTTTTTGGTTTTCATTTTCTTTAATTCAATCTATATTGAGCACTATATCCATTCAGTATAGATTCTCAACTAAGATTTAAGGAAAGTTGGTTTTCTTCTTAATTTAAAAAAAAAAAATTAGAGTTATCACCCGATTGGGATCGAGAAAACGGTTAAGTTATAACTAATTGGATAGATTAGTTATAGTTAGCTATTGACTTGTACCAAAACTAATTTTGAAAATTGGTGTTTGAAAATGAGAGATCTTAAGTTCATAAAACAACCTATTAAACCTTAAACAAGTAACGGCTCAACTTTTCGAATTTGAATTTATTTTTCAAAATACCTATTTAATTTGAAAGATGAATTCTAATTTATAAGTAAAGAAAATTAAGTTTATTTACAAAAAAGATAAGAAAATATAAATTTATTTACAAAAGGAAAAATAAAAAAAAATCTTATTTTAAGTCAACTCGTCAATGCTTATGTACCTTTTAGAAGGGATCAAACATTAGGAAAACATAACTTAATCAATTTATTTTAATTTTGAAATTTGTCGAATATATGTTTTTAATCCATTTACTTTATTTTAAGGAAATCTAGAAAGAAATCATATTTTTTCATGTAACTTTTTTTTTTTTTTGGAAATTCTAAATGGGTCCTAAACTAAAGAAAATTTTTTTCAAGAAATTGTAAATAATCCTCCTAAACTTTGACTTGGACACAAATCGACCTTTTAATTTTTAAAGTGTTCTTTAAGACCCCTTAATTTTTAATAAATTGATAACATAAAGGATGTTTTCTTTTTTAGTTAAAAAAATTATACTATAGTCAAAGTTTAAGGAGCCTTAAAACACATTTTGGTTAGATTTCAGAGTGTTTGCATATCAAAATCAAATTTAAAGGGATTATTTTCAGCTATGAGGTTATTTACTAATTTGTCAAAGTTTAAGCAGTCTTAAAATACATTTTAAAAGTTCGAATAATCAATTTGCATCTAAATAAAAAAAAAAATTTGGTGGAGGGTTATTGTTATTTGCATTTGCCCTAATTTTTTTACCTTTTCTAAGAATATTTTTTAACCTAAAAGGACATACATATGTATATATACATATATATATATATATATATATTATTATGTTGATATAAAGATATCCATTTTAAGAAAAGAGATATTTGAAAAGAAAGATGGGTTTATTAAATATAATAAAATAAAAACAAACAAACAAACAAACAAATAAATAAATGAAACCAACCTCGACCGAGTCAATTGGGTTGGATTGTGGATTAGAGGAAGGGTAAAATACAATTTCGGGTCTTAAGAGAGTTTAGTTTGAGTCTAGGTGTGCAGGACACGCTTAAGAGAAAAAGGGAGGTGGGGGGGGAAGGGGGTGGTGTGGTGTTAGTGATGTGGTGTGTGGTGGTGGTTTGGAAGGTTATAGAGTTGAGCTAATTAGGGGTAGAGAGAGAAGGGGTTCACGGTCAAAATGGATGGTGCATGAGGCAAGGAGAGTTGTCAACCATAGTTTTGGGTAGTTGGTAATTGTCTAGGAGTTGATAGTTTATACCTAGGTGATGGCAATGGACACAAACAAAGTAGTAGCCGTAAGCTTGAAACCTGCAATGGTGGGTTTGATGCGATAGAGGGCACAACAGTAGATAGAAGAGGATGGATTCAAAAGCTCACTATGTAGAGGTCTCATTAGTGGTGATAGTTCAACTCAAGAAGTTTTGGACTTGCACCTATTCTAAAGAGAGGGAACACTCAAGGAGAAAGAGAAATGACTTGAAAGAGTGTTTGTATGTATGCTTCAATAGGTATTGGTGCTCATTTGATGCTGTAATGGTGTATAGGAGGTCTTATTTATATAAAACCAGGTCAAACAAGCTTCAAAAGCTCCATTAATGAATCATTTATCCATGGTGAGCCAACTAGCTAATCTTCAAATTCAAGGAAATAAACATGATTTTGCTTGTTTTCCTAGCATAGAGCTTGATCTTATTACTTCCAATAGCGAATGGAAGCTTTAATTCCTTCCCTCGTTGCTTTGATTCAAATGATTACGATGGTACAAGAATTTCAAGTCATGTTATTCTTGATTTTCAAGAGTGGATTTACACTTTTGAATGAATAGATTAACAGTGAAATCATGAGAAAAATCGAGTCAAAAAGGTTCATGAATAGTAGGGATGGAGCTAAAACGTATAGGAATATAGAGGAAAAAAGAGAAAGTAGGGAAAAAAAATTCATGTCAACCATTGTGTCTGTTTGCCAAATAAAACTTAAATGGCTCAATGCTCTTTGTGTAAGTGTTCAACCATGGACCTTTAGTTAACAAGTGCAAGCCTCTCACCAGTTGTGTTGACTTATTTTCTCAATACGTAATGTAACTTACTTTAATTTATCGTTATAAGCTAGCCTAGATCAATTTTCAAATAGAAAACCCGGTTTAGGCTAAATTCAAGCATCAATTATTCGATTACGATAAAAGAAGTATTAACTTCCATGAGCAAGTTTAGTATACATATATCAAAATTAATTTTCAAATCAAACTTAACTCGACAGTTTTACGAGCTATGATTTTTGTTGATCATACAATTAATTCAAAATTTACTTTTTTTCCAAAATCAACCAATTTAGCCCAATCAAAGTACCATTTGAAGTCATGATTAACTTAAATTTATCTCATTTTTAAGAATAAAAAATGTTTAACATTAACCATAATTCGAATATTAAATTTTAAAAAAAATTTAATTTTCTCAAATATAACTCTGAACCGTTAAATTGCATATATGTACTTTGACTATGTTCGACCTTAAAAGTAAAGTGTCCTTGTCCATGTGACCCAAAAACCCTAAAAGTGAACTAAGATCTAAAAATCCAATTCCTTCTAATTTTTTGTATTTTTCTAAATTTTTTATTCATTTTCTTTTTTTGTTTTTGCATTTTTAAATTAAAACCCTTTTCTTTATTCTAAAAATACAAGAGATAAAAATGAGTATGTACAACTACCTCTCTTTGTGATGAAGCCTAAGTAAAACTTTACCAATAAGGCAAAAGACACATAATTTTTACCTCAAGAATAAACTACACTAGGAAAAACCATGGTCAACTAGCTATTTGAAACTTGATCCACTAGGGATATGTGGAGAGGAGAAAAAGAATTTGCTCCTTAGGCAAGAGATTTGATGGAAAGAAAACGTGTATGCTCTAAACCTTGAAGAAACTATCCTAGATGGACGAAAGATAGTGGTAGATGCCTTAGGAAGAAATCACATCTTAGCAAATCTTAGACGGATGGATTTTCAATTCATCAAATTTAATAGCATCTTAGAGGGATGGATTTAAGCACCATCTTGGAATGGTGGATTTTTAAAAAAAATTTATCACTATCTTGGATTGGTTGATTTAAAATATTTATCACCATCTTAGATTAATGAGTTTAAAAATTTTATCATCATCTTAGATTAATAGGTTTGAAAATTTTATCACCATCTTGAATTGATGGGTTTTGAAAATATGATCATTATCTTAACTTGATGGAAAAATGGAAAGTGAGAAATTAATTACCATCTTAAATCGATGAATTTAGAAAATTTAACACCATCTTAAATTAATGGATTCTAATTCAATTGGATATCTCTAAAAACTTTCTCTCTTAGGCAATTTTTCTAGAACTTGGAGTAAACATGATTGACCTTAAGGATTAATTCAAGGGAGAGACTGAGTCACTATGGTCACCTGAACTGTTTGTTAGGGGCTAAGTCCCTGATGTGGAAGGAGTTATATGACACCGGCCATGAGGGTGATTATGTTAGAGGTGATGAAAACAGTCTTGGATGGACATAACTTGACTTATCAAAATAAGGCATTGCCTTTAAAAGAGGTGGACAATAAAAATTTTATAGGTTACTGTCTTAAATGGATGAAGCCTATCATATGGTCCGTCTTGAATGGACAGGAATCCCTAGTTTGTCTTGAATGGACAAAACTAACCATGGGAGTCATCTTGTTTGGATGAAGTGTAAACCCTGCAAATTTTGTGCTATATATATATAATCGAGCTTAAGTACTAATCAAGATTTTCTAAGCCCCATAAGATAGAAGGAATTAGAACCAATAAAAACTTCTAAACGAAACCTTAAAACGAACTTCAAAACTTCAATACAAAATTCAAAAACCCTAATTGCATATAAAAACCTTAAGCCTTAAATGCAGAAAAAACACTAAAATGGTAAATTAAATTTGAATTTAGACAAATCATGAAATTTAATATTAAACAAGTAGAAATATCCATAAATCATCACAATGAGTTAAATGAAAACAATTAATATAACTAAATTAATAAAATTAATATTTTATTCACATTGCTACAAAATTAATGCGTATATGTGTATATGGATGATGTAATCCTAATCACGTACATTTAGTATCAGGTAATTAGAGATAACCCTAAGTAATAACAATTAACTAAATTAAGCTAGTAGAAAGTAAACTTTATAAAATTATGAACTTGCCCTCATGAGGTTGTGTTAAGCTATACATAAGAAATTTCCTTTCACTTTCAATATTTATAAGATATACCACATAATATCAATTGGCACAAAATTGAACTAATTAAAACACTAAAATTAGTAAATTGACTAACCGGATATTATAGAACTACATAAATTCAATATCAAACAATTAAAGATATCCCTAAATAATAGTAACTAACTAAGTTAAGCTAGTTAGCAAATAAAATTTATAAAATTAAGGAATTACCCTTACAAATATGTATTTTGCACATGTATAATTTACTTCTGTATAAGATATACTATATAACTAATGTTAGATAAGTGCACCTATCAAATTATAGTAGCGGATTAAGTCTAAGTGTTGATCCCTCAGGCATTTTGATTACTAATACTCACTAGGTCTCTATTATCTAACTAGTAAATTCAAGTTTAAGAATTTAAAGAACCTAAATTAATTGCAGCAAATAGGAAATTATCACTAACTAAGAATTGTTCAAGAACTTAAACAAGAAAGCTTATAAAATTATATATTAACTTCAGATTCACAAACTATATCTAGATATTTGTTTCCCCTAAATCTAACATGCGATTTTCCTTAAAAATAATCTAATTTCTTCTTTAATCTTTCTTGATGGGGAGATTTAATAAAATTAATCACTATCTCAAGTTAATTAACCCTAATCTTAAAATCACCAATTAAAACCTCTTCTTAATAGCATGACCTAAGATCATATTATTGTACAACAAATTCTCTATGATATAATTCAAAATTCCGAAAAGATCTTTCAAATTATCTCTAATTTTGCAACAATCTTCATCAATTATGTCTATATCTAATCTTATAAGAAATCTCTCGAATCTCTTATAAGATATCAAATTCTAAATCACCCCCCATGGAAATAATAATCTAAATCATGAAGTACACATAGTCAAATCAAAAAAAGAGTAAAGAAATAATTAGATCTAACAAAAATCACGTCACATGAGTAGATCTAGATTCTACAAAACCTAAATATAAAAAATCTACTCTCTACACATTATAAAGAATAGAGAAAAGAAGAAGAGTAAATCATAAAATCAAATAAAAATTGAATCTTGAAGTTTTCTTGAAGCCTTACTCTCTTAAGTGTTCTTCTCTTAAAAAGCTCTCCAAAGGTCATTTAAAAGTTTTGTCTAAAAAGCTCTAAAGAAGCTTTATATAAAAGTTGAGAAAATTAAAGTTCACTACAAAACATATGACTGGAGACACAACCATGTCCCTTAGTCATGTAATTCACTGCCCTTGCGTCTTCACTTCTCTTCTTTTTATTTTTTTCTTTCAAAAAATAGGAACGATACAACCAAGGACATGGCCATGTCCTTTCGTCATGTAACTAACTGTGGTCATTGAAAAATTGCTCCAAATTGCCTACAAATGACATAGTCATGTCATTCAATTGTGTTATAATTCACACTTTGATAACTTTTTCATTTTAACTTTGAATAGAGTAAAACTTGTTTCTATCTTCTTGTTTTCTCACTTAGATCGTTTCAAAACTTAAAAAATGAAATTTTACTCAATTAAGTATTATCATCTAAAAATAATCTCAAATTTCAAAGAAAATCATGAAAAATCACTAAATAAAAATATAACCAATTTAGAGTTTCTCAAACTTCCCCACACTTAAGAATTTACTTGCCCTCAATCAATTGGATTAAAGAAAAATTAGGATAAGAATTCTTAAGTTAAAAACTATCACTAACGAGGAAACCAGCCAAAAGTATACTTAACTTAGAAAAAAGATTCAACTTGCAACTCTAGTCAATTTTCTTTAAACAACTTTTTTAACTTATATTCAATCCTTTTCTCAATGTCCAAGAAACACAAGGTACTAGAGTTCATAAGCTAATCTATATAAATTAAAGTTTACCTAGATAATTTAACTAAGGATTCTCATACTTAAGATCAAATTTAACATCTCAGTAATCAGGAAAGAGTCGTAAAAATTTTAATCTACGTAGTAAAATGTATACAACTCTCTCTTCAATCTCGTTAAGTGCCATAGTTTAGAGTAAACACATACTACATTCACTCATCCTCTAATTATCCCCTTAGTTCTTACTTTCGTTGGGAAGGTTTGAAATTCACTAAATTTATATTATTAATTTCAGGACAATGGTATTAGCAACAAGAAAGGATCTTGCTTTTCTAAAGGACCAAGATGAATCCATACTAGCTTACCCCTTATATTGGTAGCAGGAAAGAACCTTGCACTTTTAAGGGACCAAGACCAACCCATCCCGATTCATTCTTTAAGTTTACTTTAGCATTGGTAGTAGAATTCAACCTTGCTCTTTTGAGAGACCGAGGCAAATTGTTGCTACTTTTGCCTTTTTTTTATTATTGATTATTCATGCATTTAGTATTACTTTCTCCCTTAAATTAATTTAAGGTTTTAGGGGTTTCTCAATAGAGAAATTTTATCTATTTGTTTACTAAAGATTATAGGGCTGAAAAGTCATCTAAAAAGAAAGTATACATCAAAGTAAGCTTCAAAAATAATCATAACTAACTTTTAACTATTGATATTGCTCTAATCCTAAATCCTAAAATCTCAGGCTAAATAACTTGTAACTTTACTCCAAAAAGATTTCACCTATCTACTCTAGCAAAGTGTAAATCATTCATAAAAGATCAAGCAACAAATATTCATTACAATCCATTGGAAATTACCAATTCTCCAAATATTTACAAGTTAACTAAAATAATTAGGCTAAGTGCAAAAAAAAAAAAAAATTAAAATGTTCTCGTAGCAATAGTTTCTATATCCCTTTCCCTACACTTAAAACAATATATTATCCTTAATGTACGGAATAAGTAATATAATGAAAAATATATCAACCAAAACAATTATAGGTAAAACGATATAAAAGTGGGAAAGGAAAAACTGATACTTCGTTGAAATTGAGTAATCTAGTAACAAAAGAAGAAGCATGAAGTAGCAATGTTCAACGACCATCTCCAATTAAAGCTTCCAAGATCCATATCTATAACTTTACAAAAGACTTCACTAAACACCAAACAAAGAAAAACATAAAAGAGGAAAAAAAAAAAAACTAAGAAACTAAAAACAAAGCAAGTAAACATAAAAGGTTGTCTAACAAATATCTCAAGTCTACTAGGAGCAAGTAAAGCCATATCAAATAAGGCACATAAGAAACAGCCATTCATCGACAACATCCTCCTACTTGAAGAAATCATCCATAACTTCATCCTTACCCTCTTCGTATTCTTAATCCTTCTCCTCTCCATGGTCCTATTCAAAAGAAAAGAAAATTCAAGTCACTATTTTGTTAACCAAGAGTTTCCCCACATTTAGAATAAAGAACTATATCAAAACCATAATCAAGTGTGGAAAAAATAACACTATAACTCATTTAGGACTTTTATCAAATACTTGGTATGCATGCATGATGTAGTTGTGCTCTTGAGAAATCCTTCATGCAATCCTCACAACTATTGTTACATAAGAAATTCTAAGTATGCTTATCTCCAAATCTTGCAATTACATGAATGAATAACACTTTTATATTGATTAACACTAAAACCTTAAGTGCTAAAATGAAGAACAAAGCATGTAAATCAAGACAATCCAACACTTTTATGCATGAAACTTGAACTCTGTCGTAACCAAATCATACTTGTTGTACTACAACTATGGCAATCCTATTAGTCAATTAATGGGCAGGGGTTAAGGGGACAATGTCTCTACAGGGTTTTAGGGGTAGTACCTCGGAAGCTAAACAAGATTTCAAATTGACACATCCAATACAATATCAGAATGAGCATGAAACAAGTGGGTATCAGGGTAGTTACCTTGCTCTTGATGTGGTCTTGAATGTAAAATGTAGTGGTAATGATCCTTGTGATGTACAAGTATAGAAGAAGATGCAATGTGTGTATGTATTTAAGCGTGTTTGTGTGGGAAGAGGAATGTAGAAGAGAGTATGCTGTGCATATGTATCGGTGTGTGAGATAAAAGGAGAAGTGAGAATGAACTCACTTGTTGTGGCCTTAAGTACTAATCATGATACGACCTAAGACACAACCGTGTCTTACAGTTGTGTAACCCACTATGGCCACATTGAAAAATACAAAATAAAGACACCTAGGAATGACATGGTCCAAGACACAATCGTATCTCTAAATCATGTAACTCATTGTATATGCACGTAAGGGGTTGCTTTGGGAGCAACACGATCAAAGATACAACCGTGTCTTTGGACCATGTAACTAGCTACATACTCAAATTTTTTTTTTTTTTTTTGAGAAATGCCTAGTCTAATGCATGAAATTAATAAAAATAAGTCATTAAAAAGAAATAAAATTGCTAATGTACTAAGATAAATAAAGAAAATTACTAAAATTACTCACTGGCTTAGGTTACCTCCCAAGAGTGCTATGTTTAACGTTGATAGCTCAACGAAGTGCATGACTAACTTACCTTAGTTTAGGTAAAGATAGATCTCCTTCCTTACCTCACTTTCGTATTCGCTACATAAAAATAGCTTTACCCCCTTTTCATTGGTCTCGCAACTTCTCTTTTCTGGTTATGTAGCTTCCATCGGCTTTCTTCTTATCATGCCACTCATCAAACTGGTGTTGCTTAAGTTTTTTCTTTTTGTCTACTTTTCGCTTAGATAGAGTGAGCATTGGTGGCTTTGAGCTCCTTACTGCAAAAGCATGTTCTAATCTATCTTTTAAGTGTTTCTGCTCCAATATAGTTGGTTTTATTTTAGAAGGCTCTAACTTTCTATCCCTTGGTCTACAAAATTGTTCAAGCCCCTTCTTCACCACACTGGACTCATTACCTCTCGACTGAGTTACAACCTTAAGTTAGTTAAGGGTTTTCGCCATCTCTCCATCTCCCTTTTCTAAGGAATGATTCATCAATTCTTTAACAAGTGTTTCCTATAAACATTTAGCAACAATAACATTAGTAGAATCCACATTATAGCTTATGCCCTCTGAGTCAAGGGTCTTGTACTATCTGAATTTTGGAAAATAATATCTTCATCTTTAACTCTTAAGATGAGCTTACACTCACTAACGTCAAAAACAACCCTAGCAGTAACTAAGAAGGGTCTCCCCAAGATCAGTGAAACTTTAAGATCCTCATCTATATCAAGAATAACAAAGTCTACAAGAAAAATAAACTTATCAAATCGCACCAAAACATCCTTTATGATGCCTTTAGGGTATGTGGAGGACCTATTAGCTAATTGAAAGTAAATGTGTGTTGGTTTAGGTTCTCTTAACCCTAGCTTTTTGAATAATTTGTACAGCATCAAATTAATGCTAACTCTTAGATCTACTAAAGCATTATCTACAAACAAGTTTTGAAGCATACAAGGAAGAGTAAAACTCCGTAGATCTGTTAATTTCTTTAGCAGCTTTTTCTAGAGTTGTGTGGAGCATTCCTCATTAAGTGTGACAATTGAAAAATCCTCCAACTTTCTCTTGTTTAACAAAAGATCCTTCAAGAACTTTGCGCATTGTGGTATCTGTAATAAAATATCAACAAGTGGTAAGTTCATGTGAAGTTTGAAAAGATCGAGGAATTTATTGAATTGCTTGTTTAGATTAGATAATCTTGTCTAAGTCACTATAGATAAGGGATGGGCAGCTTGTACTCCTTCACTTTTGGTGGTTTTGTATTCTCTCTTCATTTTACTGACTTTACAACTTCCTTGCCCTTAACTTCCACTTCTTTCTATACTACTTTCCCACCATCCTTCTTATCAACTTGCAGCTCTCTACTACTTCTCAAGGTCACTGCATTAACATGTTCCTTGGGATTGATGTCGGTGTTCCCTATGAGTATCCCTTGTTGCCTCTCGTTTTCTAGCAATTTGACCAATTTAATTCAAGGTTATGGATGGAAGCTTCTTGTTTTCTTAAACAGGCCTCTGTTTGTTGCATTTGCGCCTCATTAAATTGAATGCATTTTTCCAAAAGACCTTCCAACTTCTTCTCTGAAGCAAGTGAAGAAGTTATAGGTCATTAAAATCCAGGTGGAGGCAAGGTTGATATTTGCTAGGACCAATTCTTTGCCTACTACTGTTGGGCTTGACCTTAATTCTAACCTCCCCATGAAAGACTAGGGTGATCTCTTCACCCCAGGTTGTAGGTGTTACTGTAGAGATTATGTTGGGGTCTTCAAGGTTTCTCAAGAAAATCAACTTATTCTATCTATTCATTACCTACAAACCCTTCTTAGCAAAAGTTATTAGGGTTAATCTACGGTTGTTACGAACCAGCTAAGAGTGATTCTATCTTCTTACTTAGCATTTCTACCTGAGTGGCTAAAGATTGCACAACGTTAAGCTCAAACACACCCCCAACTTTTTGGTTTCCCTTGTGATTCTCTCATTGGTAGCTATTCATAGTCATCCTTTCATTTAAAGCCTGAACTTCCTTGAGTTTCTTGGTATTGAGTGTACATTCAACTACTACATCAATCATTTACCTTGTAGAAGGGTTGAGACCATTGTAAAAGGTTTGGATTTCCATCCAAAAGGAGAGGTCGTGGTGTGGACACTACCTTAGTAGGACCTTAAAGTACTCTTGGGTGTTATATAGGGTCTCACCCCCTATTTAGGCAAAAGAAGAAATGTTGGCTCTAAGCTTTGCAGTTTTAGTGGGTAGGAAATGCTTCTCTAAGAATTTTTTCACCAATTCATTCCATATTATGATTGAATTCCTTGCTAAGGAATTCAACCACTACTTAGCTCAATCGCATAGTGAAAATGGAAAGAGGTGCAACTAAATGGCATCATTAGTAGCCCTATTAATCTTAAAGGTATAGCATATTTTCCAAAAAGCTAGAAGTATGTGCATTGGGGTTTTTGTCTTATAGACCATCAAATTGTACAAAATTGCTAAACCATTTGAATAATGTTCACCTTGATCTCAAAGTTATTGGCTACAACAACTAATCAGTTAATGAAAGACTGGGTACTAGTCAACAATGGACAAGAGTAGTCTAACATAGTTCGATTCTATTCCATGTTATTGGCCATAATGTCTTCAAGTAAGCTCTCGTGATCAAATTTGTGCTCACTTAGTTCTCCCTTGTCCTTAATCCTTAGAGGAGACCCTTGATTGATCGCCTCTACTGTTTCCTTAACTATTAGTTGCCGTAAATTCCTCAAAATCGTCTTCTAGATCTTAGGGTCAATTTCGATTAAATCTTGTGAATGGCTTCCTGTCATATACTACACTAAAGAAAATAGAAAATTTAATTCAAGATTGTACCAAGAAAAAGAAAAAAATTCAAGAAAAAGAAAAGAAATTAAGAAAGACAAGGAAAGATTAGTTAGATTAATAAATCTACTAGTTTTCTTAATATCATAAGTCCTTGGCAATAGCGCCAAAACCGTAATGTTAGGCAAGTGCATCTATCAAGTTGTAGCAGCAGATTAAGTCCAAGTGTCAATGCCTTAGGGACTTTGACTATTAATACTTACTAGATCTCTATTATTTAATCGGCAAATTCGAGTTTAAGAATTTAAATAACCTAAATTAATTGCAACAAATAGTAAATTATCACTAACTAAGAATCGTTCAAGAACTTAAACAAGAAACCTTATAAAATTAACTTAAGATTCACAAACCATATCTAGATATTTGTTTTCCCTATATCTAACATGTGATTTTCCCTAAAGATAATCTAATTTCTACTTTAATCTTTCTTAATCGGGAGAATTATTTACTAATGTTAATTACTTTTTCAAGCCAACTAACCCTAATCTTAAAACCACTTATTAAAATATCTTCTCAATAGCATGACCTAAGATCACATTATTGCACAACAAATTCTCTACAGTATATTCAAAATTCTAAAAAGATCTTGCAAAGTATCTCTAATCTTGCATCAATCTTTATCAACTATGCATAGATCTAATCTTATAAGAAATATCTTGAATCTCTTATAAGATATCAAATTCTAGATCACTACTTTCAGAAATAATAATCTAAACCATGAAGCATATATAGTTGAATCAAGAAAAGAGAGAAGAATTAATTAGATCTAATAAAAATCAAGTCACATGAGTAAATCTAGGTTCTACAAGACCTAGATACCAAAAATCTACTCTCTACACATTATAAAGTAATAATCTTGAATCAAAGAATAGAGAAAAGTAGAAGAGTAAATTATAAAATCAAGTAAAGATTGAACCTTAAAGTTTTCTTAAAACCATTCTCTCTTGAGTGTTCTTCTCTTGAAATGCTGAAGTTGGGAAAATTAAAGGTAGCTGCAAAACACACGGCTAGGGATACAACCATTTCCCCTAGTCATGTGACTCACTGCTCATGTATCTTTACTTCTTTACTTTTCTTAATAAAAAAAAAAAAGAAAAAAATTAGGAATGACACTACCAAGAATATGGTTGTGTCCTTTGGTAATGTAACTGGCTGTAGTCATTGAAACATTGCTCCAAAATTGCCTGTAAACAACACAATCATATTATTCGGTTGTGTCGATCTTCATACCTTCATAACTTTTTCATTTTAACTCCAAATTGAGTGAAACTTGTTTCTATTTTCTCGTTTTCTTGCATAAATCATTTCAAAACCTAGAAAAAAAATTTTACTCAATTAAATATCATTATCTAAAAATAAACTCAAATTTCAAGAGAAAATGATAAAAAAATCACTAAATAAAATATAATCAATTTAAAGGTTATCAATAACATAAATTGATTTAAATCAAACCAATTAAAACATTATATTAATAAAATCACATTACATGAATAATTACACCATGCATACATTTATGTATCATATAATTTTAATTGCGTATGATAAAATATATGAAATACCAAATAATGATAAATTGATTAATTAAACCAATTAAAATGCCAAATCAATGAAATTAATTTTTCCCCATACATATGGATTGTGCTATATATATGTCACCTTATTTATGTATGATAAGAAAAAAATTTTGAAATTGAAACCCTAAAAGGAACTCAAAAAACCTTAAAGCCCCAAACCCTAGATTTAGGCCATGAATGAAATTTAAATACTAAATTGAATTCAAAAGCACTAATTCGAAACTGAAGACCTCAAAATAATAACTTGAAACTACAAACGAACTATAAAACCCTAAATATTGGTTTAAAGACCCTAATCTTAAACCTTGAATACTAAAACCCTAAAATCAAAACCTTAAATTAACTCGAGCCCTAAAATTTCCCTAAATTATACAAATATATTTTAGAGACTTAAAGTAAAATACTAAACAATTCTAAATAATTACACTAAATTTATTAATGGCCTAATTAGAATAATCAATTCTTAAAAAAAAAAAGTATCAATTAACCCTAGGATTCTACAAGTAGTGTCGGCCCCCTTGCACTATTCCCCACATTTGAGGGTTTTCCATAACTAAGTAAACTAATGCTAAGCTAATGCATCCAATTGAAATCAACTTGTTTAGTCCCCTTATAACTAACTAGTTAGTGCATAATTCTCATGTGATGAGACAACACCCCAACAAATCAACTTCTTAAATTAGTTAACTACAACAACGCCAATACAATCTTAAGAAAGGAGAGTGGCTATTTACCATTTGGAGTAAGACTTGTATGCAAAATTTTACTCACCTCATATCAACCCGCACATTCCCTATTTCACTTATGATTCAAAAATACTTAAAACCCTTTAATATTTTGCTACCTACATCTAAAAATTGTAACAAAAAAAAAAAAAAAAACACTTTCACCTAGTTACTTTTCACTCATTTTATTACCGAAAACTCTCTCTAAGTGCCCCCTAATCAAGCTCCCCACTAAAACCCCACTTCACCACCTACAAACTATAGTTTGGCCATCCTCATTGAAGTGCAAAACCCTACCATTTCCAACTTGTTTTCCCCGCCACCAAATAGTCCCTAAGATGCCACCAAATAGGCTTGAAGACAGCACCAAACAACCCCTCTAAGCCTCCATCCCGCAACTTCTAAACTCCACATGATCATCATTCATTTCCTTACAAGAAACCATCAAAAAGGGCTAATAAGAACACATTTAAGGGATGATTTGAGTAGAGCTTGAAGTACACTAGGAGAAGCCAAGAACCGAAGCTTTAGGAGGTCAAGTAAACTACTACATCTTCTAAGTAATGGCCCTATTATTTTTCTTATTTTATTTTGCGTATCATAGTGTTTCCATGTATTAGCTAATAGGTTGAAAAGTTATAGGCTTCTAGTTGTATTTTTTTCTTGTAGAGATTTTCGTGTGTAGGCTTATAAATGTAAGATTTAGAAGTTGTAATATGCAAATTTGCAAAAACTTTATGTAAAGATAGAAGCCTTATAGCATGCAAGCTCATAACCAAAATGAAGTAAGAGAAAACCATGCTTAAGCTAGTGTCACTTGCCAACCAAAACTTACTATGAAGTTTTCTAAGTTATTTTCAACTTTTCTTTTGAAATATTATCCAAAAATTCCTTATATTTGATCCTTAAGTAGCTAGACATGATCCTGCCAAGAAGGACTCAAAACTAGCTTTAGAATCCTTCATTCATGTCACAAAATTTAGGATCTAAATTTGACCATACACATTTACTTTCCTAAAATAATGTTTAAGAAGTAAAAATGGAAGATTAGGACATGATTGTTAAATTATTGATAATCTCCTAATTGTTTATATTTTAGAGAGTTATTTTTAATGATTTTCCTTGAATTTAAAATTTATTTTGAGAACATGATACTTAATTAAGTAAAATCTTATTTTCTACATTTTGGAACAGTCTATAGAAAAAAGTTGAGAAAATAGAAACAAGTTTCACTCAAATTGAAGCTAAAATGAAAAAGTTATGAAATTTTAAATATTGACATGATCAAACGACATAACTATATTGTTTCTAGGGATGAATTTGAGTAATTTTAAGGGATGATCTAATAGTGACATAACCTAAGGACAAAACCATATCCCAGGTGGTGTCATTCACAGACTTGGTGATGGCATGAAAAAATTCTAAGGCTTAGAAAGTAACATGACACATGGTCATGTCACTAGATCATATCAAAAGCTATGTCATCCTAATTTTGCATCACTTATTTAAGGCTTCTTTAGGGACTTTTTGTCATATTATGAGATCTAACTTTTAAGAGACTTCAAAGGACAAATACTCAAGAGAGCAAGGACCTTCAAGACATCAAGATTCAAGGCTTTACATGAATTTCATGATCTATTCTTCTACTTTTCTTTTAGATCTCATTCAAAATTATTGCTTTATCATAAATAGGGAGTAGATCCTTTATATCTAGGTCTTGCGGAACCTAAATCTACTATGTGACATTGGTTATTTATTAGATCTAATGAATTTCTTTAATTTTTCTTGATTCAATTATGCATGCTTCAATGCTTTAGGTTAATATTTCCACGTATAGTCTAAAAATTCTAATATTGTGCAGGATAATCGAGAGATTTATTGTATGATTAGATTTAGGCATAATTGATGAAGATTCTTGCAAGATTAGAGATAATTTGTAAAGTCTTTCAAGAATCTTGATTCATATTGTTAAAGAATTCATTGTACACTAATATGATCTTAGGTTATGTTACTAAGAAAAGATTCTAATTAGTGATATTAAGATTAAGGTTAATAGACTTGAGAAAGTTATTAGCTTTAATAAAGAATTCTCTTGGTCAAGAAAAATAAAGATTGAATTAGATTATCTTTTATGAAAGTTGCATGTGTAAGTTTAGGGGAAGCAAAGATCTAGATATGACATAGAATCTTGAGTTAATTTTTAATTTGATTGCTTTTTTGTTTAGTTTCTTTGATTGAATCTTAATGGTTAGATTTATTAATTTCTACAATTTTAGTCAAATTCTTTAGTTTCTTGAATTTGATTTTACCAATTTGATAATAGAGAGCTAATTAGTATTAGTAATCATAGTCTCTATGGATGATATTCGTTCTTTGAACTATATTACAAAATGATAGGTGCACCATCAATTGTGCTTGAAAAGGGACTAAGAAACCTAAGAACCAAACCAACCAAGTCTGGACCCTCAAAAAAATCCACTTATATAGCTAAGCTCAAGGCCCATATAGGTAATTTGAATATAAGCATTAGGCCTTAAGTTGCTAAAAATGGCAAAAAAATCTTAAAAACAAGTCGAACACCCCAAGATAAAGCCTAAAACTTGAAAGGACCAGTTAGGTATTTAAAATTAATTGTCTCTTCAAAGGCCCATCAAGACTTCTCTAGGCCTATTAGACCAATATATAAGCCTACTTAAAAAATTGACTCAAAATATGGCCATAAGCTTAATCTTTAAACATTTCAATTAAAAGATAGGAATTAGACCAAAGAATAAATATAAGTCCTAATAAGTAATAACTTAATCCCATACATTAAGAAATAATAATGCAAGAAGACTCAAAAAATATAAAGAAAAAAAGCAAGAAGGCCTAAAATTAATAAAGACCCTTAACTTTCTAGTATGGTATTGTAAATTGCATGTCTCAACCATCAAAACGGACCCCACCACGAGAAAGTAATTGAAAATAATAGAAATTGACTATAAGAATACAAAAATTGGAGTTATAATAAAAAAATTCCGATAAAAAACAAGTTTTAGCAAGGGTGGAAGTCATCTCTGATGTAGACGTTAAGGGTAGATTTAATTGTAGGTTCAAAGGATTTCTTTGTAGTGTTGAAAGGTAGCTTGATTGTTCAAGGAAAGGAAGAGAAAAGAAATAGAAAGAGGTCAACAAAAAAGGGAAAATTCTAAGGTAGTATGGTTATTTTCTAACCTTTTATAGTAGCTATTAGATACAAAAAAGATATGAATAAGATATACTTTTCATTTTTTCCTTTGTTTTAAAATGCATTACAAAAAAATTCAAGGTGTAGCTGAAATATTGTGGTAAAATACACTTTGTGGCTATTTTGTTTTTTTTTTTTTTATAAAAAGAGTTAGTCACTACAAAAAGCTATCTAATATTTTTTTTATTATTATTTTGTTAGCAACATTTATATTATTTAAGACATGTGGCTTCTTAGTCTTTTTTATTGTTTTGTTATTTATTATTTTACAATAACACCCTTATATCAAAAGTTTAACTTATATTTATACTAATAGTGATGTGATATAACTATAATTTTTTACTAGGTTTAAATAAATACTTTGAGCAACAAAATAAACATAATTAGGGATAAAAGACAAAAAGATTAGTTTTTGGATTAAAGGACAATGATGCTTTCGAAGACAAAATTATACTTAAAATGGCAAAAAGCATGTAAGGTACCATCGTACATGTAAAGACCATATACCATGCACCCAAAAGGATACACTCTTATCCCCCTATCCTCTACCATCCATGTTAGCCACTCCCCACCCTCACTGTTTCATTCTTTCATTTTTTACTCCATTTCATTTTTCCATTACAAACACTCTCAAAATCTTTCTCAAAAACCACTCCAAACCCTCACTCAATCCTTCTCCTGGCCACACCCCACACCTTCTACTACTGACCATATTTTTACATGACCATAACACCACCAAATCACTACCGCTAAGCATCATACCACCCTCACACACTACCTTTCCTTGTTGATACGTACATACACTCTATCACAATACACCTAGGAAAAAGGAAGGCTAACACACTCAACTCCAATAAGCTATTTAGCCTTGCTTTTTTCTAGTTTTTTTCCTTAAGATTTATCCAAGTTTTTTCACACTTTAAACACATACACATACATGAACATGTATATTCTAGAGTTTTTGTGTAGTGTAATGTAAGGTGAGCCAAGATAATGTATAAACTAGGCTTAGTAGTTAAAGTAGTAGCATCAACATATAGTATAATTAAAAGGTTGTTAAGTTTTAGTAACAAAACAACAAGAAACATCCAATGACTTTTATTTCACAAGCATACCGCCACATCCAAGACATGTTACCATTTTGTTCTCATCACATTAGGTGGTAAAACAAACTTATAATAAGTAAAAATGTGATTTAGATCAAGGAAATGCACTAAAATGGATGATATATTAAAAATGTAGAAGAAGCCTTAGAAAAATATGGAAATTTTGATTATAACATGATTAATTAGTGTTAAGTATGATTTAAGATGTTATTAGCCAAGTTAAGTACGGTAATGATGAGTTAGTGGTTTAAATTAATTCAATTGGTAATTAAGGACTAAGAAATGGTATTAAGTACCCATTAATGATAAAGACTAGATCTAGAACCTTAACAAAATTGGACCAAACTGGCTTAGGCCCTTGATGATAAGTAGAATTGGGCTTAAGGCCCTAAAATGCAAAATAAGCCCTAAAAGAGTCAAGACATATACCTAATAACATAGTGATCAAATGTGAACCCTAAATTAAAAGGCTCATTAAAGAAAGTATAAAAGTCTCATTAAGTCTTAAGGCTCATTCAAAACATTCTTTGTAAACCTCATAGTGAGTTAAGGCCTTAAACTAGTGATAAAAGCCCATTTAGGCCCACAAATGTAATATTAAGGCCCAAATTAAAAGCTATGGAATTTACATAAAAAATTCAACTTAGAATACTTGAATAAAAGCCCAAAAAGTCAAGTATAAGACCCAATACCAAAAACTAAGCTCAAAACCTAAAACTAGGCCTAAACCATAAGGTAATCAAACTAACACCATTGACCAACGAATTTGTTCAGCCCAAACTAAATTCTTACAAGACCAAACACCTAAAAAGGATTTCACCAAATGAAAGAACACTCAAAAATGATGAAAAATGACTATAAGATCATTAAAAACGAACTTAAAACAAAGAAGTGATGACTAAAATACGAAAACAATAAAAGTGGGAAGTTTAGAACAAGAAAGAACAACTAGGTAGTTTAGGACATAATACTTATGTACTTGATTATGATCTTTAAGTGACATGGATCCAAGGATCGACTCGATTGAGGATTATTGGGATTGCTACACATTATGGCTGAGTGAGTATACCGACTCCTATCTTATCTTATATTTGATTGTAGTATAGAGTACTAATTAATTCTATCTATGAAAATGGTTGTGCTTAGGGAATTGGGGTACTTGTATGTACTTATATTAGTTGCACTTGCATGCCAAAATATTATAATATATCAAAACTAAGAATTGGTTGCTGTATTAGTAGATAGGGCTTTAGAGTATCTATCATATATTTTGGTTGGTCACCTATAAACCGAAATAATAATTATTTGACCTTAATATGAACTGGCCATTCATTACTTGTCTCTAGGCATGAACACTACATATTGAAACAGGAGATCATGCATGTTGAATCCATTATTTTATTATATTGTTGTTGTATCATACGATGTACTCATACAACATGTTCTTACCTCAACTTTTGTAGGTTCTACTTGCCTATGAAGAGTACCGTCCTCTGCTTAAGGTAAGGTCGAGCCATGTCTGCTACTTTGAGTTTACTAAGAGAAGATGATATTCATTCAGATGATATATGTAGAACTCGGGTACTAACGTGCTTAAATACTTCCCAACTCAGGTAATGGTAGGCGTGATACCGTACTTTACATAGTCGCCAACAAGTTATGTATGATGTGGCATTTCATATATTTGTCTGCATTGCATATGCATGTTTAAATAACTTGTTTGTAAATTGCTTACCGGTAGCATAGGTTACTCATTAAACAGTTGTTGCTTAGCCCCTTATTGTAGCATCATCTATAGCTAGAGCCAGACCGCGAGATGCTCGAAGTTAGTACCATCATATTTAGGATTATTAGATGGAAGATGAGAGCACAAGCGAACATTTATTATATATGTGAACTCTCGAGTATTTATTTTATCTTTTGAGGATTTGTAGTAGCTTAGACTACGATTTATTTAGTTATGACTTGTATGACTTGATTTAGGGAATACCATGTATCCTCATGCTTTATATTATATATTATTAAATGTTTGGACTTTTAATTTTATGCTTTGATATTACTTTATATAAGTCTCTCCAATGTAAGTTAAGGTTGTGTTGACACCTTATATAGTGTGACAAACGTTCTTGATGTGTTAATCTCAGATTTTCCCATAGTGCATGATGGTACTGCCACAACTTAGCCGCCTTTCGGGTTGTGACATTTACCTTAAGGGAAAAAAAAAAACTTCTTTTCTTTCATTAGTGAAAACTACCAATATTGTACAATATAGCTACTTTGCTACATTAGATAAAAAAGAAGAACAATTAGAGTATTGATTCGGTTAACATAAATGGGTTTGGAAGTTGTCCGGTGACATAAGCGAGGGTGGAAATTGTCTCCGACATAAAAGTTGAAGGCGGATTTAGTTGTGGGTTTAGAGGACTTCGTCGTGGTGTAAAGGATAGCATTTATCAATGTTATAAATTAATGAGTTGTCACATTTATCTATGTAATATATCCTTTATATACAACATTAGTGATGGTAGTAATTTTGTTGAATAATATTATATCGCGATTAAATAAGTTATTTGCTTAGAAAAAGAGAGAGAATCAATAGGGCAGAAAAATGAAGTTGTCATATTTACCCATATTATAAATTTTTTATAGATAATATTACTGTTGGTATTTTTGTTGAATAATATAAGATTAGAGCCAAATAAGAAATTTTTAGGGGACAATTACTTAGTCTGCTCTCTCTCAAATAATATAAATATAGATATAAATATAGACATAGATATAGATATACAAGATAGGATTGTACAAAATTATACTAGAAAATAGTAAATTTAATCACATTTGGTTCGTGTGAACCATCCAATTAAATAACATTTTATTTTTATCAAAATTCTCTTGATCTTCTAACTCTCCAATTAGTGCTACAAGAATTTTTTATTAAATTTTCTTAAAAAAAGTACAGTTAGTAGCATTATAACTATGTAAATTAAATTCCTAATTAAATAACTAAAAATAAAAACTCATATCCTTAAACTTATCAAAATATTTATTAGCATGAAAACAACTAATCGTCGATTGGCTTTCCAACAGATGCATGATTAAATGTTATTTGTATAAATAACCCTACCTTTATATTTCATATCTTAATAATTACAGCATGAGAAATAGCATCTTTTATCCGTACAACCCCTATTAAATTTTATTTAAAAAATATAATTAATAGCATTATAGCTATATAAATTAAATTCTTAATTAAATAACTAAAAATAAAAACTCATATAAACCTGTCAAAACATTTATCAGCATTAAAACGACCAACCACCGGTTGGCTTTCCAACATACGAACGAAGATTAAATGATATTTGTCTGGATAACTCTGCCATTAATTCTTAATATTATGTGTCCAGATATATACATTTCACATCCCAAGATAACGAGTGTGTGTATATATATGTATTTTAATAGGCTTACAGGTTTTCTTGATTTATACAAGGTTTTCTTGATTTATACATTCGAGGAATTCCAACTTTAGGGTAGTTGCTTTCTACAATTGCACCATGCTTTAATAAAAACTGAATGTAAATTCTAGATTAAGATCAAAACATCTCATATTTTTATGGTATTTTCTATTTTCTTATGATTTATAACACACTAACTAAAAAACTATCTAAATTATATATATATATATATATATATTTGTTGTCATCATTTGATTAGTTTTACTTGTTAAAAATTTGTAATTGTTTAAATATCGTATATTCCTATATGTTATTAATACCCCTTATTTATGAATTATACTTTTTTTCAATTTTATATTTGTCATAAGGGAAAAAAAACTTATTCTATTTCATAAGTGAAAACTACTAATATTGTCTAGCATGGTTGCTTTGCTGTATCAAAGGAAAATATACAAGATAAGATTATACAAAATTGTATTTGAAATAATAAAGTTACTTTATACAAAATTTTACCAGATAGAATAGTATTGCTTCGCATGATTAAATATTCTTTGTCTAGAAAATCTTAAAATTTGATTCTTAATACCATAAGTCATTGTGTGTACATTTCATATCCTAAAATTAAGTGTGAGTGTGTGTGTTTATATTAATTAGCTTACAAGTTTTCTTAGTTTATTGTTTCGATAAATTCCAACATAAATGTGGTTCCTTTATACAATTGCACCATGCTCCAACAAGAAGTTAAATACAAATTCTAGATTAAGATTATAACATCTAATATCTTTGCTTCACTTTTCTTTTTTTTCTTTTTTCTAACTTTTACAGCGCACTACACAAAATTTCAAATTACAAGAAAATTTAAACTTTAGTAATGAAATATAAACAATGTTTTTTTTTTTCAATTTTATATTTAAGCAACAAAATGTCCAGAATTTTTTCTTTGCATTTATATATAGCAATTGTCATTACAATGATAAAAAAATTATGTATCTTTTTTGTAGTAGCTAACTCATTATATGAAAAAGAGGCAATAAAAAGTTATTTTGCCATGATATTTCATATGCAAAAACTTTAATTTCTTTTAGTGTAATTACTCAAAAGCATATAATTTTGCATTTGGTTAACACATACACACATGTATAATAAATTTGAAATTCAAAATGTAAACATTAATCATAAAAAGATATAGCATAAGCAATGCTCAAGAGGATGCACTCAAGGCTTCTTTTGAGAGTATTATAGTATATTCCCTTTAAAGGGTCCTATTACATCAAATCAAGTCACATATTAAAGTTAAATTAGGCATAGCAATTTTGGCATACTGCTAATCAACTACTAATTTTATTGTATAGTCTCTAAAAACATATAGCTATAAAACTTATAAATAATTTTAAAAAATGTGATACGAAAAGAATCACATAGTATTTTAAGGCTTACTATCTTATTACATATTGAAAGAATGGTATGTATGAGAATTCATAACTTATTAAAGTTTCATATTGTTAAAGTGAAAAAAATCTTAAAGCCTATACTTAACTTTTTTAACATCCATGTTAATATTTAACTTATCTATATTCATTAATTGTACAAAAATGGAGAGAGGGATTATAGATGTTTGTCAATGGACTGACGTTAGTGAAGCTTTCAACTTTCAATTGCTTAAGCTAATAACAAATATCTTAGATAACAATAAAGATAAGCGAGAGCAAATGAAGGAATCATCTTTTAGCAGTAAGTGTATATTTTTCTTTCTTTCTTTTGGCATTAAATGTTGTATCTTGAATAACAATAAAGTTTATTTAAATAAATTTGATAAAAAATTAATGATTGTATTTTTCTTTTCTTTTATTATTTCCTAACAAGCAAATATTATAGAGTTTATGATAAAAGGAGTCTTGCAGTGAAGAGTCAATCAATATTGTGTTTCATGAATGAATCCTTATTCCATCGAAGGAATTCTCAAATGATTTTGATTTTGTAAGTGATATCAGTATGGTAAACTTAAATGGAAATCAATCAAAAACTTGTAAAAAGAATGTCTATAAAGAAGATACTAATGTTGATCAATCTAATAATTCAAATCTCCTTTGAGATAGAGATTTGTAAAAGACTACTTAAAGACCTAATAATTGGAAAATCATCAAATAGGATATTCAAAAGATTATTCCTTAGAAATATAAGTAATCCAATATTCCTATCATAGATTAAACCCGGATCTATTAATGAGGTTGTATAGGATGAATTTTAGCTCTCAAAAGTACAATAAGAGCAAAATTAATTTATAAGAAATGATGTATAGAAACTAATGCCTAAGTCTACTAATTGGTCGATAATTGGAAAAATTAATTTGCAAGAAATTAATTATGAGATCTAATACCTCGATTTAGTGATAAACTAATAATTAGAACAAAGAGATTTATAGAAATTAACTTAACGAAACTAGAATAATCAATAGTAACAAGGTTCGCTTAATTACTAAAGCTTATAGTAAGGAAAAAGGAAATTGATCCGTTTTTGGTACAGTGAACTCCTTAATCATATTCATTAGTTAAATAAAGTACTCTATGGATTTAAATAAGTATCGAGTGTTCAATGTGATCGATTAAGTAGCTTCTTGCAAAATAAAGGATTTTCTATAGGTAAGCTTCATATAACATTACTTATCTAACATCACATGTTTAATATGTTAATAGTGCAAATATATGTTAATGAGATCTTGTTTAGTGCTATTTTTGCATAAGCTCAATTGATGACTCCATTAAATGCATAAAAAATGAATTTGAAATGAGTATGATGGTGATTTTAATTTTTATCATGGTTTATAAGTTGAATTGACAATGGAATTTTCATAAACCAATAAATTATACTGCAGTTTTTGAAAAGATGTGAAATAAGCAATGCAAAAGTAAGACCTACTCTAATTATCACTACTTTAAATCTTGATAAAGATGAAAAAGGTAAGTTTGTGTAAAAACTACGTAAAGGCATCATAGGTAGTTTACTTTATTTAACCGCTACTTGATATCATGTTTGCCCTTTGTTATGTGCACAAATTTCAATCTTGTCAAAATAGTTGTATTTGTGTTTTGTATAACGTACTTTCAAGTATCTTCTAGGCACTAATGTACTTAAGATATGGTGTCCTAAGTTTACTTCTTTTAATCTAACAAATGACATTTGTCACTTCTTTTGTAACATAGTCAATATAGCTTTATGGATGGACATACGCCAGCTAGCAATCACATGAGGGAATAGGTCCTAATCACTAGATGTTTCAAATGGTAAATGGTACTCGAAGGTAAGCTAGGTTTTGCACATAAGTGTACAGATATGACGCACCATACACCTCGCACAAACCTAAAGCCCAACATGATATCATGCATAAGCTAAGTTTTAATGTCACTTGCCACTATTCCTTGCCTAGGGGAGTGGATAAAAGTAAGCTTAGATTTAGTAAGGCTACATACTCATGCAAGAACAAGAGAAGAAGATAACTGAAGTGGAATATTCATTAGTGATGATTTTGACTATTATATAAATGATGTATATATATAGTTGCCTTTAAGACAACATTCTTGGTTTAGTACAATGACTAAAAAGGGCATGATGCTAAAAGTAGAACGTACAAGAAATTATAAGGGTAAAATGGATAATGGATGGGCCATTATGCTTCTAACATCCATACATTGTTTGAAAAGGAAGCAACATGTGTCAATTGGTGGTTGGTAGCTTCAGAAGCAAAAATCCATCCTCAAGTCGAAGGATTGCTGAATGTCAAGGCGACGGTCAAGCTAAAGGTTAAGCAATTGGATGAGAGGCTTAGAGGCATGCTATCCAAGCTAAAGATGGAGATGGTCGAGATATCCATTTGTTTCTAAGTTGAATCTAGATAGGTTAGTGTTCTACCATGTTAGTCTTGGGTTGGGTCGGAATGTAGATAGTCTTCCTTCACTTACAAGATAGTTAAGTAATAATGGGAGTCCAAGTACTATGGCAAATCAGCTTTGTAAAGGAGCTTGGCCTCCTCTTTAATGAATTGCTACAAGTGAGCTCGGTAGAAGAAGATGGCCAACCTACAGGTTCACAAGCAATTTATCGATCCTTAATTCCTATTACCCCTTCTGAATGTTTGAGATTTCGAATCAAATATGGTTAGGCTTTACTCTACTCTTTCTTAAGGATGTATGGACCTAGGTCGACAACATTAAAGGAATCAGATACCCATATCCTTCTAGCAAGTCTACCCAGTAGGCCTTTTAGTTGATCTTCTCGAGAACCCTAAATGGCTGTTTACCTTGGGTAATAACTTGTTCTTCCTTAAGCTTAAGAACCAGTCCTTAGGTAGATCTGCACTAAGTCACCAGGCTTAAACTCTCAATCCTTTCTCGCTTAACCTTTTTTTTAGCTTAAAGGTAGCTCGGATTAGGTGGTTAATCACCTTCTAGTGTCTAGCTTTTAAGGCCTCAAATGAATCAACGGTTGTTTAGTCTAGAGACTAAGTAATGGTGCTTGGTTGAGGGGAAGGTCAAGGTTGAACACGTATACGATTTTGAATGGAGATTTTCCTATCACACTATATGCTAATTTATTGTAGGAGAAGTCTACTATGGGCAAGCACGAGTCTTAATTTACTAGGTTCCTTCCCTCTACAACTCAAAGTAGGGGACCAAGTGTCCAATTGATTATGTTGGTCTATTCATTCTTCTGAAGGTGACATGAAATGCTTAATAGAAGTTTGGTTTCAAGGTACCTCCATAGGATCTTCCAGAAAAGGCTTAAAAACTTAGGGTCCTTATCGGATACTATGGTATTTGGTACTTCGTGTAACTTGAGAATTTCCTGCAAAAAGAGAGATGAGATAGCTAAAGCATTGTTGGTCTAATTGTAAGGCATATGGAGTGCCACCTTGCTTAATCTGTCTACAACAACCATGATTGAATCTTACCTATGGGACATTCTCAATAAGCAAAGGAAAAAGCCCATAGTCAGTTCAACTAATAGCTTGGTTAGGATGAGAGAGGGCAAGAATATACCTTGCTCAGCTAAGCTCTTAGCTCTTTTACAGATACCGTATCTTTCAAGTACCATATGTACATACTCCATCATCCTTGGCCAAAATGGCCAAAACTTCAACAGCTCATATTTCTTCTCACTAAAATGGCTAAATAGTCCACCTCCATGTACCTTATGCACTAGTAATTCTCTTACAAAATAAGTTGGGATATACAGTTTCCCTATCTTCAACAAGTGTTCATCCTCCATATAATAGTCATCAACAGCTTACCTATCACTACATCTCATAATAATGGGACCAAGATGTCATGCCTCGAAGAGGTGAAGTTGTAACAATCCCGCCATGTAAACCATCTTAAGGTAAGAGTTGGCCTTACAGATGCTACCGTAAACTTAGTTCACACCAAGTATACTCAACTCAACCATTTTAAAGCATTCAATTATGTATCTATTATTAACAAAACTTGTGGTATAGTCTTTTTAAAACACCTGTTTATTATAACCTACAGTATACATCTTGATAACATATTAGTGTATACTTAAGTAATTATACACTAAATTTTGCAATTACATAAAAAAAAAAGTTACAAAGGTCGTAGGTTTTGAAGTTATTGTATATCAAAGTAGAAAACTAGTAGGTGACCCAAGGGATCCCAATTAGTTTCTATAAAGACTAGAAAGAACCTAAAAGAAGATTAGGTTATTACAAGTCTTTAAGTCTCCTCAATTTCCTAGCCTAATCTACACTAGCATAAGGTTGATTTTAGTACTACATTTTTAATCCTAAGTCCATACTTGCAAAAAGGTCCATATGGATGTAAACACAACTAGCTCAATAAGTAAAATGAAGACAAAAGAGTAACAACAAACATAGACATGGTTTTCAAACATTACATTTTAGTTAAATGCAATCCAAACATCCAAATAAGACATCGCACAATGTTAATCGATCCATTGTAAGGTTAGAAAAATTACATCCATTCTAACCTAGATTGAGGAGTTTCAACGTAACTCAATTCAAACCAAACCTATGCTTATGCAATGGAGAACACCCTTCTCCGTAGACCTCTTTCAAACCATGACCCTTAACGTTGCTACAACCTCTTCTCTTGTCACTTAGTTTGATTAAAGGTAAAGAAAAGACCATTTTAGCTATCATCATCACAAAGGATCAGTATTTGATCTAATACACCTAATTGTCCCCCTAACAGGTTGTTATGCATGTCCAGCTAGTTTAAGGGTCAATCTTAGGTTAAATCCAGTTAGGGATGATCAACCAATTCACAAGACAGAGCACATCAAATATAACCATACAAGGCAGTACTCAAAGTCTACATTCCAAATAAACAATCACACACGAGGTATGTACATGTTCAAGTAATAAACAATCACAATGAAATGCACTCCTAAGTCTCTAAGCAATCTGATACGATACTTCAACATGTTGTAAAGCATGAATCCCAACTTACCTATACTTCACTAGTTTACTACTTCTGACCGTCACCTTGTTGGTCTTTAACTATCCTTATACATACACAATAGATCACATTTAATCCATATTCGATCCTTAATTTAATAGTAATTACTTTATTTTATATGATTTCAGTTGTTTTGGCATAAGTTTTATAGGTTACATTCACTTATTAATTATGATTCTTTAAGTAGTTCTTTGATTTTAATGGTTATCTTAGGTCATGAAATCCTCTGAATTTTCCTCTGTTTCTAACTAACCTTAGAATCTTTAAGAAATTATCATCAGATTTAGCAACTGGATTTAACTATATTCACATTTCACATTTAGAATTACATCTAATTCTACCTCTAGGTAAGTCTTTTGTATAATATTCACTTAATATTCCTCTAGATTTGCCTTTGTTTTTACCCATTTCACTACAACTTTAGAATTTATGCACTTTTTCTCTAACTTCAACTAAGATCAACCACAAATATTACTTCATTCATCAATATCCAACTTAATCACTTCCCAATTCTTCATGTAACATATCCTCATTCACCATTCCATCAAATTCAATAAATCCACAAACTACTAAAATAACATTATACAGACAAAATCATGGGTTACTATAGCTTTTGACCTAAAAATTCAATTCCACAGCTTTAACACATTATAAATATGTCACTTAATGTTCAAACTCAGAATTCAAATGTGGTCCTTTAGTAAAATTATATTAATTTCCACTAAAACATCCATTCTATTCACATTTTAAGGCTCAAAAATCCAATACAAATATAGATATTTTTGTAGGAAAACTCTTCGTAGCAATTCAATATAAGTATGAGGTAGTTTGTAGAAAAATTTTGAGATCAAAACTATGTCATTTGACTAATTTATTTTGGTATCGAAAATTGCTCGATTTCGTCGATTTCTTAAAGACATATATCATAACTTCTAAATTGATACAAAATAATATTTTTCCTAGATTTTACTCATGAAAATATGTAGAAATAATTTTTTTTGTAATTTTTTGGGTATTTTTTATATTTTTAGAAAATCAAATGAAAAATGGCACTTACCGAAAATTTGCATTGCGACCACCACTTTGTCAGCCAGCCTAAATGTAGGTAGTAGCTTCAGGAGTTGATGGTGGTTAGGATCCAACAACTCTTTAGGTTTATGAACACTCCTAAACTTAGTTTATGCTCAAATTTTGCAAAATTCCCCTAATTTCCATCTTTGATTATTCAAATCCCAACTAATTTTTTCTTATTTCCCTTATTGCATGTATGAATCTTTGGAGAGGATTTTTTATTTTTCCTAAGCTTGAAGATGGTGAAATGAGTCACTCTCTCTCTCTTAAAAAAACAAGCTTATATACTAAGGTAATTGCATGCAATTCCAACCTAATTTCCTAACACCTATCAATAAACACCTACATGCCTCATTTAGAATGAATCCAATTGCCCTCACTTGGTTTATGATTTTTATTAATTTTTTTTTATTGATTTTCTTAACTCATTTTAGCTTAAAATGGAAACAATCAAGTATTTTAGTTAATCATGGGTGTATATATATATATATATATATATATATATACATATATACTAATAGTTACACATGGCATATATATATATTACATGTTATTTTATGCCACATAATAATTTTATTACATATATAATTTATCTCTACATATCTACCAACTATTGGAGTTTATTATATGCGATTACGATAAATATTATGTAATATAATAAAATTACACTATTCCAACTAGATTATTATTATTCTATTATATTTTTTGAATTCAAGTCCATGGGGTCTCTTCAGTTAATGTCTTAAGCCTATTCGTAAACCTCTAGGTTAGTCAAGTTAGTTTCACCGACACGTTAAATTATCTACTCAAAGTGACTACGTAAAATTGTAGGTCTTACACAAGATGGGGGTCTTAAGCATATTGGTCAATGATAGATTACTCGAATAACTGAATTTGCAAGTTGATCAAGAGAGAATGCCACCTAGATAAGGCATCAGCGACCATATTGGCTTTGCTTTTCTTGTACTTTACCATGTAGGAAAAACCTTTCATGAACTCAATCTACTTTTCCTATCTTTTAGATAGCTTAGGCTATCTCTTCAAATATCTTAATGATTAACGGTTGGTATAAATCACAAATTCTTTAGGCAACAAGTAATGTTGCTAGACAATCAAAACTCAAAATAAGGGGTAACGGTCCTTGTCATAAATTGAATAGACGGGTATAGCTCCTCTGAGTACAACACCTATGGTGATGCTATATGTGTCACACTCCAGCTTGAATACTTTTGTTAAAATTCAAGTTTGCAAGTACTAAGGTGAAAGTCAACTTCTTCATTACCTCTTCAAAACTCCTTTGCTCTTTCTCTCCCCACTTGAACTCCACATTCTTCTTAGATTGTTCTTTCAAAGGAGTCACAATGTTACAGAAGGTCTTGACAAAATGATGATAAAACGATGCCAACTTATGGAAGCTTTGGACATCCACATAACAAAACAACATGGGCTAATTTCTAGTAGCTTGGACTTTTTCTGCATCTACCCATACACAATCTCCACTCATGACAAAACCTAAGAAGACCGCATCAGGTCAGCAAAAATTGCACTTCTTTAGATTACCACAAAACTTCTCAACTCAAAGCATAGAGAAAATAACTTAGAGATGCTCACAGTACTTGTTCAAGTCAAGACTATACACTATTATATCATCAAAGTATATCACTACAAACTTACCAATCAAGTCTTAGATTACATGGTTTATCAGCATCATGAAGGAGGTAAGAGTGTTGGACAAACCAAAAGGCATTATAAGCCACTCATATACTTCATGTCTTGTCTTAAATGCGATTTTTCACTCATCTCCTTGTCGCTTCCAAATCTAATGGTAGCTCGACTTCGAATCTATCTTTGAGAATACTCTAGCACTATGCAATTCATCAAACATGCCATTAAGCCTCACAATCGAGTATCTATATTTGATAGTAATTTTGTTGATAGCTTCACCATCAACACATGTTCTCCATGATCCATCTTTCTTAGGTGGTAAGGCTAATTCTGCACGTGCACTAAGAGAATCTAAAACATAACCTTATCACTCAATTCATCAACCTACCTCTAGATCTTGGCAATTTGCTTTTGATTCATCCTAGGGGCAAGCTTATTTGGAAAAATAGCTCCTAGATAGAGGCCTATGGCATGCTTGATGCCTTAGGCTGGGCTAGTAACTTTGGAAACTCGCTCAAGAAAAAGTCTATAAACTCTACAATTAGTTTCTACACATCGGTAAATAACTCAACCTTTTGTTCTTTAATCTCTAATAGCCTACAAGAAGCTTGGCACATTAGTCGTAAGCTCATGTGACAACTCAACTCAGGTCTTCACTAAAATTTTCTTTTAAGCTTGACTCAATTGAGTTTGCATGCCTTTGACTTGGCTTGGAGTCGTAAGATTCAACATATTTCTCCTTCTTCCATTCTCAAAGGCATAAGTATTCTTAAACCCATCTTGAATAACTCTTTGATGGAATAACCAAGGTCGTCCTAATAGGATGTGTGATGTGCACATCAGTAATACATCACCCTATACTTCATCATGCTAAACTCCAATAGAGATCGGTACAATAACCTTTTAGGAGACATGAAGAGCACCTTCTCATGTAACAAATACAACTTATAGGCGTAGACATCTCATTTTTTCCATTTTCATTTTAACATTTTTATTGAGCCGGGAAAATAAAAATAAAAATTAAAAAAATAATAAAAATTAAGTCAAGTTGTATCAAGTTCAATCATATTGAGTCAAGTCGTAACGAATCTAGTCCAGTCAAGTCATATTGAGTTAAGTGGAATCAAGTCAAGTCGTTTAGTATTAAATTGGATAATGGTAAGTGATCAATTTAGTAAATTCTAAGTTGTTGAAAAATTGGGCTTCATTAAAATATTTTAGTCTGATTCAATATAAAATGGATTTTTATCTAATTTATATTGGGTTAAGATAGACTTAGGATTTATTAAATAGATTATTAGGCTAAATCAAATTATATCAGATCGAGCCCAGAAAATAGAAAGCCCAAATTAAAATAGGGTTTCTAGAAACTAAGATCAAATCTCCAAAGAATCATTATCAAATCTTCTATATCTGAGATACGAAAGATTCAATTGTGAGTTTATAAATAGTGAGTCGATAAGTAATGTTTGATACGTTTTTAATTACACAAGCCACATACACTATTTTAACACTAGCCCCACTTCCACAATATCACCCCATAACCAAACACTCCATCACCTAATAGCACACTCCATAGCTGACACCACAGTACGCCTACAGTAACCTCACTCAGCATACCTACAATAGCCATTGCCCCATTCAAGCCAGCAAGTCCATTATCCCTTGACCGAAACAAGCCATACACTGACACAATTGTTCTCTACACGTGACAGCTCCACTGCCCTTGACCGAACAACCGCTAACCAATGCCTGTTCTTCGTCTGATCACTTGACACACATTACACACACTCGAGCACACATGAACACACAAAATCACACATGAGTACCGAAGTCCATACATGAAATCACATTGAGCATTATGCCCACGACAAATACAACATGGTCACAATCCATGATGTACAGTCACGCATATTGACACAAGTCACGACAATCAACATTAACACGTCGACACGCGTGACTCAATTTGTTTAGGTAAAAAATTAGTTTTATTTTATTTTATCAGTTAATTTAATTATCTTTTACTTATTTTGTTTTTTTAGTGCAGTTTTTTTTTTATTAGTGTTATTATTATTATTGTCATATCGTTGGATACTTTTTAGATAATTTGAATTTAAAAAAAAAAATTAGTTAGTTGAAAATTGCATTGTTTAAAAAATAATTGTACCTTTTCTCTAAGATCTGTATCTTTGGAGAAGATACGTATCATGTACGTATGAAGATACATATTCAGATTGTATCTTAATGTATCTTGTAATTAGGATTTAAAAAGGATACTTATCATCTTACATGTAGGATTTAGAAAAGATATTTTTAACACATAGTGAGTTTTTTTTTTAAGAAAAAAAATCTTAACTAGAGTTTTTTAAAAAGATTTAGTTAGTTAGGGTTTTCTTAAATTCATGAAATTAGATTTTTTAGGTTTTTTTTAAATAAATAAATAGTTAAATAAACGTAAATCTAACTCGATTTTTAAAAATAAAAATTCCACCCACTAAATATTTTATAAAAATGGAACTATATGGGTTTGATCTTGATTAGTAGGTATGTAAGTACCTTCAAAACAACCGTTTAAAAAAATTAAAAATATATATTTTTCTTTTTCTTGAAATTCGTAATAAAAAATTCATTTTATTTATATTTTGTATATCTTTACATATTTTTAGTATTTTTAGAAAAATTATAAAAATAAAGCCTGTTATTTTTTTTTTTTACATGGTGACTTTTGTCTTAATAGGTTAACTTTCGAACTCAATTTTTCTAGTTTTTTTTTAAAATTATTTTTTAGAAAATACAATGATCAATGGCCAAATTAAGGTTTTCTCACTTGAAAACCCTAATTTCACTTTTTACTAGTCAAACTGGTTGGCAACTCCAATTTTTTAAATATTTCCTTAATTTAATATCGAATAATCTATATTAAGCATGTTGGGTTTAATATGGATTAAGTTAAAGAAAACGAAATAGAGCTCAATAGAATTGACAACTCTATTAAGGAAGCCCAGTAGGCTAACCATGTAAAAATTAAAAAATTAATTGATGGGCTTTTGTATTATTTTTCTTTTGTTGTATTATAGTTGTACTAATTGGTTTTTAATGATACAAGTCTTAAGAAAAAAACCTGACCCAATGAGCCTGTATTGGAGATTTATGGGGTTTTATTTTAATAATCATTTGTATACCTAGATATGGTTGGACCTAAGCTATCTTAGAAACTTAGGACAGGCCGCCATTGTGTAACTTTCAGATCGTTGGGGTCTTTACCCTCACCTAGCGATGATAGGTGAGCTCACTTAAGCTTCAATGTAGTTTACTAAGTTTTTCTCCGGAAAGCCTAGAAGCTATAAAGCTTGAGACTCGTAGACTCTACCCTCCTACATCACTCTTTTAGAAAAAGGGATAGTTATTTTTAAATTATAAGAAAAGTCCAATTAATCCACGATCGGTTCATTGTTCTTTTTCAAAAAGAGGGGAAATTAAAAAATCAGTAACCCTTATATATAAGTATTTATGAGCTTCATTTCTTTTTAAATCTTATTTTGAATATACTTATATATAAAGGTACTTTTCGACCGTGGATTCATAATACTTCCTATAATTTATTAATTACCGAGCCCTATTACAATACATGCATGTGTAGCGTACTACATTTTTTTTATACATGACTTTTTTTTTATGCTCATTTCTATGCGATTATTTTATTTCCTATATTATATGTGTTTTATTTTTATCGTCTCTTAGTAAATGAAAAGCTGCATAATTAAAAAAAAATTAGAAGAAAGCTGCAAAATTATTAATATCATATATAGTCTTTTGTAAAGTTAATAGCTTCATTGTAAATAATCTCATCATTTCATGTCTTTATGTAATAGAGATATAAAAAGTCAGGATCGTGTCAATCTTAAGCCCATTCATGAGGTCTAGTTGGATAAGTATTCTTTCCTTGAAGCTATCCTAAAAGATTGGTTGAATCAGCTTTTGCCCACTAAGCAAGATCACATTCGCAAGAAGATTGGGCCAATCATGTCCTCATGAGGGTTCAGCTCCACTAAACTCTAATTCAAGCCCTTATCCATTATTGAGATCCAGAATTTGTAACTTTCAAGTTTAGCCCACATGTGCTGACACCTACTTTAGAAGAATACTCGCACTTACTTAGTGCTCCGCCTCTCAAAGTTGGCATAACTATCCCAAATTTCAAAGTCCAACCCAAGAAAGCCTTCATGACTTTACTAGGAGTCAAAAAGGAAGCCTTAACACCGTTCTTATCTTCAGAAGGTAAGAAGTGTCTCGGTATCTTAAGGTTAGTAAAATAGTTTTCAAGCCTAGACGCTTATCAGAAATATCATCAAATCATTTGTAGAGGATGTTAATCGTGGGCCAAAAAGAGGGTAAATGCCTTTATAGTAGCAGTATTCAAGACAGTGCTATTTCTCGTCAAAAATGGTCGAGTCCATTATAGGGTAGCCAAGCTAGTAACTCAATTTTTAGCCGGTAAATCCTATATATCGGCGTTATTGGCAGAGTAATTCAAGATACTCACCCACTTAAGAAAGCAAGGGCATGGGTACTTTACAGCTAACCTTAGAATTCTCATTGTATGGTTTCTCAATCACACATAAGGGAATGGAGGGAACCTTCTTAGAGCATCCCTGATTGAGAACATTAATCTAATTGATGACTTTACTCACTACCTTAAGGTACCAAAAGAAGCTTAGTTTAAAGGATGGGTATCAATCATAAGTAAGATGCAGCCAGTGGATTTTATGTGGATAGTCAGGTGGAGCAACTACACTCGAGCCATCTTAGGGTGTATCAATTGTATAGGGGTCCCTCTTATCAGTATTACGAGTTGTACGAGCTATTTCTTGTCTTGTATCACTAGACAACTAGGTCCACTTCAAGAGATAGCATATAGAGATTCCTTAAACGATATCACATTGAGTTATCAAGATCCTTATTTACCCACTGCTGCTTTGATTCAACGATTAGCAGAATTCGTGAAGTTGTAGGATCGAAGGGAAGTCAAGAAGATAGTCAATGTGGAAACTTTGAGGGGTCAAGTTAGAGAATACCAGGCTACCAAGCAGTTCATCTATGATCAGTTGAAGAAGATTAGAAAGATACAATATGAAGCTCCAGACGTATTCAGACATGAGCCAGAGCCAGAATACCTTTCACCTACTAAGCAAGCCTACTGAGACACCATACGGGCCAAAGTTAAAGCCCAGTTATAAGAATGCAAGAGAATCATTGAAGAGTTAAAGATGGAGAATGTAAAATTGCAGGAAGAAAATCAATTCTTGAAGAGTAAGATTCAAGAAAGAGATGCTACAATCCAAAAGCTGATGAAAGAAGTTGATGAAGCCATTTTAGCTAGATCCATCAACTTTTATAGGATTTGATTTTTTTTTTTTCTTCTTCTTTTTAGAAAGATTAGTTAAGAGTTTATTTCTTTTTCTCTTATTCTATTATATAGGTTAGATTTTATGATTATTAATAAATTTATAGTTTCATTAAATGAAAACTTTTATTAATTACGTAGTCTTTTCCTCATTCTTGATTGTTGCCTTTTAAATAAAAATGAACAAAAATAAATAAATAAAATAAAATAAGTAAAGAAAAAAAAGAAGAAAAAAAAGAAAAAGAAAAATTAAAAAAAAAAATAGTTCCAAGGATTTCTAAAGCTTAGGTTTTCATTTAGGGTTTTGAAGATAGTGCCCAAGCGAGCATACTCACCTAGAAGCCCAATATTCACTCATTCCAAAGCAAGAATGTCAACTCAAGACACAGGAAACATCAGTCAAGCCGAACTCGACCCAAGAGTCATAACCTTAGAAGAAAACATGAACAAGATGGATAAACAAATCCAAGCTCTCACTCGAGCTATGGAATTCTCAATGACAGGTAAGCATCTTAAGTCAACCTAAATCGAAATGTAAAAGCGACCCCTCCCCTTAAATTGGTAAATGCAAAATCGGTTCCTAATGCTGAGATATGGAGGAAGAAGATTGAGGAAAAACATTGAGAGATGGAGAGGAAGTTTATGGAAAAGTTAACTAAGAAGATGAAAACCTTAGAAATGGTTAATGGGCTTAAGCATATAGGGATGATCAATTTACCAACGTATGAAGACAATGATTTCTTGAAAAAATTTAAGGTGCTAGAATTCAAGAAGTATGGTGGGACCGACTGCCCGAAGCTCCACACAAGACTATACATCAGAAAGATGGAAAAATATATGAAGTATGATAAGGTGATGGTCCAAGCCTTTCAAAATAGCTTGATTGGGCCCGCCTTAACTTAATATGCCCAATTGGATTTAAATAAGATCAACATATGGGATAAGTTAGCCCAGGCCTTCTACAACCGGTGCAAGTTCAATATTGAGGTAGCTCCATCAATGTGGGATTTGAATAATCTGCAAAAGAAGGCCAATGAAAGTTTTAAGGAGCATGCCCAGAGATGGAGGGGCATAGCAGCCAAGGTAACTCCATCCTTAACAGATAAGGACCTAACTTTTGCCTTCATCAATACTCTCGAAAGCCTGTACTCCCAACATTTGGTAAGATACCCTACTTCTAACTTTGCAGAAATTGTGGCCTCAAGGTACTGAATTGAAGAAGATATTGCTACTAGAAGGCTTTCCAATCCTGAAGCAGTTGAGAAGAAAATGCCTCCCACGAGATTTTCCAATAAGGCCAAAGAAGCTACTATAAGTGTTGTCAATACCGGTAATCTTATCAGACCCATAGCCCCAGTAGCCATGACAAGAGGATCTAATCCCCCACCAAATCCGAGTTAGAATAACCCCTCGCAAAGGAGATAGTTTACTCATATCTTCATTCCTTTAAGCCAGGTTCTTACCCAACTAAGGAAGGAGAATCTATTGACATTCGAAATACCGAAGGAGGGACAAAAACCGAGGGACTACAACCGGAAGCTTCGTTGCAATTATCATTTAGAGCAAGTGGGTCATTCTACAAACTAGTACTGGAGACTTAGACATAAGATTCAGGATCTTATTGATGCAAAATTAGTTTAATTGGATTTCATTTAGACTCTCACTACTAATGTGGGTAACAATCCTCTACCAGATCATGGACACTCAATCAACATGATCATTGCTAAAGAGTCTGAACTAGAGATCGATTTAGATAGTCTCCCCATCACTATTGAAGAAGTAGCTTGGAATCTAAAGCAGGTTGGACAGTTGCAGAATATGAATCTTAGAGATATAACCCGAATTAGACTGGTAATATATCAATTGCTGAAGGATGGGAAGATAAAGAAAGCTGGCATTATGGCTATAACGGTTCCAAAACCAAGAAAGAGATGTACCCAGAAGGAGCTTAGAAAAAGGTATGAAGCCATAGATCTGATGGTCAACACCTTGGGAGAGCCGTTGGGAAAATTTGAGTATTTGTATTATTATATATGCTAATGACCACCCACCAGATGGGGTCCCAAATTTGAGGAAGAAGACAAGCTTATTATGGAAGCCAAGAAGACAACTGAGATGGTTGGAATGATTGGAGATGGGCCTAAACCATTGGTTTTTTAGTACCACGGGAAGACTAAGAAGGTTGAGGAATTGAGTAAGCTCAAGAAAATAGCTTTTGATGTTCCGATAGCTCTAAAGAATTACAAAGCAACCCCTCTAGATTACCAGACAGTGAATCAGACAACCAAGTCCTTATCACATATGGTCGGTAGGCTTACACGCTCGGGACGAGTCTATGAGCAAAACAAAGAGCCTAAGAAGAAGACTACTATAGAGGAGGCTTCCCGAAAGATCTTTGAAGAAACGGACGAGAAAGATCAAAATGTTGCTAAGAAGATAATGAAAGCTAGTAAGTAAAAGATTATGGATCAATTAGCTAAGGTATTGGCCCAAATCTCCCTAATGGGCTTACTATTATCATCAAATACTCACCAAAAAGCTTTGATCAAAATTTTGAAGGATGTCAAAGTACCTGAAGGGATTTCCACTGAGAAGCTAGGATTGGTGATGAATTCAATATTTGCAATTGATCAAATTTCATTCTCACCAAATGAACTAAGCGAAGAAGGAAACCGGCATACAAAGCCCCTTTTCATAGTGGTCAAGTGTGCAAGGAAAGTGGCTGCTTTGGTACTGATTGATAATGAGTCTTCACTAAATGTGTGTCCACTGGCAACATTAAATTTGCTTGGAGTATATTCAGCTGAGATAAAGCCCAATTCGATTTCAGTAAGGGCTTTTGATAGATCAAAGAGAGAGATACTTAGAAATATTGGGCTGTAAGTCGAGATCGGTCCACAGATGTTCTCTATCCCATTTCAAGTCCTGGATATACCATGAACTTTCAATCTTTTATTAAGGAGGTCGTGGATTCACTCGGCAGGGGTAGTTCTGTCTAGTCTATATCAGAAAGTGAAGTTCATAGCCAACAACCAATTGGTTACTATTCTTAGAGAGCAAGATTACAAGATTTACAAAGAGACAATTATTCCATATGTTAGGAGTGAAGAATTGGAGGAACCAAGTTTGTAGATTTTTTATGAAGTCGGCATGATTGAAGTGTTAAGGCAAGGGGCATGAGGTTGCTCGAAACAGACTAAGCAATAGATTAGAACATTCAGGGTCGAATATGAGTCCATTGAAGAGGATATTCAAGAAATGAAGACCAAAACCAGAGGCAAGAGACAAGATCAGTTGTACCATGCTCATATGGATTTTCCGAACAACCATCAAACATTCCCAGTACCAGCCGGTGTTCAAGAACCCGAAGTAGCTAATCTATCTAAGGCTTTAGCCCAACAATGCAACATCAATCTAGAAGAAAAGAAAGATATTAGCGTCTCAATTTCCTTATGCAACTGGTTTTCCATTCCTGTTAATAGGTCTCTTTAGAAAAGCAATATTAGATTAATTAAGAGCATTCAATTTCAATAATTAGTCCGATTAGTTAGGCCATTTTCTTTTAGACAATTTGAATATATTCAATAAAATTAGTTCATTTCCTTCTATCAATTCTTCCTTTTTATTTATTCGTTATCCTTTTGCCCTTTTTTTTCCCTTTATTCTTCAAATTGAATAAAAACGATGAACATAATGGATATCTTGTGCATGTAAACGATGAAAGTACCAATATCACCTTCGGCCCTGCTGGGTCAAACATCGGAGTTGATATTGAGACTCCAAGCAAAATATAAGAGAGTTGGCATTGATTTGAACAGGGTAAGGTGATTATTAACAAACCGATAGTTGTGATCAATTTAGGGACAGAAGAGAACCTACGAAACTTTAAAATTGGGGGTAATTTAGCGGATGATCAAAAACAGGAGTTGTCGCAATTATTATCAAAATACTTAGACATATTCATTTGGTCCTATGAGGACATGCCTGGTTTGGATTCATCAATTGTAGTTCATAAGTTGCCAACAAGAGAAGATATTAAATTGAAAAGGTAAAAACTTAAGCGATTTAGGCCAAATATACCCCTTAAAATAAAAGAAGTGAAGAAATTACTAAAAGTTGAGTTCATAGAAGTGTCGAATTACTCCAAATGGGTAGCCAATGTGGTGCCAATGCTGAAGAAGAATGGGAAAGTTAAGGTATGTGTGGACTTCCATGATTTAAACCAGGCGACACATAAAGATAACTTCCCTTTACCATACATTGACGTATTAGTGGACAACATGGCTGGAAATCATCTTTTCTCATTTATGGATGGTTTCTCGGAATATAATCAAATCAAGATGGCTGAAGAAGATGAAATCAAAACCACCTTCACTACCACTTGGGGAATGTTTTGTTATCACGTAATGCCTTTCAGGTTGAAGAACAATAGGGCAACTTATCAACGTACTATGGTTGCATTGTTTCATGATATGATGCATCAAGAAATTGAAGTTTATGTAGATGATATGATTACCAAATCTAAGAAGAATGAGAATCATGTGGATGTTTTACGTAAGCTATTTAAGTGATTGAGGAAGTTTCAATTGAAACTAAATCAGAAAAAGTGCACCTTTAGAGTAACCTTGGGCAAATTGTTGGATTTTGTAGTAAGTAGAAGAGGGATTGAGGTAGACCCAGGTAAAATCAAGGAAATTATAAATATGTCTACATCAAAGACTGTAAAAGAAGTACGAGGACTGTTAGGGAGGTTGAATTACATTGCTCGGTTTGTATCACAACTAACCAATAAATGTAAGCCATTATTCAAAATTTTGAGGAAGAATGCAGCAATAGAATAGGATGAAGAGTATGAGCAAGCATTTGTTGAAATCAAGGAGTATCTTATAAATCCACCAATACTAGTCACTTCTACACCGAGACGGCCATTAATTCTTTACTTAACGATCCTTCCTAAATCGATGGGATATATGTTAGGATAGAAAGATGAAATGAGTAGAAAAGAGCATCTATATACTACTTGAGCAAGAAATTCACAGAAGACAAACAAAAATACTCAAAGGTACAAAGAACATGTTGTCCCTTAGTATAGGATAGAAATTTAGGTATACGCTAACAAAATCAACACTCTTCCCCAAGAATTACATGTGTTGTCAGCTCCTTGGCCCTTCTCAATGTAAGGGACGAATATGATCAATCCAATTTCACTAACAGCTTCAAACAGGTACAAATTCATTCTAATCGCAATCGACTACTTTACCAAGTGGGTAGAAGTAGCGTTGTATGCTACGATGACTAAAGGAGTGGTAGTTAAATTTTTGAAAAGGGACATTATTGCAAGATATGGTGCACCTGAGTCTATTATTATAGACAATGAGTCAAATTTAAACAACAAGTTGATGGATGAAGAGTGCAACCAATTCAAGATCAATCACAGAAACTCAACCCCGTATCAACCTCAGATGAACAGGATAATTGGAGCCGCAAATAAGAATATCAAGAGGATCATTGAGAAGATGGCGATCACTTATAAAGACTAGTATGAGATGCTTCCCTTTGCTCTCATAGCTTATAGGACCTCAGTCGGAGCCTCTACAGGTGCAACACGTTATTCATTGGTATATGGAACTGAAGCAATGCTACCAGTGGAAGTTAAAATACCATCATTCCGAGTGCTAGCAGAAATTCAGCTCAATGAAGCATAATGGGTAAAGAAGCGGATGGAACATTTGAACATGCTAGACGAAAGGAGGCTTGTAGCAATATGTCATGGTTGGTACTACCAACAGAGGATGATCCAAGCTTTTAACAAGAAAGTATGCCCAAGGTACTTCAAGGAAGGAGACTTGGTGTTGAAGAAAGAATTGCTAAATGCAAAAGACCTTAGGGGCAAGTTTGCTCCGAATTATGAAGATTCTTATGTAGTGAAAAGGGTATTATTAGGAGGTGCATTAGTTTTGACATAAATGAATGGCTCAGAATTAAGGGGACCTATGAATTCGGATGCAATTAAGTTGTATTATCCATGAAAACTAAGTTCAATAAAGATTCCAATTTTTCTTGAGAATTGTTTGTGGTTAATCTTTCATTGTTTACAAGAAAAGTTGATATCCAGAAGTGTTCTCAAATTCAAATAGTCATCAACCAATAAACGCTTCACCAATAAACACTTATATACCATGTTTCTTAGCCTCATACACTTAAACACAGAACACTTACTAATGAATTTGAGTCACTAAATGAATTGAAATCGAATGTTCTTAATGATTTAATCTTGTTTCTTTCAACAACAAAAGCAAGATCAAGACATGAGCATGGTATAATTAAGTAAAAGGTTTCAATCATGAAGAAGACCTTATTCTAAAAAGAAAAAAGAAAAAAAGAGGGAGGGGGGTGGGGTGGGGGGTAGGAAAGAAGCAAGTACAATACTTTGGTGATATTCTGCAATCTGGATGAGTGAATAACAAGAATCAACCTGAGGTATGCCGATTGGTTACTATCTGTGAAATTCTTCATTCCTAAGTAAAATCATCCTAAAAGTCCTTGAAAGAGATATTTAGGAGAACTAATAACTTTTTTTGAAATCTTGAATAGATCTATTCTCTTTAGATCATCTACCAAACAAAACAAGTTTTTTTTTTTCTGAAATCTCGAAGAGATCTATCCTCTTCGAATTATCCACCAAACTGAAACAAATCTCAAAGAGATCTATCCTCGTCCACTTCGAATTATCCGCCAAACCAAAACAAGTTAATTTAACCTCCAATAGTTTTTACCCTATTCTTTCAAGATAGGCCTCCATAAAATTTTTGCCCTATCCTTCTAAGATAAGCCCCCTTGAAATTTATGCTCTATCCTTCCAAGATAAACACCCTTAAGCCTTATTCTTTTAAGATAAGCCCCTTAATCTTTTGCTCTATTCTTTTAAGACAGGCATTCATTTGCCCCTTCCTTCTAAGACGGGCAAATTATTCTTTACATCAACCTTTCAAGTCGATATCCTTCATCAAAATAAAACACAGCTTAAATGATTGGTTCAAAGTAAGGTTTAGCAAAAATGGGTATCTCTTTTATCTTTATAGAGAAGTTTTAATCGAATTTCACTACAAAGAAGGGCAGTTGTAAATACCTCATTTTTTCCATTTTCGTTTTATCATTTTTATTGAGTTAGGAAAATAAAAATTAAAAATTAAAATTAAAATATAATAAAAATGAAGTCAAGTTGTATCGAGTCCAGTTGTATTGAGTTGAGCCGTAGCGAGTCTAGTGAAGTCAAGTCGAGTCGTATTGAGTTAAATGAAATCAAGTCGAATCAAGTTAGGTCCTTTAGTGTCGAATCGGATAATGGTGAGTGATCAATTTAGTAAATTATAAGTCGTTGAAAAATTAGGCTTCATTAAAATATTTAAGTCCGATCCGATATAAAATGGATTTTATCTAATTTACATTGGGCTAAAATAGACTTCGGATTTATTAAGTAGACTATTGGGCTAAATCAAATTAGATGGTATCGGGCTCGGGCTCGGAAAATAGAAAGTCCAAATTAAAATAAGGTTTGTAGAAGCTGGGTCAAATCTCCAAAGAATCATTATAAGATATGAAAGATTTAATTGTAAGTTTATAAACAGTGAGTCGGTAGGTGACATTTGATACGTTTTTTAATTACACAACCTACGTTCACTATTTTAACACTAGCCCCACTTCCACAATATCACCCCACAACCAAACATTCCATCACCTGATAGCACACTCCACAACGCACATACAGTACGCCCGCAACAGCCCTACACAACATGCCCATAGCTGCTACTGCCCCATTCACACCAGTAAGTCTACCGTCCCTTAACCAAAACAAGCCATACACTGACATAATTGTTCTCCATACGCGACAACTCCACTACTACTGATCGAACAGCCGTTAACCAATGCATGTTCATTGTATAATCACTTGACACACATTACATACACTCGAGCACATACAAACACACGAAATTACACTCGAGTATACATGAAATCACACATGAGCACCGAAGTTCATATACAAAATCACATCAAGCACTATACGCACAACGAATATAGCACAATCACAATCCATGACGCACAGTCACGTATATTAACATAATTCACGACGATCAACACAAACATGTCGACACGCGTGACTCGATTCATTTAGGTAAAAAATTAGTTTTATTTTATTTTAGCAATTAATTTAATTATCTTTTACTAATTGGTTTTTTTTTTAGTATAAGTTTTTTTTTTTTAATGTAATTATTATTATTGTCATATCGTTAAATATCTTTTAGATAATTTGAATTTTTTTTAAAAAATTTAGTTAATTAAAAATTGCACTTTTTTTTAAATAATCATATCTTTTCTCTGAAATCCGTATCTTTGGATAAGATATGTATCTTGTAGTTAAGATTTTAAAAAAATACATATGAAGAAACGTATCTAGATATGTATAAAGAAATGTATCTAGATATGTATCTTAGTAAATCTTACATATAGGATTTTAAAAAGATATTTTTGACATGTAGTGAGTTTTTTTTTTAAAAAAATCTTAATCAGAGTTTTTCAAAAAGATTTAGTTAGTTAGAATTTTCTTAGATTCGTGAAATTACATTTTTTAGGTTTTTTTAAAATAAATAAATGGTTAAATAAACGTAAATCTAACTCGATTTTCAAAATAAAAAATCCACCCACTAAATATTTTATAAAAATAAAACTACATTGGTTTGATCCCAACTAGTAGGTACGTAGGTACATTTGGGGCAATCGTCCAAAAATTAAAAAATAAAAACTTTTTTCCTTTTTCTTGAAATTCATAATAAAAAATTCATTTTATTTATATTTTATATACATTTACATATTTTAGTATTTTTAGAAAAATTATAAAAATAAAGCCCATTAGTTTTTTTTTTTTTTACATAGTGACTTTTGTCTTAATAAGTTAGCCCCCTAATCTCAATTTTTCTAGTTTTTTTTTAATTATTTTTTAGATAATACAATGATCAATAGCCAAATTAGGGCTTTCCCACCTAAAAACCCTAACTTCACTTTTTACCAATCAAATTAGTTTGTGACTCCAATTTTTAAAATATTTTCTTAATTTAAAGTCGAATAATCCATATTAAGCGGGCTAGACATAATACGAATTAAGTTAAGGGAAACAAAATAAGGCTCAACAATAAGGCTTAGGATGGGAGTAGTTTACAAAAGCTACATTAGTACAACTGTTATTATCCACAATAACATCATATAATTAACCCTTTACTTGGTAAGTAGTTTGAAATTATTTCTCCCTCTGCTTGTCTTCATTCAAATTATTCAAACTCATGGAAACCTCATTCTCCTTAGGAAACTCTTCTTGCTCGCCATTTTAGTCCTTTAGTTCCTCAACTTTCTCATTGGTATTATGAACTTCAATTGTCAACACATCGCCTTTGAGGGCCATGGTTCGTCGATTTAAGCATTAAGTGGCCATGTTACCAAAACCCTTACCACTTAAAGCACTTGATCTCACTTATCTTTTGTCCTGAACTTTATCCCTTCTCAAACTTCCTTAACGACTCTCTTAGTAGGCTAAGACTTCAAGTCAACCTTAAAATTTTCTTACCTACTCGGTTCAAGTTGAACCACCTTGCTTAGATTAGGTTAAACAAATGAAGTTTAGTTTGGAGGAGTCGAGAATACCCCTAACATCTCCAACACTTGACTCTCTGAGTAGCTCGAATGTCATGGTCCAACGTATCAATCCTCTTTATGTCCAAAACTTTACTAATTTCAAATTTTAGCCCTCCAATAAGCCTAGATACAATTTGGTCTCAGACTCTTTAACCTCAAAATGGATCATTTACATTGAGAACTCCTTCACATGATTGTCTACACTCATTCTTCCTTATCTTAACTCTTGCAGTTTCTTAAAGGTACCCCACGTGTAATGATTGGTACAAGAATCCTCCTCATAGTATGACACATCTCTTACTAAGTTCAAATCCCTAGCTCTTCATCTCTTCATTAGTTTGCCTAAAGGTTCTTCCATCAAAAGTCGACATAACTAGTAAACTCAAGGGTAGTCAGTCACCATGAATAGGTCAACACCTGTGATTTAACATTCTCCATCCCATGAATAGGTCAAGAAACCCTTTCTTCAACTTCATAGTACTCCTTCTCTTCACTCTCCTCAATTTCATCCAAGTCAATCCTTTTTCTAGCTCCTCTTGTGGCTCTAACACTATAATTCCTTCTTACATATTACATATCTCATCAATCACCATAATTAAGTTAGTATCCAGAACCTTGTCCTCGTCTCTATTGAGGGGTAGCTTAGACATTGATGAAGACCTCTTTAGCAAGTCAGGAAATAGTTAGTCTATTGAAGTTGTGAATTAACTCAACCATCATGGCAATGAGTTCATCAATCCTTTCATCTATATACCTTAGAGTGCTAGAGATAGGTTGTCTATGGTAGATAAAACCACTTTCATTATCTCCTATGCTTGCATTGATACTAGAATTTGTCATTTTTCTTTACCAACTTAGGAATCAACACCAAACACAATGTCGAAACACTTAACCTAAACTTTGGTAACAACCACCCCCACAACATAAACTATATTCTATTCTTCAACATTTGAAATAGGGGATGCTTTTTTCATGAACTTAACTAGCTTCTTTAACTCCACAACCACACTTACACAATGCAACACAAAGCTCAAACTTACTACTTGAAATACTAAAATGACACCTACAACTACAACAACTTTAAACCTACAACACCAAACTCAAAGCAAAGATTCACAACTCATTACTTAACTTCAAAAATGGAATACAGTGTTGAACATAACTTCATAGCCTAAGTTACAACCAAACTACACTTCGTACCACCTCAAATCACAAAACACAAAATCAGTAGCACGAGAACAAAACATGAACACTAGCAGTAGCTCCAACAACAAATGTTGTTGAAGCATTGATACTAAGATGATGTGACTCCATGGGTGGACATATGGCTATTAGAAATCACACGAGGGATAGGTCTTCACTGTAAGAGGGTTATAATGGTAAATGGCAGTCAAAGGTAAGCCGGTGTCCACATACAAGTGTACGAATATGACACATTGTATACCTTACAGGCGCTTAAGGCCTAACTTGATATTGCACACAAGTTAAGTCATAAGGTCACTCACCACTGTTCCTTATTCAGGGAATAGATAAGAGTAAGCTTAGACTTGGTAAGACTACACGCCCACACAAAAATAAGTGAAGAAGATAACTAAAGTAGAATATTCATTAGTGATGATTTTGATTATCATACAAATGATGTGTGTGCATATATATATATATATATATATATATATATTATGTAGTTGCCTTTAAGGCAACATTCTAGGTTATTACAATCACTAAAAAGGGTATGATGCTGAAAGTAGAATGTATAAGAAGTTATAAGGGTGAAATGGATAGGTTGTTATGCTTCTGAGATCCATACGCTATTCAAAAAGGAAGTAACATGTGTCGATTGGTGGTTAGAAACTCTAAATGTAGAGATTCGTCCTCAAGTTGGAGGATCGCTACGGATCAAGATGGTGGTCAAGTTGAAGGTCGTGTAACTAAATGGGAGGCTTAGTGGCATGTTAGCTCAGTTGCTAGTGGAGACAACCGAGCTGTTTGCCTGCTTCGAGCTGAATTCAGATAGGTTAGTATTCTACCATGCCAATCCTAGGTCAAGTCAGGTTGTAAAAATTCTTCCTTCACTAGGGAGATGGTTAAGTAATGGTGGGAACCCAGGTACTCTAGTATGTCAACTTTGTGAAGGAACTTGGTGTCCTCCTTAGTGAACTATTGCAAGAGGGCTCGGTAGATTAAGGTAGCCAATTTGGGAGCTTAGGAGCAAATTTATCAATCCATGATTCCTATCAATAGTAGTGTTGTGGTTTTCAAAGAAACAAAAATCCATATGTGGCCACCAATAGTTTTTTAGCTCAAATTTTTGAACAAGACAAACACCGCATGGCTATGGTTTAGCTATTGGAAAAGCATCAATTCAATGCAATACATAAGTACAATCAATTTAATGAAAAAAACTCTACAACAATTTAGTACTAAGCATATAGAAGGTTCATTATCACATATACATGATTATGTTGAAAACAACGATATATACTTAGAATTTATTGATATAAACAATCAAATAGCTAATTTTTTTCACTAAAGCTTTCAGAGAGGATAATTTTGCACTTTAAATAGAAACTTAGAAACGTTGATGCAAGGTAAATGCTAATTTTCATTTAAATAAGGAATTAAATTAAGGAAATGTTGAATTCTCAACCCATAAATAGCCTTACATCTTGATATTAGGCTTATCAATCTAGTAAACATTTTTTTTTCCTAAGCATGTTATGTTACTTTGATATATCATGTTTTATTTTCCTTGATTTATGAATCATTCTTATTGATTTTGATTTCCAAACAAGTAGTTTTATGATATAGACTTTGCTGTGACTTAAAATTGTTTTTTACTAACTTAAAAATGCCTATATTAAAGTTGTTTAGATTTCTCGATGTTACTCGAGATGAATTAATGCAAAATTTCAAAGTTAAGTTACAAATATACTGTTTTCTACAAATTTAGGGCACTCTTAGGTAGTTCAAAATCAAGATATTAATCAAATGAAGTTAGACACCAATAAAAAAAAAAAAAGAAAAGAAAAGAAAATTCCCTCATGTCAAACTTTCTATTTGTAGGTGTATAGGTATGGGTGCAAGAGTCACGTACGTACCGTATGTTAAGTGTAATTATACATGACTAAGAAAATTATTTGAATCATACATATGAGATGATTAGGAGAGAACTATAGAAAGGAGGAGCAGGTAATCTCAAAAAGGCTCTAATATTTGTGGTGATAGGTAGAGGAGCTAAGAGGCATCAAACTTCATAGTTAATGAAGAACAAGGTAGTGTTCTTGAAATATTTAAATATTTGATCTTTCGAAGAAGGATTCCAATAAAGTAACAATGTTTATTATATCTCTCTTGTCCAAATGAAGGAGGGAGAGGAGTATTTATAGATGATGGCCATTGATCTCATCCGTAAGATCGTGATGTTAATCAGTGGCCAAGATCAATTCCTTCCTTTAATGGATCCCTTATGGGCTTCCTTTATAAGCTTGGGCACAATGAGGCCTTATTTTCTTATGTGAGCTCAATTGAGAAAGGTTAGATCAAAAGACCAATCCAACAAGCACTACTATAAGCCTACCATACCAAAATTTCCTTGATCATCCAAAATATTTAGACTAAACTCTTTAAGTCTTGTTACTTTAGCCTAAAGAGTCAAACCTAATTAATTAATGGGCTTAAAACCCATACTTGAATTTAGCCATCTGTACTATCTAAGCATCTTATAGGGTTGTTTGAATGGGGCTTTATTACTTAGCAATTAAAAATATAAAATTTTCTTTTTCTTCCTTATTCCAATTTCACTTCCTTTCTAGTTACATGAAGCCCTATCTTTCTAACGATTCCGTTCTTGCTCTTTTAAATGAGAAGATCTTATCGTCTTAGCCAAAATGCCTCAAAGCTTTTACTAGAACTTCTTTTATACTTAACTTAATGACGAAGCTCCCAATCAATTTCATGAACTCCTCTAAAAGAAATCTAATTTTTGCATTTTCTTCTTCTTACAACTCTAACTTGAAAATCTTTTTTTTTTTTCCCCTTTGTAGTTCTTTTAAACTCCACAAATATCAAACCTAATTTATTAAGGCAAGTGCACAATCACCAGTAAAAGGTTAATGTAGTCCTGTCGTCTGCATAATAAGAGGTATTCTAAATTTAAGCACTAAGTTGTTGATTGTATGCATAAGCCCGATATTAAGTTGCTTGCAAAGCTAGAAATTATTGAAATAGAGGGTATCCTTAGGGATAGGATTTTGAATTTTAACATTTTCCTAATAATACCCATGGGGAGGTTGTGCTGATCTTTTACACAAACTTAATTGATAGGCTTGATCTCAACTCTAGAAAAATGAAAGTGGTATACATCATAGTGAGATAGAGCCACTATACCAAATGTATTCTATGTTTATGGGCCAGCGTATTGAAATTGATGAATATGATATTTGTAGGACTCTAAGCTAGAAGCCTTAGTTTGTGAGATGGATATTTCATCTATAATATTCCCTCTGAAACCAATGAGGATATGTAGGGCTTGAATAGGTAACTGTAAAAATTAGTTAACTAAATTTTATCTTTTTTTACAATTAACTACTTAAAGTTTAAAAGTATCAAAACATTATCTATGCATGCAGTTAACTACATGAAATTTGCCCAATTTTGCAATGAACTATTTGAAATTTATTCATTTTTTGCAATTAGCTACCTCAAAGGAATTAGTCCACATAATGTAAATGACTTTAAAAAAACTTATAGGTAGTAAATTAACACTTTTATGTTTACTTGAAGATAATAGAGAGGGGATAGAATAATTATTTACTCTCAACTTTATATTACCCTATTTACTTGAATTTTGAGCAAGTAATTCCTATTCCCAATACCTTTTCTATTCTCTTTGTATAGAGAATAGTTAATACCTTACAAAAGGAGGAATTTTTTATTCCTTCTGTAAAGGAATAAAAGTTCAAATATTCTAACCATCATTCCCCAATTAAAAACCTAAATTAATGAAACTACTCATAAAAATAGAGGCAAAGTGATACTTTTAGTTATACGTTCAACTTGATACTTCAATTAATTAATGAAGTAAATACTGAAATATGTATTCTTTATAAGAGAGACTTACACGAAGAAAAAATTGGAATAAATTTTCTAACCTATTCATGGTAATAGTTATTCATAAGGTATAAATATTCTACTTCTTATTTATTTCTTTCCAGAAAGTAAACGAGTCTTAAATATTGCTTACCCCTTAAAGGTGAAGAGATTGCCTAAAACCTAGTATAAGGTAAGCATACCCGTCAATTTATAGTATAGGTTAATAAAATAGATATCATTCTTACGAAGACTATGAGTACTAATACTAACCCTTTTTTATTACATAACCAATAAAATTCAATTGTAATATCAAGAATTAATCTAAATTGCAACTAACTACTTGTCTAAATAGCTAATCAAGACTTAGTTTAAAGAAAATAAACAAGAAAACAATCAAATTAGAAATTAACTTCAAGCATACGATTACATATCTAGATCTTGCTTCCCTTATAATTAACAAGCGACTTCTAGAAAAGATAATCTAATTTCATTGATTAAGAGAATTCTCTAATAAAATTAATAACTTTCTCAAGTCTATTAATCATAATATTTGAATTACCTTGTTAGTAGTATAATTAAAGATAGCATTAAAGATTAAGAATTCCCTTAAAAACAATCATCAAGATCCAAAAAACCCATGCAAATTTTCTCTAATATTGCAATAATTTTCATTAATTATACCTAGATCTAATCATATAAGCAATCTCTCAATTATTCTTGTACAATATCAAATATTAAATCAATACTCTAGAAATATTAATCTAATGCAATAAAGAACACATAATTGAATCAATAGAATCAAAGGATTTATTAGATCTAAGAAAACTCAATGTCACACGGTAATTCAAAGTTCCACAAAACCTAGATACAATGAATTTAAGGTCTAATCATGGCAAAGGAGTAATCTTGAAATAGAACAATGAAAAACAATAAAGTAGAAGTCATAAAAATTGAAGAACTCTCAAATCTTGAAACTTGATGTGTGTTGCTCTCTTGTGCTTTTTTCCCCTTGTAGTTTCTATAAAATTCATGTGAAAAAGTGTAACAAAAAACCCTCAAAAGGCCTTTTATATCAAATGTGAAATTTTCTTTTTTCATAGGGCAATACAGCCAACATACGGTTATGTCGTTGGTCGCGTCACTTAAATTTACCCAAATCTTCTTGAATCTTTTCAAATTTTCATTTGACATGGTTAGGGACACAATTGTGTCACCTAGGTCGTGTCACTTTGTGTGAATCACCCTCTTTTAGCTTAAAATCTCCTCTGTACTAACGTGATCATGTCACTACTCATATTGCTTATAAACTTCATAATGTCTTCATTTAACCTCCGTGAGTGAAACTTGATTCTATTACTTTGTTTTCTTCTCAAGAATGTTCCAAAACCTAAAATTTAAAATTTTACTTAATTAAGTATCATATTCTTTATAAAAAAAGCCAAAACTCTAAGTAAATAACATAAAAATCACTATATTAAATATATTCAATTAAGAGCTTATCAAACTTCCTTAAACTTAGGAATTTGCTTGTCCTAAGCTAAATAAATCAAAGAAAAATTAGGATAAGAAATCCTTAGTTAAAACTATCACTATTTAAAAGACTGGCCAAAAATTACACTTAACCTGAAAACAAATCAAGAGGTCAACCTACAAATTTACTTAAACATTCCTTAACAACTTCCTTATCTCAAATTAATGGCAGCAATAAGCATGTCATCAACATAAAGTAATAAATAGACAAACGAGACATTATCAAATTTTCTAAAATATACACAACTACCATATTGGCTCCTAAAATAGCCATACCCAACAATAAAAGAATCGAACTACTTATACCACTGTCGAGGAGACTACTTCAAACCATACAATGATTTTTGCAATAAGTAAACAAGGTCTTCCTTACCTTCAATTTCAAAACCTTCAAGTTGTTGCATGTCAATTTTCTCCCCAAGTTCACCACGTAAGAAGGCATTCTTAACATCTAGTTGCTCCAACTCTAAATCATGCATCGCAACTAGAATAAGCAAAACATAAATAGAGCTATGCTTAACAATAGAAGAGAAAACATCATTAAAATCAACTCCTTATACCTAACTATAGCCCTTTGCAACCAATCATGCTTCAAATCTAGCATCTTCAACTACTAGAACGCCATCGTTCTTCTTAAAGCCCCATTTGCAACCAACAATCTTCTTATCTTTTGGCGATTTGACCAACTCCCAAGTTTTATTCTTGGGAAGAGACTCTACCTCTTCCCACATAGCCACCAACCATTTCAAAGAATAATTATAGGAAACAACATTTGAATATGTTGAAGCCTTACCAACTACATTTGTCTCTTGTGCAATATTTAAGGCATATGAAACATAATCTAACAATCTGGCAAGTTTTCTTTTCTCTCTTTATGGCTTGCTTCTAACAATAGAGTAATCCTCTTCTTTTGTTGATTTTTCTACTTCTACAGAAGTGGGCAACTAAAGCGAGATTTGCATAAAATCATCATATAGAGAAGATCTACTCTCCACCTCAAACTTAATTTCCTTTCGCTTGTCAAAACTTTAGGGTTTTGTTTTGGAAGTGGCAAAAGACTCCTTTTTTGGGTGAAGCATGGTAAATTCATCAAAGATAATATCCTTACTAATGATAGACTTATGTGTTTCAAGATACTAGACGTTATATCCTTTAACATCAAAAGGATATCTAATAAATATGGCCTTTTAGAATTTAGTTCAAGTTTCCCATCATTGACATGAGCATAAACAAGTCACCTAAATATCCTTAAACTTAAATAATTAGCAGGATTTCCTGACCATACCTCTTTCAGAGTTTTTCAATCAATTGATGCAGATAGAGAATGATTCACCAAATAGTAAGCTGTAGAAGCTGCTTCTGACAAAAAATCCCATGATAAGCCAAAATTAGATAGCATACATAGCTTTCTCTAAAAAAGCTCTGTTCATGCACTTGGCTATGCCTTTTTGCTAGGGAGTTCATCTAACAATGAGATGTCTCTCAATGCCTTCATCTTCATCTTTGTAGAATTTATAGAACTCATTACTATAGAACTCTAGCTTTTACCAATGTAAAGGTACTTAATCTTTTTGTCTATTTGATTTTCTACTAGAGCCTTCCATTGCTTGAAAGTAACAAAAACTTCATTTTTCTACTTCAAAAAATAAACCCATACCTTCGTAGAGTAATCATCAATGAAGGTAAGCATATACAAAGCACCATCTTTTGAAGGAACAACTGCTAACCCCCAAAGGTCTAAATGGATATAATCCAAATTACCTTTAGTTTTATAAACTCCTATGTTAAAATTGACTCTTTTGTATTTGCCAAAAATACAATACTTACAAAACTCTAATTTGGATTTTCTTTAGCTATAAAGAAAACCCCTCTTAGTCAACATTTTTAAGCCTTTCTCATTCATGTATCCTAACCTAATATGCCACAACTTGGTTACATGTGGTTTGACATAAAAGAAGCTGCAGCTAAACCAATAATAGTAGATCCTTGTAGCATATATAATCTACCAATTCACTTGGCCATTGTAAGCCCTAAAGTTAAGCCAAGTGACCATAAGATTGAACTTAGAACACAAGGTTTAAGATGATCGGTTAAAGGATCCAATCAAACCCAAATTATAAACTATTGATAGAAAAATTAGTAAAAACTACCCCGTAAACTTAAATTTAAGAAAATAAATAATAAAATAGGAGACTATAAAATTTTCAAATTTTAAGTATAATAATTATTAATTACCAAAAAGACGAAAAGTGTAATCAAATAACTAATAAATTACTAGAGATAGATTATATGTATACTAAAAATTATAGAATGACCTAAATAATAATTAGGAATGTTCACATGTACCTTACATGTATTTACATGTAGATAAAAAATACGCGAAATTACTCAAATTGGCCAAAAACTTAGTAAATAATTAAAGAAAATTATTAATTAATTGTAGAAAAATCAGAAGGATATGCAATGGTGCAAATCTGGTTGTGGCAAGTCAGGAGCTAAAGAAGAAAAATTATCCAATTAGAATTAGGCAACACAAAAGCCAAAAATCAAGGAAATGGGGCAATGTCATGTCTAATTAATGCATATTAATTACCATAAACGTCTATAAATAATAAAAAAATTCACAAAACTCCTTTGGATAATGAGGAATTAGAGAAAAATAAAGAGCTTCGAAAATTCAAGAGAAAATCTAGAAAAAAAAAAAAGAAACGTACAGTTAGGGCTAGTGAGCCAAACCCACACCTCACCACCACTTGGGACCGAGCCACCACCACCACCCCACTCCAAACCCACCATTTAGGCTGGCCAACATACTTAGACGGGATTTGGATGGCCAAAAAGCATCGAACCGGAGGAGTCCCTTAATTACCTCAATTTTGTGTAATTTCGTAAAATTAGTTATTTTGCCCAGAAAATTATGAAACTTGTTATTCTGAGGTTTTATTGTATGTAGATTTAGGGAAAAATAGTGATTTAGTTTAATCACGTCTAAAAATATAAGGTTCTTAACAAATTGAGCAAAATCGAGCATGATTAAACTAGAAATAAATAGGCTTAGGAGTGTAATTTGGAGCTCAATTTTTTTTCTGTAGAATGCTTATGTGACATAGAACAGTGTTATGAAGCCATTTTTCTAAAATTAATTTTCTAAATTTTTAAGTTAATTTTTAGCCCTAAAATGATGGAAAAATTGGGTGATTTTGGGTTAATTAGGTGATTAAGATACTAATTACTGATTTAGATAGTAATTAGTTGTTTAAGGATGTTAATTTCTGATGTGGAAACCTAATCCTAGCCTTTGGAGTATTAAGTATAGTTAATTTAGGAAATTAGGTGGTTATTGTCAGAAATTAGAAATATGTGGAATTGAAAATTAATAAATCTAAAAATTAGGGTTATTTAGATAATATTATAATAAAAATTAGAATAAACTAAATCTAAAATAAAATTTAATTTTAGGTAATTGTATAAAAATGTAAGATTTTCTCATATCGGGAATAAATCCGATACCCCAATTAGGATTAGCGTGTACCGAATAGTTTAGAATACTAAATTAAGACCCAATAGGATATTAGAATACTCGAGTTTAATATGATTAATTTCACATTAGGATTCGAGCATTGTTAAGACTTCAGAATAAAAACTAGAATTTAATTTAGGATTCGAACCTCGAAATAAAGTGCAAAGAATCATTAGTACATAATAGGTATACATAAAAAAAATGAGTTAAATTATAACTTAGAATATGAATCCTTAAAGTATAAGTACTAAAAAGACTTATTTGTATTATAGGACACCTAGAGACAAATCGGCTTACAACTAAGTGATCGAGCGATTAAGAAATTCCAAGTAAGTTGGGTTATTACTTATTGTAATAGAGTACTATTTGTATGGTACTCAGAGACTCAGGATTGTATATGGTTGTGATTGTAAGTAGTTTATGCATGTGTTTGATGTATCTAAATTCGTGCTGAAATTGTAGTATGATGGATTTTGTGTTATAATTGAATTGGTGTGAATTGTTTGAAAACCCTAAATGAAATTTAATCTTATTCTACTTTAATGACCTAAAATGTCATGCATTGCAACTCGTTAAGAGGTCATTAGGATTCTCTAACCAAATACCGTCCCATTCGAAAAGGATAGTGCAGGATTGCATAATGGTCCCTTCTTCATCCTTAGTCGAACTAAGTGACAGGAGAGGAGGTCGTGGCGAGGGTGAAGTCAATGGTTCAAAGGTAGTCGCAGGAGGAGCAAGGTCTCCATTGCACAAGCCTGGGTTTGGTTGTGAGCTGCTGCATAACATGGAACTCTTCAACCTGGATTAGAGCGGGTGAAATTTCTCTGATTTCACAACGAACCGAACTACGTTGTGCGATGACACTTGATTGTTGCATTGCATGAAATTAATTACTTGATAATCTTGTTTGTGCTTATATGCATTCATGAGTCTCCAATTCAACTTACTAAGCTGTAATTGCTCATACCCTTATAGTTCCTTTTGCAGGTCTTGATTTCTAAACTCTTCAAGTAATATGCCGCCTTACAATTACCCAGAGGTTAGTCCTTTTGAAGCCAGGGGTGTAAGGATCAATTTACTTAGTAATGATGAGTAGCTAGAGTGTCCTTTGCAGTTAAGGATGAAAGACTAATAGTTATTATATAAATTAGCGAACTGTTGTGTTTATGTAAAGCTTCCTGGGAAGTTATGTAGACTTTACATATAATTATATATGTTTATTCAAAATTTGTAATATTTATCATAATTGTCGTTAAACTTTTAAGCGGACTGTTTACTTCAAAGTGAAAGGTCGTCGATGCCTTGTGTAGATCATGTTTATGGTAGGCACTGTGAGGCCAATTACTATCATAGAATGGTTTACACGGCAAAACTGTTGTAACTCTGCGACTTTGGGGCGTAACAGCCATCATGATAACAAAAGTTCCTTTTAAATCCTTCAAGACTCCACTTTCACCGGCAAATCTACAACCATTTTCTTCAAGAGCAGATAAGGAGATGAGATTCTTTTTCATATCTGGAACATGACACACCTTAATTAACATTCTTATAGTGCCATCATGTATTTTGATTTTGATATTACCGATACTAATAACTTTACAAGGATGATTGTTGAACATCAATACAACTCTATCTATTGGTTCATAAGAAGAAAACAAATCTCTATGGAGACATAAGTGGAATGAACAAGAAAAATCTAAAATCTATCCTTGTTTGGCACCATCCTTTATCACAGAATAATCTTCTACAACACTGGCATCGGCAAGCTTGTCGTCTTTCTAATTCTTCATTCAACTTTTATTTTGTAACTTAAAGCAATCAGTTTTGATGTGTCCCTTCTTTTTACAGTAATTACAAGTCCACTTATTGTATCTAGATTTGATTTTGATTTCGATTTAAATCGATTATTGCTACTAGGAACTTTTGAAGTACGTCTTCCTCTAATAAGTAGACCCTATGTTGGGCCAACAGAATGGCTCCTAGAGATCTCCTTGTTGAAAAGCTCTTTGGACTATAAAGTTTCTTTTCCTTCTTCCAACTTTAGAGTCTTGTTGCCATAAATCATCGCCTCTCTAAAGTTTTTATATGATGAAGGTAAAGAATGAAACAGTATAAGAGTTTGATCTTCGTCTTCATACTTGATCTCTATATTACCTACATCCATAAGAATGAAGAAGAATTCATTAATGTGTGACTTAATTGAAGCACATTCTGCCATACTGAAGGTGTACAAATAGTGCTTGATAATCAACCTAATGGTGAGATTGTTTGTGATCACAAAGATTCCAGCTTGTCCTATAAGTCCTTAGCCATTTTTTTTATCAAGGACTTCATGTAAAACTTCATTTGACGAGGACAATTGAATAATTGATAAGTCTTTCTCATCAATCTCTAATATATTCTCCTCATCTATTAAACTAAGCATTTTTGTCTTTCCCCAATAATGCCTTATGCAACCCATTTTGCATCAAGATTGCATGCATCTTGACTTACCACATAGCAAAACTCATGTTGCACTCATATTTCTCAATATCAAATTTTGTTGCAACCATTTTCAAAAGCTAAACAATCTTAATATCGAATTTTGTTATTGCCATTTTCAAAACCTAAACAAGAATATTAATGAGTTATGATACTAATTTGTTGGGGATAACTAGGATCAAAATCTTGTTTAGGCAAATTATTCATAAACAACAATAAAATAGAGAAAATAATAAGACACAAGAATTTACGTGGTTTGACAATTTAACCTATGTCTACGGTGAAGGAGAAAAGGAAATCTACTAATAATCAAAAGGGAAGTGATACAAATATAAAAAAGAATAACAGTTAAAATTCTTAACTTAATTACACTCGCTTCAACTCTCACACTACTCACTCTTGGATATAAAATGAGTTACCATACTTACCTATTTATAGACTTCTCCAATTGGCATGTATGAATTGTCATGAATTACAAAGTTAATAATTTTGACTTAATAGTGTGTGAATTCTTCTTCATTTTTTTCAACAAAATGTGGCTATTAATTATGATAAGAAATTTATCTAACTATTTTGTCAAAATAGCCTATCATAAATCACGGTAAATCAAGATTTATGTTTACAATGTTAAAGAAGCCTATAATAAATTTTGGTATTCACATTTACCATTGAAAATTTAAGTCACAATAACAATACGTCCTCGTTTCACATGCTTCCTCAAGTAGTTGTGCAACTACTAGATTTTCTCGAGCTGAATCAATTCATAACTAAGCCATTGATAAGGAAAGGAGTAGATCTAATGCTAACCCATTTGATTTCAATAGCATGTCTAAGATTGGTTAGGACCTTAACGATGAGTGGATCTATGCTTAGAAAAAGGAGTTATGACCCTTGGCATTTCCAACTTCCCTGACTGCTATTGCACTTGCCTTGCTCTTTCACCCCTATCATCTTCCTCCTCTAGATTTTTTATCTTTTTGGAAGACTTTTGAGATGTTGTGAAATCGTCCTTATGGTGTACAATGTATCAGCAATTCGACATTCACTCTTTAGAATCTTTCTAGCCTATTCCTTTCTAGCTCCATGGCTTTGTTATTTCCATGATTTTCTTGACAATGTTCTAACTTTTGACTCATCATTAGAGTTAGTAATTCATGTTAATAGGTCGTATCTTGTATTCAAGGCCAAATGAGGTCATGTATGAAAATATTAACTCATACCACGATCCATTTATTAATCATGTTTGAAAATTTAAACCCATAACTCAACCTGCTTAATTTGCACATTTCTTATCTAGGTTGAACTAATTTATCAATTAAGAAAATTCTAAAACATAGATATATGTATATATATCGTAGCTATTAAATCTTCATTCGAAAGTCACATTTCTAATATCAGCTTCAATTTTCTTAATGTTATTAATAAAAATTATATTGCAAAATATAATAATATGTACAAAGATAGCTTTCGTATTGCTAGGCTTAATGTATGGATAAGTTTAACAAAAATATAATAACTCAAAATCTAACCACCAATCCAGACTTTAAATATTATACAACTAAATTAAACAAAAAATTTATGTCATAATTATTTTGTAAATTAATCCACAAAATTAAGTGGTTAACTTAAAGAAAAACTTATTAATATATTCAATTTGATTTCTACTAGAAATTACCAAATAAGGTCTACCTTAATAGATATGTCTATAAAAACAAAACTTCATATTCATTCTTTTTTTTAAAGAATGTGGGAAATTGAATGTAAAAGTAAATAAAAAGTTAAGATTGTTAATCTTATAGAACTAATGTAAAAGTGGATAAGAACAATAGTGAAAAAAAAAAGAATGACAACAATTAGTTGAAATCAACACTAAATAGGTAACATTGGATGTGCTGTGGGGAAGAAGATGATAGAATATAAAATCAACGTATGAATATCAAAAATATAAATCTTAAACGAGTTTACAAGTTAGATTCAAACATGTGTATGAGACATGTTTGTTAAATAGGTTTTTAAACAGATATTGATACCAAATATGAAACTAGACATAAATGATAAAATAGTCCGAAAGGGTTTTGAGTCGTTTATTAATCGTGTTAAGTTTTACTTATAAAAACCCTATATAGTTGTGTCGTGTTGTGACTAGATCGATAGATTAGGTGTAAAATTTCTAATCCCATTCATGATATAATGACTATCGTTTTGTACTTTGTACTTTGCAATACTTAGATATGTAATTTCCTTTTATATTTTCTATTAAATTGTTGTGGTCTTTGTTTTTCATTGTTGGATTTATGCTCTCTATTGAAGTTATGCAATTGCATTTGAGTTGTTGGCTTATGATAGTTGCCTATAGAAGTTATGGTTGGATTGACAGTCATATTAAATATGAGTTTGGTGTTTTGAGTTGTTGCTCACTACTTAATGAACGACGACATACAATACCAGTGTTTGACACATCTTGCTTGTGTTTAGCACTTGAGCGGTGCTTGTGAGTTTGTGTGGCACCTAAATGATGCTTGAGATACTATGTGGTAGATGACACTTATGGTGCATGTTTGGTTTTTAAATTTGCTTGTTGACAAGATACTTGCTTTGTTGGGGCCTAAGAATTTTTCCTCTTTTCTTTCTTCCTTTACTTCCAAGAATCAAGTTAATTAAAGTCAAATTTAGGGTATGAAATGCATTGAAAAATGGTTAGAGTTTTTAGATCGAGTTCCATTTTGGACGGCCTATGGAGCGAGCCATCACCATCAGAATTGCAATGTACACCTTGAAACAATTTGAAGGAGCCAGCCCATCCAAACGAGACCATTGAGCATCTGAATGAGCATTTAGATGGAACCCTCTACTTATTGGATTGGATAGGAGTTTTACAATTTTCATTATATGAAAGCTTGTTTATATAATTTATCTTGAAGGCTATAAATTAAATATACATCTTGGGTAGCTTATTGGGCATTGATTGAGCTATTCCCACCGCTAATACCTTGTTCTCATTCTCTAATATTCTTTGTAAACCTGTGATTATATTTGCTTAAATTTCCTTGAGTGAAGAGAGCCAGAGAATTGAAGCATAATTTTTTTTATTACTCTTTTTATTCCCCTAAATTAGATTATTTTTGCAGAGTTATAGTTCTCTTAAATAAAAAATTTGTTTCTTATGTGAGACATTGATCTACTATTTGCTCTTCAATATCAAATAAATCCTTTTATTGCCCAAAAAAAAAAAAAAGAGCTCATTATTAGTGAGGGCTTTTGTTTGCAAATAAAAAAAAAAAAAAGGCATTACTTGGGAGCTTGAATTCGTCGATCTAGTCTTGAAGCTCCAAATTGTTGATTATCAATAAAGTACTTAGGAAGTCCTCTTATGGAGACAATTTATAATCATTGAGTAGGGGATAGTCATTATTGTGTTCATTTCCTTATTTAATCAAATTTTTTTATTTTTTATGAAAATCGAAAAAACTTGGTTCGGTTCCTCCTTGGGTTCCTAGTTTTACATTTAAGCAGCATAAATTTGGAAATTGAGAGAAGTTAAGTGCTTACTAATGTTTTATTTAACCAAATTGGTTACTAGAGTTTGGTTGTATGTACTAATCTTAGTCGTAATTGCGAGATTTTAATAATCCATGGAATTGCGATGTTGAATGTCATGGTACTGCACGCTATTGAGACAGACATGTTTATGCAATCGGGCAGGAGAACCATCTATTTTAATAATTCTATCTATCGTTAATGTGCCTTCCAATTTGGGATTATTTTCTTATTTGTCTCAAGTGAGTTGTTAAAATAATAATTCCAAAAACTAAAAATATTTTACCCCTTAATTTGACACGTTAGTGGAAACTTCATTTCTTACCCTCAAAAAGGGACACTACTGACACATGGGCTTGTCAACGAACTTCCTGTCGTCTGCTTCCAGCATAAGTTCAGCTATACTACATAAAGCATGTACGGAAAAGGAGAGATTTGCAAAGAAAATGAACAAGATTAAAGGAAAAAACTGAGGAGTACTTGCACTATCACCGTGGGCAAAAAAGGTGCGGCATTGTACTGACAAAATTTGTTCCTCAAGTGGCAGGGATGTCGACAGATGAAACCAAAGCATAGTACGCTTATAAGTTCGGGAAAAAAATAGAAAATTCTCCGAAATGGAATTGCCGTGACCTCAAGGGAGCACTACGAAATGGCATCTTTCTGTAAGGCGCTCACCCAGAATTGGTTTCCTTGCTTTGAGATAGCTGGTCAGGAGACGGTTCTTCACTTTTGTTCATTGCCTTCCTGGCAAGCTCATAGCCTGCAAAATTCATTGCACCGAGGGGAGCTATCCAGAAAAACCTAGGCACTGCACCTTTAAATAAGCCAAGAGGTCCTTCATGCCTTAGGATAGAAAAGGCCACTAATGACATGGATACTGGCCGGCCTTGTGGAGCAGTCATCATTCTTGTCTTCATGACATCAAATGGAGTAGTAACAACGGCTGCTAGACCTCCAGATAGAGCTCCTACGGCAATTGTTTCCCAGGCCTCAAGCTCCCGCCCTAACAGATGCTGAGCAAGCTGCAGAAAGCGCACAGAGAATCACATGAATATCAGCTCAGTCATGGGAACCAGTACAACCATGTATCTCAAACCGTTGAAGTTCTATCACGTACATATAAGTTATGAACTTTTAGGGATGATACACTACCAAGATAAATGAAGGTAAATTCAACGGATCATGAAAGTGTATAACTCTACATGAAAGACTCCACTTATACTTTTCAACATTATAAAGTTACCCCAAAACACCCTTGAGATCTCGGTTGGAATGTGACTGAAGAAAATACATCTCTATGTCAAGCCAAATGACATCCTGCTGCATGAAATTTTAGAATGAAATTTAAGAAAAGCTAAGCTTCAGTAGAAATGCTGTCCATAGAAGATATAAGGGAGCTTCAACAGTTAGAATTTTCTGTATAAAAGGTACTCGTTACATTGTGTATTATCCAAAAAAACTCGTTTAAAATACTAAACCCATAACATTGAATATACACTATGAACAACAGAATTTTACAAGCATATAAATTGATTTTGGTTTGGGTAACAAGCACCCGAGAAGCCTTTCTATAAGAATCTAACATTGTTCAGGAAGATAATTCTTGACAAGATTTTTTTAAAGTACTTATTGTACAATGGAAACCAAGGACTAGATGATAGAGTGATTGGCATTCTGATACAAATATCTGGAAATGCATGGGTTAGCGCAGTTAGTTTTGTGCAAATGCACCCATCAAAATGTACACATACAACAATAATATAACCAGCAATTCATGTCGATAGAGAAGAGTGACATTCCCACCTTTTTAGATTCGGCATACAGACCCATGCCAGCAACATAAAATGGGACCTCTCTACAAAGTGTAGCACCTGTACCCCGGAAAAAGCCTTTAATGCCATCCTGCTGCCAAGTGCCAGCAATAGCCTCTCCAACATTGTCAAAAAGACCAGCTTGCAGCCGTTGCTTTAAAACTTCACAGGGAATCCTCACTGCTGTACCCAGGAAAGTGCTACAAAATGATGAAAGAGACTGAACCTGCACAGGATTTAGAAAAGAAATTATGTTTCAATTCATTAACTCAAATCCATTATCAATTCAAATCTCACAATTCGATTCAACTCATTGCCACTATGTGGATAAAATATATTAAAGCTAAAGCCAAAGTCAACACTTCTAATAATTTAAAAGCTGAAATCAACTGAAAAAAAATATCAAAAGATGGTTTCTTTCAACTTTGGGGAATTTCAAGTACAAAATATCTTCATATTGGTGTCGCTTTACAAATTCCTGACAGGTCTTCTCATTCTTTTCCTTAACTACCTTTGTACTCACCATACCAAATACAAGTGTTCTGAAAGTAGGCCAAATAGAAGTTATAGAATAGTTACATAATATAGTGCACTTAGTGATTGTTTGCAAGAAGACACCAATCCTCATGAAGTATGGACATCAAAACAACCTCCAGAACAAGGCAACTTTATCAATAATGGTCATCAACAAGCTCTCTGCCCATGTCTCATGACATGACAGGAGTTGCCTTGAGACATAAGATTACAAGAATTTTTTGGGCTCTGGTATATAGAGAGAATATAATGTGCATTTGTCTGAAGAAAATGAATTACAGTCATAAGAACTCAGCCTTCAGGCCCTGATACTAAATCTTTAAGCATCACATTTTTAAGCAACATAGAGAAAGAGATCAAACCGAGAAATCCTGTATACATTAATCTTAAGAAATGGAAAAGGAAAAATTCCCCATAACAATTATGTTAAAACAAGAAGAAGAATATCACTTACTTGGATGTCTGGGAGGTTTGGAGCCACATTTATCAAAATAAGCTTACTTGCTTCAAATATTCCAGTTCTAAGGCCATGACTGCAGAGAAAGTAACATAATTATCAGGATTGAGAGAATAATATAAAAAAGTTTAAGGAAAAGATAAAATCGGAAGGAAATTACAGCAACCTCGAAAACTGTCCCAGAATAGCAGGTACTGAACCCCTGTATAATCCACGAACTCCAATTTGTGGAAGCTTCGCAATAATATCAGGAAATGACAGTGTCGATGCTTGCACACGTGTCTGTCAAAATGACATGATTACCACAAGAAAATCACAAATAAGTGTTCGATTCTATGGATAAAGCAATCACCCTGTCCAATATTCTTTTTCCTTTTTAAGCAATTGAGATTGCCCAAAATCAACAAAAAGCATCCCCCACAAACTGCATTTACCCACTATTTCTTTTATAGCAAAGAGAAGCTACTTGTGTTGAGTTTTAACTTTCCCCCTACAAGATTATACAAGATATACCTTCCAGGACTTTCAATATAGGCCCAAGATGCACAATATTCAGTCTTTCAAACCATAAACGTAAAGATAAAATGCTCTATTCTCAAAAGGTTGTCGCAAGCAAAAAATTTGAGGGGGCACATGTCAGTCGTACAGGACAAAGTTTTGCCATACATTTCCTTCTGCATTTAGTACAGATGGAATGTCATCACAATGGACATATATCCTTGGTTTCACGTTTCATGCATGTGTGTGCTCCAGCCAAGAAAAGAAAAATGTAAATCCTAGAGACCAATGTAAATTGTAAGTTCCACTACCTTCCACAAATACACAGGTGTTCATGACATCATAAAAAGCACCCAAATCCCCCTGAGAAAAAAAAATTTTAGAAAATAGCCCCTGGTATCCACTTTATCATGATTAACTTCAATTGGAAGTGTACTTATTCTTGCATTATGATACATTTACTGAATCACCAACAAAAAGAAAAACTTCATTTGGAAGTTAGTTATCCAAAAGAAGGGAAAAAGAAAAAAAAAAAAAAAAGAAGAAAAGGCCCCATCCAAACTATATATGAAATGTTTGTTTATCCAGAAGCTTTCAAGTTAAATATATTTATATAAAAAAGGAGAAGAAAAAGAAGTTATGATTAAGAAAATGATCCTAAAAAGTAATTGTAATTTCCAGCAAAAAATTACCTTAATGGTATCAACAGGGTGCATCAAGGAAGTAGAAAGTGCACAGGAAAGGCCTCCTGCCAATGCAGATCTTAGCACATCTCCAGCAGGAATTTCCACAGGAGGTGCAACAGCAACAACAGTTGCAGCTTCAAACCAGACATTTCTGAATATGCAAAAGAACATTAGTTAACAATCTCTCATAAAATTATCATGTCTGTAAGGATGCAGACTTACTGAGCTTGACAAAATAATTCCTTTGGTTATCCAACTAGACTGTTTATTTAGCAACTTATATAGTATCAGAAAGAAATTATCTCCAACAAGCAGTACAACACTGATCTGCAACCCCCCACATTATGCTCACATATACATCATTAAAAGCTATATGCTTTCTAGACATTCTTACCTAGGATCATCTTGAAGCCGATCAGACGGAAGTAAAAGCATGAAATTCCGGAAATGACCATATGAAATAGATCCTTCTTTATCTGCATCAAGAAATCGCATCATAGCAATCGCATTGTCCTCATTGGCTGGAAGTCCAGCATGTTTCAGTGAAGCCAAAATTTCACTTTTCTGGAGAGTTCCAGATTTGCTTAAGCACAGAGAAGTATAGGCCCGAAGAATGGTTGGTTCTCTCTGTTCCATTAAAGACAAAAATTGTCTCCAACCAAATGACTTTGAAAACAAGTGACTTCTAGTGCGACGCATGAATTCCCGAGCATATCTCTGTGGCAATTTTCTCTTTCTCATAGCAATTTCTAGATCCTCCAATGTTACTTGGCCATCACCATCTTGATCCAGCTCCTCAAAGAACCTTCTCCCTGCATTGAAGGAATGGTAATACATAAGAAGATTAGATTTTTCAGGGTGATAATCTGCTTTGTCCGGAAACTTAATTATCTTAAAATGTAAAATAAACAGAAGTGGATCTTTGTCACTTATAAACATCTGTGAGAGAAATAAATAGAACTTCATTACAACTAGCTGTCAATCGTAATGCCCCTATGATTTTTTTTTTTTTTTGGTCGAATGCCCCAATAATTTAGAATGATCAATATTTGTAAAATGGTCCACGAGCCTGCTCCACATGAACTCAGAGCTTTTTCATATTGGATAACAGACTGACTAGTTTAATCATGTCATATTTATTCTTAACTGTAAATATATAAAGTATCTGCATTGCCACAAAACAATTAACATGAACCTAACTGCCTTGGCACAGTAAATGCTAATTCATGACCAGCAAAATGCATCAACACAGTGGATAATAAACAACAAAATAGCAGGATCAAGTATGGCCATAGAGTAAGAGCAACCGCCCAAGCAAGAGAATAAACCTTATGGGTGAAATTACAAAACTGGTAAAGTAAAACTACCTAACAATAAGGCTCAAAGCCAAAAGATGCACAACACCTCACCAAATGTAAACATTACTAAAGAACTAACCAGATAAACATAAATTTGATAAGAGGATTCAATTGTATCCTTGCCTACACCACATTAACCCATAGATGCATCAACTGTTACCAAAATTATCTACAAATTACAAGGTCAATGGATTCTCGAATCTACATATATTTATTAAAAAATAAAAAACTCGTTTCCAAAAAAGCTAGAGCACAAACAATATCATAGATGGGTCAACAAAATTTAGCCAAAATACATAGCCCAATGTCTAAATGACTCATCTTCCAGAAAAAGAAAATACTTGATACCACAAGAACCATTCCCATCTCAATAGCAATGTAACAAGAAACTTTAGAAAAAATTTTCAAGTCTAGACAGATCCTCAACTTCTTTCCTTCACTTCTTTTTCAAGAATGGCAAGCCTCCTGTACAAATCCTCAGAGAATTTTATAACAGAGAAAGAATTATTGAGGAAAAGAAATAAAGAGATTCTCGGAAGGAAGCAGATAAAAGCTTGCTCTAAGGTTATTTTCATCCTTTAAACAATTCTATCCTTTTAAGGACTCCTCTCCACTTCATCTGTAAGGTTATTAAAGAGAGTTACTCAACATTTTTTAAAGTTTTTGTGGGTCTCATGTTATTATTATTTTTACACCAATACAAGTTGAAATGTATAAGCCAAGTACTAAGAACCAGTCCTTATTTGAAGGCCTGGATGTATCCTATAAGGAACTTCATGGAAGATCCTTAGCCTAGGTCCTTGGCAAGGACCTAGGACGAAGATGGCCTAATGTGGGGACATTTCATCATATGTTGAAGGCTAGAAGTGATCAAATACATTCCATTTCAATAGTTGGCATCATAACAAATCATGAACACCTAATGATTGTCAAAAGATAAAATTCACTGATGCACACAATCAGGAAACTTCTCAAGGAGCCCAAAATGCTATAGCGATTCATCCCATAGCCCACCCCACTCCTCATTACTCCATTTTTCTTTTCTTTTCTTTTCTTTGGGATAAGTATACTCAATCCATTTTGCTAAATGTGTCATTATTATAAATTAAATCAACAGTGCCAAGAAGGAAGTGCTTGCAAATGAGGAGCCACAGCAGCGAGCAAAAAGTTGTTGGTATATTGCAGAGAAAACTAAAGTGGTGAAAAGAAGACACAAATGTACTCAAAAAAAAAAACATAGATTGTGATTACCGCATAAATTCACCAACATCTACAGATGCATCACAAAGCCAAGTTCAAATTTGACCAAGAAGGCCTACTGCTCCATAAACCGTATGCAAGTGTGTCCACAACAATTGAAAAAAATGCTCCAGCAGTGCAGAATAGCATTTGCACTGTGTCTAAAAGTATCATTCTGATTTTCTGGCTGATTCCACTATTCTTTCCCCAACAAGCAATCAAGTAACAATCAATCTGTCCTAAGTGCACCCCAACAATATCAAAAAGCCATAATACAACTATGTAGATAAAGGAAAGAAAAAGAATAAAAATAAAAATAAAAAATGTGTTTGTTGTCACAAAATAAGCTTCTCCTTGAGTTAGCCTGAAAATAATAGACAATGGAGGAAACGAAGTTTAACGAAATTCATGTGTTAATTGTCATTTATCAGTACCGGTTTGGAAATTTTTCACATCTGAAGATACTCGCTGACAGGTAAGTAGGCATCAAAAGTTGCCCATGAACATCTATATTTATATACTTCTCACTAGATATCAGAGCAAATCCACTTAATCCCTTGAAAAAAAAAAAACCAAAGGAGGAGGAAGAAAAAAATACTAATCCTTAACTTCTTAAGACATCCTTTTATCAGTGGTGTGCATAGCTGCTGATGGTTATTGTAGCTGACTGATTTTCCAATATGCCTATTTCAACAATTGTCCACATATCCCTTTACCAAGATAACAATTCTCCGCATATAATTTTTTTGCAATTAACCTTGTCCTGTACCAATGCATGCACCAGTTGTTACCAGTGATGTCCTCAAACTAAAAAGGAAAGCTAAAAACAAAACTGTAAAAGTTTATGGAACTGTCAGGATAGATATAGGGCTGAACATAGAATCACCAATCAACCTCTCAAAACCTTCACTTGAGAGATTTATGCAGTAGTCTATGGGCTCCACACAGTACATCAAAATCTTAATAAAACCTACATAAGATATGCAGCATCTTTTCGAGCAAAAATTATTTCAAATAATTAGGCCACAGGCCAACAAAGCAATAACACGTGTTAACTGCACTACTTCATGAACATACCTTCAGATTCTGTGTATCTAAAGAAGTCCTGGACTGAGAACAGCTTCTTCTTATCTGGATGCTCTTTAGAAGGCCGACCCAAATGTGGTACAAGCTCCATAAGCTCGGTCAATGATACTGTCGATAAAGTAGATCTCAGACGCTCCACATTTGACAAAGGAATGCTAAGAATTCCACTACCCATCTTCTGTGGTGAATTAACAGGTGCAGATTCTTCCCTATTACTTGCTCCTACAGCATCATCACTCTCATCTTTAACAGAAGAAGTAACTCCAATAATACTCGGAGGTACACCTCCCACTCTTGCGAACTTCAAGTTTCCTAGAAACCCATTTACTTCTGCTTTTCGAACTTCCCAAATACTCGTCATGGCCTTGAAATGATCAATATGTGCATGAGGAGTTTGAGGGTACAAAGAATCTTGATTCACATTCTCACTCTCCTGCCACATTCCCACATCAAACTTTTGCAAATTCTGTGACAACTGATCACAAAGGAAACCTAAAAAGCATTCAAACGATTCAAGTGCATCATATTTCTCTTCCACAAAATCTACATATCCCTTCTTAACACCTTTAGTAGACTGGTTACCCTTTTCCCTTTTCTTTGAATTACACGAGGCCCTAGAATCCATATGTGCTCTATCTTCGGTACACTGTCTATGAACCCATTTCTTGGTCAGTTTGAATGGAATGGGCAATGCCTGAACAACAGTATTCGCCAACAAAGACCAATGAACAGTACAATTTGTACATGATCCGTTACTATCCCTATCCACATCCCGCTCCTTAACATCTTTCCTCACCTCCACACCTTCGCCATTCCCGGAGTTCTGCCAGAACATTCCAACAAGATTCTTTAGCGGGATCTTGATTAGCAAACCCTTCTTCCTTTCTTCACTAACACTGCTCTTCCCGTTCTTCTTTCTCAACACACTACTAAAACTACTACTAGCATGGAACTTCCAGGCCCTCTCGGAACCGCCACCACCACAATTTAACCGCGAAATGAGCTCTACATTATTACTTCTATTCCTAGGACCAGACCAGCAATCCTCAATATCCTTAGCAGCTTTTCTAATACCCGATTCAAGAGGTGAAAACACGCCTTTCACTGCCTGAATCGAATTGAAAAACGATTCAACCGGATGATCATTCCCCGTAACCATCACTTAAAAAACCCTAACTTTCACTATCTTCCTAAACAACACCTTCCGAAATATCATAGAAATCAATCCAAAAATACAATTAATTACACAAAGTCATCAAATTACAACGCAAACCCAATACTAAAAATTGAAACTTTAACTATACAAGACTGCATCCAATACAAAAACATCAAGAATCTCCAATTACCGACTCAACTGAATCACGATATACTGCAGCCCTAGTAGTGGTTTGATACAGATAAGAAAAGCGAGCTCAAAAATGAAAATTGGGAACCCTGATTGTAGCGGGAAAAACGAAAGGTTGAAAACATATATACATTTGATGAAGAAAATTGGGAATTCCTTTATATTTTCGGATTACTGAATGTGGAAATGGAAGCTGTGTAAAAGTGTGATTTTGGAAGGATAATGCAGTTTCAGAGTGCCAAATTTAGTAAATAAAGAGAGAATGAGAGGGTAAGATTTTGTGAATATTTCAACAAATCCCCTTTTTTTAATGGGACGATGAAGAAGAAAATGTGGCAGTGGTACAAGAAGAAAGAGAGGTCTCTCAATTCTTTATTTTTTTGGGGGTTTTTTTTTTTTTGTTTCCGTTGATATATTGGAAGGAAAAATTGCTCATACAGAAAAATTCATAAAATCAGTTATTTTGCATTTGTAATTCATTTTTAAATATTTTTTTTTATTTTTAATTCAAACAACAGTATTTTTGGGGGTCTTGAAGGGTTTATAATGCATCTTTTATAATAATTGAAAATCCTTAAAATTAAGTAATTTATTTGTGCTCTAAAGTTAAAGATTGTTACTCCTTACAAACAAGTAAAATGATATTTGGAGCATTCTAGATACACTCGATGAATGAAAGCCACTCTTATATAGTAAATATTAACAAATGTGGATCCGTTTATGTATGTTAAAATTAAATTCAATTATTTTAAAATAAAATATAATTATTAAATGCTCAAAAATGAATCGTGAATAACGAAAGTAAAAAAGAGTGATATATTAGAATTTTTTTATTCAAAAAAGGTAAAGATTTAAAATAAATACTTGTCAAATAAAATAAGAAATGAAAGGAAAGGAAAAATATAGCTATAGGTCAATTACAATTTTAAATTTAAAAATGAAAAATAGTAACTTTTTTATTTTTGCTAATATAAAATAGTAGTTATTGAGTAGTTATATTTAAGAAAATTAATGTAAGTGAGAAGAATATGGATTAACCTATTGATCACTTATAAATCAAACTTATAAGACTGATAGTTATGATAGTTAAAAAAAGATATTTCACTTTAATAATATAGATTATTTAAGTGAAAAAAGGAAGGTTCTTAGGAACAAAAAGGAAAAAGATATTATACCTTTTTAAAAATAATTTCTAAAATAGGGTTCTTGTAGAAGTAATCAAAAAACTACCACAAGTAAAATCAGGATTTTAAGACCTAATTTCATAACACACTAAAATATGAATTTCAAATCCCGGTATTGCTATTGCGAAGTGAAGTCGGTTCATCAACAACTAATTATCTTTTTTGAAACACTTAGTAGAACTGACTTTTAGGCTTACGATTACATATAAGTAGCATGAATGTGGCTCTTCAAGAGCTGATTTTTGAAATCACACATTGAAACTCAATATAATCGAGTGTTCACCCGATTTCTTTTCAGCAATTTGTAATCAGCTTTCCAACTTCTGATTATAGTACATTTTGAAACCAAATGTTGAAAAAAAGATTTTAACTGTGGTAGCTTTGAAATTATTTTGCAAGAGCCTTATTTTAGGTATTATTTTTAAATTTTATGTTATTTTTTTAATTTCCTAAGTTCTCAATCATAATACAATAATATATATATTTTTTAATTCTCCACCTAATAAAGAATAAGCTAATTATAGAACAATTATATACACATCATGATTTCAATCTTGGAATTTTGAATACAATTTAACTATTAAGAATTTGATAAAGAAAATTTATAAATAGCGAAAAACTAAATGTTCAAATTATTTTATATTTTCAAATACTTATTATCACAAATCTCCATATAAGAGGTAAAACCTAAGAAGCAAGATACACATTATTCTTTCTAGATGCATTCATTGAGTAAGAACAACCTAAAATCGTCAGTTTTCAAAGGTCGATGTAAGGGTAAACTAAGACCATGGGACCGATTAGGGGCATAGTCCCATTAAGTGAACCGACAGTTTAAAACTAATTCATTTGGCCCTGAACCACTTTAGTTTTTTTGTTTCTTCAAGAATTATCCTTTTTTTTAATATTTTGTGGAATTTTCCTCTATGGAATCATTGCAATTATGAACTCGAATGCAAGTAAAAAAAAAAAAAACAATTCTCAAAAGCAAGATATGTTGGAAGGAAAAGATTGTTTTTGTATTTTTTTCATTTTATCCTTTGTACATGGATGTATCTAAGTATATATAGTAATTAACCTCCTACATGATAAAGAATATTCTTGTGAGGTGTCCATGTGCTACCTACAATTAGTTATAGAATTCTATCTACTATGCCTACGTATAATTCTAGTAAATTCTAATACTAAATAAGGCTATTAAGTCTTTATTTAATATAAGTACTTAGCCCAAGAATTTAGGCTATTTTGCTCGACCCACACATCCCCTTACAATCAGTGACTTAACTTTAGTTCCTTTACTTTCCTCTTCGAAGTGTTCCAAAAGTATCCCTATTTGTCTCATTCCAAACCCTAAGTTACAATGGCTCATTCCATCCCTTTCCCCTTTCCCTTCAAAAACAATTGTCTACAATGGCAATTCCTAATATCTCAATTGTAGATCTATAAGGAATTCCAAAGTCACATCTTTTAGTGGACGATTATGCCATTTAATGAGTCCTATGGTGTAATACCCCTTACATGCGAAGAGAAGGAACTCTAATCATCAAGGCGCCTTTTAATATAGTGACTCAGAATACGTCGAAACTTCAAAGTTAAATGTGCTCAGGATGGAGCAATCTTGAGATGGGTGACCTTTTAGAAAGCTACTATACAAGGGGATAAAACCGTACGACCTTCCACACCAAAGTGAACAATATCTTAGTAGGAAGAGTTCTAACCATGCCATTACAAGTGGTATCAGAGCATTATACCAGCCAGAAGGGCAACTCCCTATCCAGTAATGGTCCTGGACCTATTTCTATAAGGGGGGTGGGGGGTAAATTATAATACCCCTTACGTGTGGAGAGAAAGAACTCTAATTATTGAGGCGCTTTTTAGTGTAGTGACTCAGAGTATATTGAAGCTCTGAAGTTAAGCGTGCTCGGGTTAGAGCAATCCCGAGATGGGTAACCTCTAGGAAAGTTGCTGCACCAAGGGACAAAACCATGCGGCCTTCCACGCCAAAGCAAACAATACCTCAGTAGGAAAAGTTCCAACCAGGCCGTTACATATGGTGTCAGATGAGTTCTTACGCTTAACTATTTTCCTTTGAAGAATCTTTTTTAGAACTAATTCCTTCACTATGCCTATTAGTAGGTCTGATTGAACTGGTAAGCATAATCCCATGAAATGGTTTCAACTGTAAAACATGGAAGGTTGGGTGGATGGAGGAGTTAGATGGCAACTGGAGTTAATAAGCTACTATCCTAACTTTGTCGATTATCTTTTACGATAAAAAAAACTTAGCCATCAACTTCTATCTGTGTCATGTCTTTAAGCTTGTTTGTCGGAAGGGTTGAAGTTTCAACTAAACCCAATCGCCTATCTTGAACTCTTTGTTTATCCTTCGTTTATTAACCAACTGTTTCATTCAGTTCTGTGCTCATTTCAAGTAAAACTTGAGCACCTTGATCATTTTCCCCCTAATTTGAAAGTATTACATCCACTACATAGTTCCTTGAGTTGTTTGAAATGTAGTGCAAGTGTATAGTTGGCGGATAACCATATAGAACCTTAAATAGTGTTCGTTCAATACTAATATGATAATTGGTATTATACCACTATTCTGCAAGCGATAAATAGTAAATCCATCATTTAGGATACTCACTTGTCATGCATCTTTGGTACATCCTTAAACATTTATTAACCACTTTCGTTTAACCATCAATTTGAAGATGGTAAGCAGTAGAATAGTAGAGCTCAACCCCTTGCAATTGGAAAAATTCCTACCAAAACTAACTTAAGAATATCGAGTCTCTGTCGTTGACCATGTTCTCTAGAAGTCTATGTAGTTTGAAGACATGATCCATATAGGCTATTGCCACACTTTGTGCTGTAAAAGGATGGCTTAGCCTAATGAAATGTCCATATTTGCTTATCCTATCAACAACTAGCATAATCACATTTTTTCCATTAGACTTAGGTAGGCCTTCAATAAAATCCAAACTCACATCAATCCAGCACTCATGTGGAATGGGAAGTGGTTATAGCAAGCCCGACGAGGCTATATTTTCCCCTTTCTGATGTTAGCATACAATACACTCTCTTATATACTATTAGACCTCGCTCTCCATCTTAGGGTAATAATATAGAGAACTCAAGCATTTGTAAGTTGCTTAAGACCCTAAATGACCTCCAACAGCCTAGTCATGATAGATTTGTAACGACTTCTTTTTAAGTTCAACTTTAGGATTTACTACTAGTCTTCCCTTCCTTTTAAGTAACCTTCGGTCTAAAGTAAACTTAACACAATTTTGACCTCGACTTCTTTTTAAGTTCAACTTTAGGATTGACTACTAGTCTTCCCTTCCTTTTAAGTAACCTTCGGTCTAAAGTAAACTTAACACAATTTTGACCTTCTTATATCTTCTTAATAATGTCTTGATATCCATTAGACATCAATTAACTTCCCTTAATTTCTTCCAAGACTTTAATGCCGTTACCTTAAATTGAATAGCTTGCAAGTTGGCATCAGTAACATACAAAAGAGCATTAGCCACTAGGTTACTTTTTCCACTTTTAAACTATATTTCTAATATAGTCCCAATAGTTTCATCAGCCACTTATGTTGGCTTGGAGTCATTAACAACAAATATTTTAGGTTATGATGATCCGTGTGAATAATGAACTTCCTATCTAATAAATAATGTCTCCACCTTTCAACGGTATATGATATGTTAAGGTAAACAGACCTATCAAATTATAGCGAAGTGGATTGTAAGTCCAGATGTCAATCCTTCAAAGATTTTAACTACTAATACTCACTAAATCTCTATTATCTAACCTATGAATTCAAGTTTAAGAATTTAAAATATCTAATTTAATTACAATAATTACTAAATTAACAACTAATCAAGAATCATTCAAGAACCTAGTAAGAAATAAAAGTATAAAATATTTTAAGATTAAAAAAAAAATGTATTTAGATCTTTGCTTCCCCTAAACCTAACATGTAAATTCCATTAAAGATAATTTATTCTTGAATCTTTCTTAATTAGGAGAATTTTCTACTAAAGTTAATCACTTTCTCAAACCAATTAACCCTAATTCTAAAATTGCCTATTATAATCTATTCTCGATAGTATAACTTAAGATTGCATTATTGCAAAAATGAATTCTCTAGACTTTAATTCAAAATTCCAAAAGGATCTTCCAAATTATCTTTAATCTTACAACAACCCTCATCAATTATGCTTAGATCTAATCTTATAAAAAATCTCTCAATTCTCTTATAAGATATCAAATTCTAGATTACTACCCATGAAAATAATAACTTAAATCATAAAGTATACATAGTTAAACTAAGAAAAGACTAAAGAATTAAATTAATCAAATAATAATCATGTCACATGAGTAGATCAAAGTTCTATAAAACCTAAATATCAAAGATCTACTCTCTATACATCGTAAAATAAAGATTTTGCATCAAAGAATAAAGAATTGTAAAAAAGAAAATCATGAAATAAAAATAAGGTTGAATCTTAAAGTCTTGATGATCCTTCGCTCTCTTGAGTGTTCTTCTCTTAAAAAACTCTCAAAAAGTCGTGTCAAGAAGTAATCTCTCTTTAAACAAACCTTAACAAGGCTTTATATAGAAAGCGATAAAAAAAATAGGTCAATTAGAAAATATACAACCGAGGACACGATCGTGTCTTTTGATCGTATCATTAGTTATGATTCACGGCTGCATCTTTTTAAAAAAAAAAAAAAAACTAGAAACAACATAACCAAGGACATAGTCATGTCGTTTGGTCATGTAATAGGCTGTAACAGTTGAAAATAAGCTTCAAATTCGCTTAGAAACAATACAGCCATGTCATTTGGTTATGTCGATTTTTAAACCTTTATAACTTATTCATTTTAACTACAATTTAAGTAAAAAAATTTTATCTTCTCATTTTCTAATGTAAATCGTTTCAAAACTTTAAAAAAAAATACTTAATTAAGTATTATTATCTAAAAGTAAACTCAAATATTAAGGAAAATCATCGAAAATCATCGAAAATCACCATATAAAATATATACAAATAAAAACTTATCAGCATGCACCAAAGCTAGAAGCTCTTTTTCATATGATGACAACCCCAACTATTTAGGAGGAAGTGTTTCGATTAAACGAGCAATGGGGTGGTCGTCTTGCATGAGAACAACCCTTATTCCATCACCATAAGCATCCTCTCAATGATGAAGTCCTTTTTATAATATGGCAACTTGAGAACAGGGGCACTTATAAGTGTTTACTTCAATTTTTCAATCAAATTGTCGCCTATTAGGGCCCAATTAAACTGTCCTTTCTTCAATAAATTAGTTAAGGGTCTTGCAATAGCCCCAAACCCTTGTATAAAGTGCCTATAGTACCTTACAAGTCCCAAAAAACCCCTCAATTCACGTAAGGTCTTAGGAGTTGGCCAATTCATCACTATTGCAACCTTCTTTGGATCAATAACTACCCTTTCTTAAGTTATTATATGACCTCAAATACTCTATTTCTTTAGTGCCAAATACACACTTACTATGTTTTAAGTATAGTTTCTCATGGCGTAGCACTTTAAAGACTAATTTAAGATGCTAAATGTGGTCTTCCATATCGCTACTATAAACCAAAATATCATCGAAAAACACCAAAACAAACTTCCTCATGCAATCTTTAAAAATGTAATTCGTCAACCCTTAAAATGTGGATGATACGTTAGTTAACCTAAAGGGCATAACGACAAATTTGTAATGTCCTTCATGGGTCTTAAAAGCAATTTTGTAAGCATCATCCAAGTGCATTTTGATCTAGTGATAACCAGACTATAGATATAACTTTGTAAAGTAGCTAGCCCCACATAACTCATCAAATAGATCTTCAATTATTGGTATGGGAAACCAGTCGTTGATAATGTACTTATTAAGCTCTCTATAATCTACATACATTCTCCATATATTATCCTTCATCTTTACTAACACAACCGACAAAGAAAAAAGACTATGGCTTGGTCTTACCACCCCACTTCCTAACGTGTCCTTTACCATGTCTTCTAAAACATTCCTTTGCATTTTAAAGTATCTATACGAACAAAGATTTCCTGGTTGTATGCCTTCTTTTAGCATAATGCGATGATCAAACTGCCTATTTGGGGGTAAGTCATTAGGTTCTTCAAATAAATCATGATACTCCTCAAGTAAATCAACTAATTCAGGCCATAAATACTCAATAAGAAAATGCTCTTCACTAATCTTGTGACAACAAACCACCCAACACTACAATTGCATCAACTATTTAGTATTTAAAAGCTTAATTAAGATCTTACCATCCATAACACAAACATGATCTTGATCAGCACTTAGTTTACACCATTTTTGTTGCCATTTGAACTCCATCATCAGCTCTTTAAAATTCCAATGAATGGTACCTTAAGTAGTAAGCCAAGGAACCCCTAAAATTAAGTCGTACCCTATTAAAGCCTATAGGTGGATGTTGATTATAAAGGAAACTCCCTGCATCACCCATGAAAATCCTCCAATCTTAGATTAACAAAGCACAATCTTAAATTGACAAAGCATAATCTTGCCATCAGCTAATGAAATCTAAATTAGCACCACTACTATAGTAACACATCTTAGTCCTTTAGCTAACCGAAAGTCAAGGAAGTTTAAGGAACTTCCTGTGTCAATCAAGAAGTTAGGTCTTCTTTTCTTATAATGGTCGATAACCCTCATATAACCACTTTCCTCCACTTATTCATCCTTCATGGAACATAAAGTAAGCTTGGACAAGTCCATTTCTAACTCATTAGTAACCTTCCCCTCCTCATCATTAACCTCTTCCATCTCATCAGGTTTAACCAGTAACATAGGTAGTCATTTGTTCTTACACTAATGGCCAGGTCCAAATGGTTCATCACACCAAAAGCATTATTTCTTTCTTCTTTTTTCTTTCAACTCCTTAGAGATGATTTTGTATGTGTATTTGGTATTGTTTTGTGTGGTTTTAGGAGGTATAGATGTGGAATAAGTAGGTGCAGTAGGTATAGGTCATAACTGGTTATGGCTTAGTGTATAAGGTTTTTGAGTGGACTATGGTTTAAATGTTTGAGTAGTGGAAGGGAGTAAAGATCTGGTGGTTTACAAATTTTAGTTGGAAGAGAGTAAATTGGCTTCCTAAAATTGAGCTAAAGTAAAAGCTTGCTATAGTGGTTAGGGGTTAAACGTACGTACCGAGAATTGGATGTTGGTGTTTAGGTCAACTATGAAACAATTGATTAGGCAAGGTTTAGGTAGTTATATAATGGTGGTAAGATGCTTAAAATCCTCCATATAATCTTGTAAGCTTCCTTGTTGTCATAACTCCTTAAGTTCAGCCATCAAATCCTCATATGCCCTATCTCTAAAGCGTAACTGCATAACCTTAATTAGCTCACTCCAACCAAGGTTAGTTAGATCTACATAATTTTAGGTATAATGATAATACCATTTAAGAGCCCTTCCTTTAAGATACATCTATGCAATTTTCACCTTCCAATTTTTTGGTGTCATTTCAATAGCAAAGTATTGCTCAGCTTTGTATATCTAATCCTTAATGTTGTCTCCATTGAATGCAAAAAATTCAACCTTAGTTACTAGTTGCTACAACGAAGACGTTAGCTGTTGTAAGGAGGACTCTAATGTAGAGTTGACTATACTACCCAACTTCAAAGGAATTGCAGTCATTAGTGATTTGCCATATTCCGTAGTATTAGTGTTGGAATTATTAGTCTTTTCTGCTTGTTCAGCCTTAAGCTACGTAATGTCTTTATTTTGCTTAGACTTACACTCTTATAAAACCTTTAATGTATCTTATATCACCTTCAAACTTTCTTTTACTGTATTATCTCCAGGTGTTGCCATAGCCTCCATCCTTAGAGGGCTCTGATACCAATTAGAATGCATCGCAATTACAAACCTGAATACAAGTTAAAAAAAATAAAATAACAATTCTTGAATGCAAGAACTATTGAGAGGAAAAGATTGTTTTTGTATTTTTTTTTCATTATATTATTTGTACATGGATGTATCTAAGTATATATAGTAATTAACCTCCCATATGCCACCCATAATTAGTTATGGAATTCTATCTACCATGCCTACGTAGAATTCTAGTAAATTTTAATACTGAATAAGGCTATTAAGCCTTTATTTAATATATGTACCTGGCCTAAGAATTTGGCCTATTTGGCCTCGACCAATGCATTCCCTTACAATCAATGACTTAACTTCAATTCCTTTACTTTCCTCTTCAACATGTTCCAAAAGTATCCCTATTTGTCACATTCCAAACCCTAAGTTGCAAAGGCTCACTCCACTCTATTTTTTTTTTATTCAATCAACTTTCTGTTTGTTTCTCAATTCCATAGCCCATAAACTGAAAATTTTATTTTTGTGATTTTTTTTAGATCCTAAATTTATTTCTTTGGTCCATGCAATATTTTATTACAAAATTGAATAACAATGGTCAATGTAAATTTGCAATTAAAAATGGACTCCCAATTTAAAATAAAAAAATTGAGCTTGAACCGGCAAGCAACCCACCAATTTCTAACCTACCCAATCTAGTGGGTTGGTAATCTTAAACTGCCTTGAACGTTGAGGCTTAGCGGTTCAACTACCAATTTAGTAACCCGACGAGCTGGTTCATAATTCAAAACCGTCCCTTATACAAGTCCAATTCTTTCTATGTAAAAATGGAACAAAACTAGGTAAGGGCATCACACCTATCTCACCTTGCCAAATTTAAGTCAATACAAGAGCTTAAGTTTATTATATTTTATTGTTATTTACCTATATTAACTATAATCATACACCTTAAAAACTATGGATGCTTATAGTTAGGTTCGATTTGATTTAATTTCATTCAATAATCAAACCATATTTAAATTGTTTAGTCCAAACTCTTAATAGATGGAAGTGCTTTTAACAATTCAAGATAAGAATCCGCTCAAAATTCAAATGTGATTTGGTTTAGTTGAATTCTGTTTGAACCAATTCTAAGGATACCCTATTTTAGGTGATGATACAATAGTCATTGGAATTTTTTATTAAATATTGAATATCAAATTGAATAAATATTACATAAGGAATAAAACCACTTAACATCGTATCATAATGGCATTACATCTCAAGGGATGGTGAATGCTTGCAAGTTTCCTTGAGAAATGAAACATGATGATAAAGGAAAAGAGGTACACAATTGAGGCTAGGAGTGAGATAACAAGTAATAAAACAAAAAAAATAAGTTGGGTAAGATTGAAATGTTGACGGGTTTTAAAATTAAAATATATCGTTTTTTAGTTTTCAATAAGAACTAGCTTAGATTGTCATTTTGGATTGTATTTAAGTCAAATTGCAAACCGAAATAAAATATAAAAAACCATATTTTGCGATTTGTTTTGATTCTCGATTCAGTTATCAAATTTAGATGAATCTTCTATGTTCCCATAATAGCAAATTTGCATCTACTGAAAAAAGTTAACGTTATAAATTTTTTCCTCCAATATAAAGACCGATCCTTTCCCTTTTTTTTTCCCCACTAATGTGCAATAGTAACAACTTTTTTGTGTCCATTGATCATCCAATTTGTCCAATTTCTAAAATATTAATCAATGAAATAACTCAAATCTGATTATAAAGGGAGATTTTACGATTCCATACACCATTTCAACAGAACCAATCCTATCCAATATCTCATCATTCATTTTTATTTTTTAAATTTAAACAGTTAAATTTATAGTTTATTCAATGATTTAGATTTAAAAGAGTATAAATCAATAGCAAAATAAATAATGATACTGATTCCATAAAAAATAAAAAAAAAATAGTAGAAAAAATCAACTATAAAACATCTCAAAATATTATTGAAAGCATAGATTAATACAAGAAACCGATTTAGTACTATATCAGGGAGAGAAACTCTGCGAATCAATGTCTTTCAACGTTGTTTTAGAAATTCATGAATGACTATTTATAAAAGTTCCAAAAAAGGTGCGAATATAAGTTTCTCAATTTTGAGTTCTTCACTGAAATTTGATGTATTCACGTATGTTATAATTTATCTTTGAAAAACAAATTTGGCTTATGATCTAAAATTCTAAATTATACTTCTACACATAAATGGTCATGATACTTTTAGATATTGTAATATTTATTAGAATATGTATTTATAAGTTACAATAATATTCATTCAGTCCGTAAATGGATTTAGATATAAATGGAAATATATCTTGGAAACAAGGAAATTTGGTCATTAAAAAAAAAAAAAGAAAAGAAAAGAAAGAAAAAGATCGAGGCCACATGTCTTGAAGCTCAATTGAATAGTCTACTTTCGCATGTTCTTGAAATGAAAAGTGCTAGAAGGGGAAAAAAAAAAAGGAAAATAAATTTGATGTTTGGATAATGATAAGAGAGCGGATAAAAACTGACGCAAGGATGGTGTAGGAAGAGGACACTTGGGATTGGGGAATGTTTGGCTTTTGGTGTATGGAAGAGGTAGGGCAATAATTATTCTCTCTCCAAGACCTTAGTCTAATGTTTATCCGAATTTGGTTCTCTTTATTATTCGACATCCTGTTTGGGAAGAAGAAAGGAATTAAAGTGGAAGAAAAGTGAAAGTAAAAAATTAGAAAGAAAAGAAAATAGAAGATAAAAAAAAAAATTTCTATGTTAATAGAGAAGAGAAAAAAGTAGATAGAAAATTAATAATATATTTTTATTGAAAATATTTTGTTTCAAAAGTAAATATGTAATGTCACGATAATTCCTACTCGATTTCTATGAAGAGAATTGTTTTTAGTAGGTTCAAGTTTAAACTTGATTTCTCAAACAATTCTCTCTTCTTTCCTTTCCTTTCCTTTTTCATATAAAAAGACTCGTGCAATTTTCCTTTCAAAATCATTTCCTCCTTTTTCTTTTCCTCACTCCAAACATTACATAGGTTTGAAGATCACAACTTAAATCCATTAAATTATATACCTAAGAAACTTCAAAAAACACACATTTGTTTCATTAATCTATAATTAGATCAACTTCAATATTACCTTGTTAAGTAATTTCAACCAAGCCAAGAAAGATGATGTAAGAATCAATATATTAACATTTTTAATGTAAGTAGAGTTGCAAACATAACGTGATTTGAAAGGTTGGAACACAATCAAAATTTGATTGAGCTTATATTGTTTCACTCAAGTTTCATCCAAAATATTACTCTCGGTGTCAACTAAGCTCAAGTCTATCCAATTAAACTCATTTCTCCTTGTTAGGAATGCATTGCACTTAAGAAAAGATAAATTTGACTTGAGTGTAAATTTTATTCCATTTAAACTCTTACCCCACTAGGCTTGAGATTAGATTAGATAAAGTTGTAAGCTTATTAACAGTAGTGGAAGCTTAAACTTCACATTAAACTCAAATTTATGATTAAGATACACTTAGAACGAATCATAATGCGTATTCGATTTGCTAAAAACCCTATAGGGTATTACTTAATAGGGTTTTGAGATAAGTTGTGTGACGGGTTCTAAAATAGATTAAAAACTCGTTAGGATTTTGAGATTTAAAAAACCCCTCACGAGGAATCCGTTATCTAATAGAAAATAATAAATTAATAATATAATATTGTCTAAAATTTCTAATATCTGAAACAATAAATAAATGAAAACAAGAATGATAATAACTTTAATCGTGTTTATTATCTTTTTATTAGTATTTATGAATATGTATCTATGTAAATTTTTTTTTTTTTTGGGGATAAGAGAGGGTAGATGTGTATTTATCATACAGTAGAGAGAAATAATTAAGTAAATAACAAATTTGATACATATATCGACCGTATACTTAAAATCAAAGTATATAGAAGAGTTAAGATAGAATTTACATAAATCATTAAATTTATTTATATTAATATCACTAACTACTCTATTGGTACCGTGATAAGATATATAGGATGAAAAGAGTACAACAAACGGATTTCTTAATCCCCATAGAGCATGTTATGTAAATAATGTAAGTCAATTTCTCGTGTAAAGTCATTTGACCAAAAAAAAAAATTATAAATTGATCTAGCATGTTGAGAAGCATATACCCTACTGGATAGCAAGACATGTTATGTATATAAGGTTAAATACCCTATAAGATTTTGGGATGGAATTGAAACCCTATTAATGTATCAAAATAGGTTTTAGGTTCTTATAACTTACCCCAAATCCATCCAGTTTACATCCCTATTTATCACGACTTGAATCTAATTCAAATCAACAACCAATCGTAACAAAATTGACTCTATACGTGCCTCAAATTTTACCTTACAACTCCGCTGGAAGTTTGCATATTTGGCATGGGAAAGTAAATTTACGAATTAAAAATTTGGTTTGGTTTTCAAGCTTAAGATTCAAAGACTCATATGTTATTCCATTCCTATAATTCTAAGGAATATGATTGAATAAAAATATCGATTCTCTTTTATGTTGGGTTACCATATTCTCTTCGTTACCATACTTTTATCGTCATGCATTGTGCTGTCTTGTACAATATTATAATGGAAAACAGTGATGATTGTTGACTTTCAATCAATTAAGTAAAGAATGGAAATCGGTAGAAAAAGAAGAAAACGGGTGAAATATCTCCACATTTAGGTTGATTTTTTCTCTCTTCAAAACAAGAAAGAAATATGTGAAAATGGAGGAAAAGGAGATGACGATCATATAACTATCTCCTATAATTATATTCATCAAGATACGGTGAGGGTAATTTTCAAGTACTAAATTCATTTTTCACCGTTTTCTTTTAGTAAAACCAATCAAATTATGATTATTTCCATTCCATCCATTTCTCTCCATCCCGTTTCTCCCCAATCAAAAATGGCCAAGCATGGCGGAAGTTTACATACGTTACTAGATTCGTTGCTTTCATTAGACAAGAGTGGCACCGGAGGTGGCCTACTAGCAACCAAAAGTAAACCATGCATTTAAAAGTCAACAAGCAACTAAGAAGAAACGGTTGTAGAAGTTAGGTTTTCATTAATCATTTTGATAACAAAGTATCGATTGATTTGGTTTCGTTGTATTTGGTCTATTTGTTTGTCATTTCACGAATATATGAAATCAAAACCGATAATACAATACCTTCTACCGTGGATTTGTACTAGGGATTGAGAAAATGTATTTATATAGCACTCAAGCCGTAAAGCATACAATTTATTAGTTTTTGATATAAATAAGATAAATTAAGCCAATACCATAAGAAAAGAGAATAATTTCACTAGTGATTTAGTTATAACTGTATTAAAAATCACGAGTATAAAGTAATTTAATAATATTAAACGTAAGATGCCCACAACTTAGTTTGGTCTCCACCACCACGTCAAAAGCCCACCATCAGTCCATTGAGGACTACTAAGGCTCGATAAACCATAGCTAACTTCCTCCAAACCACCATGGCCTCCAATGAACCGCCTACCATGAGTGAAGCACTTGTAAGCCCGGTGGCATACTACTCGTGAGCAGGCATCACCACAGAAGCAAGCGGCTTCAACATGGACTCAATGTATTTGGAGGGGTGTAATCTAGGTTCAATGGGTTCGTTAAGAGAGCGTCGAGGGGAAACGTTGGTCACCAAGTGTGGTCCATGGGTGTTAGGGATGGTAGCTAAGTGGATGGGATCTGGGGTTCATGTTTTAAAAAGCATGAGAATTTCCAACAATTTCTCCCTATTCCTATACTACTTTTCAATACACTGTTAGCCCAACTAAATAAAATAGTAGGTTATTAATTACTTATTCCTTTCCTAAAAGATAAGATTTCCAGAAGAAAATACCAGATACCGATAACATATAAAAAAAAAAGTAGGATTTTTTTTTAATTGATTGGATGTTTTAACCGAAGCTTAGAACCAGCTTGGCTTTCAACAAAAACTCTTGTATTTTCATTGAACAAGCACATAAATGCTTCATCAATATTCTAGAATCATATTTCATAAAAATAGTCAAACGGGGTTAGGGGTAAGTTTATACTATTAGAAAAGAATTTTTCCAATATTCATTATGGTCTAGCTTCTAGAATACTCAGTTCTTACTCCAGTCACTAATATTTGATAGCGTCTAAAATTGTATTTTCAACTTGAATTTTCTACCAACTTGGTCTAGTGACTTGTATAGCATTGCACTTTAGCCCTTGAGCTTCCTTGTTTTGTACACACATTCTCTTTCCTTATCTAGATCTATGCATGGTGCAGGTCTAAACTAAGAACCTGCACCAAAATTAGACCTATACTTGCCATCAAGGGTCATACCCAAGGTTGGCGAGTACTTATCAAGTCAAAGGGTTGGATGGCGGGTTCTAATTCTAACGTGGTTAAAAAATTTTAAAAATAAAGGACAAAAGAAATGAAAAAAGATTAAAAAATACAAAATAAATTTGAAAATGGTAAAACTAAATAAACACTAAAAATTTAAACTAAAATTCATGTGAATAGGAAGAAATTATTTTCCATTCACAACATTTAATGTGTTGCTAATAACAACATAAAAATAAATATATATGATTTAAAAACAAAAGAAAAATCCACTCTTAATAATATGATACTAATTTTTACTTTTTGAACTTCATTGTAACGTTTAGATTTTTTTTTGTCTCACATTATTAATATTATATGTCAAGTTGGATGTGGTTGTACATAAATAAATGTATATATTCAACTATCACTTGTTAAAATGGGCTAGAGGCTACATAGCTATTGGGCTCAACTTTTTTAATTTAAAAATTTAGTTTACTTGTTTTTAGTTTGAATTTTAATTTTAACTTTAAAAAAATTATAATGTCACGATTCACAGGTTTGATTCTTAGACTCATAAACTGATAGGTCTAACACCTAGTCTAGAATTGAGTTTGGATGGGTCAATTACGGTTCTCCGTTTGGAGAAATGTGACCTAATGGGTTCGGTCTTGGTTTTGGGTCATATCAGATCTATGCTTGTGTCTACCCTTATCTCTTAAAAAATACACTTTAAGGACATATTGCTAATAAACATCTTTTTTATAAGCTCTTTAAGGATTGTTTGGAGAATATATATATATATATATAGAGAGAGAGAGAGAGAGAGTTAAAAGTGTTGAATGCATTTTCCAAAATTTAAGAGGCTAAACACAAAAAAATTTAAAAAGCACAATTCACCTTATTATATTTCATTGAGAGAGTAAGGATCAATCTCATTCAATTCAAGTAGGAAAATTGTACTCATACTTTATATGGCATAAGGACAAACAAATCAAAAGATTTTAGACCAATCAATTTATGGAGGATTGTGTATAAAATTGTCGGAAAAGTTTTGCTCAATAGATTAAGACCTCATCAAGATAAGATTATAGTATGAAGCAATCAAGCTTTATCTTTGGAGGTCAACTAGGGATATTATAATCATCTTCCAAGAGCTATTTCATTCCTTGGCTCAAAAAGGGGTGTAGAAAGTGGATTATAGTAACATTTCACTTAAAAAGGTATATGACAGGGTAAAATGGCATTTTATAAGATATATTTTATTTTAAGTTCTCGAATATGTGGATTCATCTTATTGGATCAGGTTTAGCCACTTTAAATTACCAAGTACTTCTGAATGGATATCATCCAGATGAGATCGTTAGTTTGGCGCAATTAAAGCGCAAGTAAAATATTTAGATGCATTTAATGATAAGGGACACCAAATATCCAATGACAAGGCGCTTCAAACCCTCGGAATGACGTCATCTTATGATTTTTTGTCGAAACTTTATTTTAAAAAAAAAAATAGATGGACTTTCGGCTGCTATAGAAATCTTAGACAGGTTTATTTTGTACTAAGTCATTATATGGAGTTTGACTTAGGTAATTTTTGGTACACCTTAAGATTAGTATTAGCTACTATTGGCTGCATGTACGAAGCTAGTAGACTGCTTTTATTCATCCTAAATTCAAATACACAATTAGAATGGACAGACATTAAACATAATTTATCCACGTTAGAATTAGAAACCCATTTTATGGGTTTTCTTTTATCCACCCAATTAGAGAATAATAAATTTATCACAAATGTAATGCAAAAACTTGCTCTAGTGGTACCTTTACGAACTAGATCGACATTAAAATTTGTTTAGGCCTATATCGACACAGACGAACTAGGCTTACGATACTTGGAGAAGTTCCACTATCAAAATCAGAAGACGAAAGAATTAGAACCCGAAGAAGTCAGAACATTGGTAGAAGCAGTCAGAAGCTAACATCTTATGATTTTTCAACTATGATATTTTAGTTATAAATTAATCAACTTGAAAGATCATAACTTTTTCACATACAGAGTGTTATGCATCTAATAATTTAACGATAAAAACTAATTATTTGAGTCTATTTTGGTGTGGAGCAAACTGCTGGCCAAATTTATGCATTTCGACGTGATACCAAGCCGTCCGAGATTTAAGTGTAAGTGTAATAAAGCTTATCTTAATTTTATTTAGGCATGATTTCTCGTGGAATTTAAATTTTATTTAGCTTTCTTACTTATTCTAGCGTTCTAACACTATCAATAACCTATGAATCAGTTGTACTTGATAAATTTGAATTGATATAAATTTATTTCCCACAATATATCAGTGAATAACCATATATCACGCTACATACTGCATCATACACGGACGCCAGAGTATTCACCACCTTGCCACCAAGACGTGACGGTGATAAAAGACTGAAGAATAATCCATGTGAGTGGTTATGGCCTGTGATTTTATGCGACGCCATGATTTCTGCGTCGTTGCATCTTTTCGGAACTATTCATTGATCTATAGTTAGTGCATATATGTCATGTAGTGCGACGCGTAGGGTGGGTGTCGGTATGTGCGTTGAAGGATGAAAACGGCAAAAAGTGGATTGCTAGATTTGGAAGTATTGCGTTATCATTTACAGGTTTGACAAACCACCGACGTGTATAAATCTGCTCGTGAAGCATGTGTTGCCACACTCACATAGCCAATCATTCGCCCACGGTGACATTGTCTGTCAATCGTTAATTGGTTGCATATTTGCAACTTGCTTTACCTGCCAAAACTGCAATGTCTAAATATATCCGCGGCAGCTTTCACTTCTCAGAGTACTTTTATCGAAGGAATAAAAATAAATAAATTGCATTTGCCATCCTTTGTAAACATTAAAAATTCATGGACACCCCTACTTTCTACGGGCAGAATAAATACTCCTGCGAAGGTACACTTAGGGAAAAAAGATTTAATAGGTAATACTTTGTCATATGTTATATATAATAGTATAAAAATATCAATAAGATGATATATATATTGTATATAAATTACGTATAATAATTGATTTGAAATTATTTTTTTTCATTAATATTCGTATTAATATTTTATTGATTTTTACACGCTATATTTATATAATACGTGATATATAATATTTATTAAATCTTTTTCATACTTAAAAGTGAATTGATATAAGATGGATAAGTTATAAAGCCCTCTCGATATTTCACTACACCTTTTAAGTACTAGTATCCCAAGTGTTCGAGACTATAAACCTACCCCATAGCTAAAGTTGTCGAACTTATCATTATACCAAAAATCACTAGAAGGTCTTTAAATTGGAACATAAAAATATAAACTTTTTATCTCAAAACTATTTATATACTTATAGTAGTTATTAAAAACTTAAAAAATATAATGAAAATAAAAAAATAAATAAATAAAGTTTTTTTTTATAAAAAAATTTTTAATCTATAACTTAACATGTATAAAAGACAGATAAGTAGAATTAAAATTCAAAATTAAAATTTTTTCCTTTATTTTTTTTCAAAAAAAATAAATTAAAGAGAAAAACATCATTTAACTCATTTTAGGTTATTGATGGTATAGATTGAAATATATAATTTTCCTTATAAACTTTATTATTGAATTAAAACATAAATAAAGGCTATAAACATCAAATAAGGGATTAGGAGAAAGAGAAAGAGAAAGAGAAAATAGAACATGACAAGGAATATAATATAATGCTCTAATAGTCAATGGATTATAAAAGCTTGGTTATATCTTTTTACTTTTTAATCAATTCAACTCAGGCATATAAAATCGATAAATTCGTTTAAAAATATAAGTTTTCGCTAAATTTAATATGTAAATTCAGTTAAAAACATAAATTTTTATATAAAAACAATCTTCTACACGAACTAACTCGAAATAGCCCTATAAAATCATAAACTAGTAAGATTACATCGTTAGAATCATAATTTTAATAACCATACATAGACTATAAAACCACCATGAACCTATATCCTATTTAAATTATCGGATACAAAGTACCTTTCAAAACATATAATATTTGTTATCTTCCTATAAATTTCAACTTAACACTTTTGTATGATAGCAAGTTTTGGTTACAATTTTTTTTTTCCAATGCCTAAAGATTGCTTTTCATGCTTGATTAATAATTTTAAATATATATCTATAGATTTCTCTATTTATTTTTATAACATTCGCTATCTTATTGTCACAATCTAAAAGTGATCTCTTTTCTATTTGCTGTTAGATAAAAAAGATCAACTTTGTAGTAAGCTAAAAAAGAGGAGTATATAAACTAAAATTATTCAAAAACAAAAGAACTGAATCGAAATAATAATCGAATTAAACTATACTAGCCTATAAAATATAGCTATTAAGAGTGGAGTGATACGAGAGAGTCAGCTTTAGGTTTAGTATTATATTTTATGGGCTTGAACCCTTTCTTTTTTGTATGTTTTTCAACCAAAAAAAAAATTACCATTATTGTATATTTTTTATTTGTTAATATAATTTAACAATTTTTAAAGGGTTGATACAAAGTATATTGGAACTTGTACTTTATACATCTTAAAGTATAGATTCCATTGTAGATAATTGGTATGAATACATTATACACTTGTATCCCATTCTGTAGAAGGAGGTTGTAAAAAATTGTTACAAAAAACACACCTTATAACTCTCAACACCCATCTAAAATATTATAATTATAATTTCTAATTAACTAAAATAAAAAATAATTAGAATAAATTGGAAAAATAAAAAAAAGATCTTGAAATTTTTTTTCTAAAAAAATAGCACCCCGCTTATATATATTATAATTATATATAATAATTAAGTAATTTAATAAAAGTTAATAAATAATTCAAAGAATAAAAAAAAAGAAAAATTTTCAAAATTAAAAAAAAATAGAAGAAAAGTTTCTAATTACCTTAACATTGGCGTGGCCGAACTAGCTACTAAAGTCATGTTTGGGTTACAACCCACACTTTACACCCAATTTTTTTGACCCCTTAGATTTAAGGTAGCCATGAACTTTTTTTTTATTATTATTTCATAGCTCTTTTCAATTTTTATTTTCTTTTGTTGAAATGTATATAATTAATATTTTTTAAAAATTTTTATCTTTTATTTAAAATTACAAAACATATCCGTTAACATCATAATCTATCTATATCTTCTATATCTATTTGTTCTATATCTTTCTTTATTTTTGGATAAAATCTATTATATATTTATCTTCTATATTATTAAGCCAATACTCCATACCCTTTTAAAATAATAATCAATTTATAAAATTACGTATTTATCCTTCATGTATAACTTATTTTCCTCTTAGTTAGCTACTCTTCGTGATATATATATATATGTGTGTGTAAAACATCTTACCTATGAAGGTATTTACTTAAAAAAAAATTTCTACACATTTGTTGCCTAAAAGATGATTCATTATGTCATCTCTAAGTTAAGGATGAAGTTAAACTTGCAACCAACCAGTGAGCTCAACTCCATAATACTTATATCTTGTAAAACTTCTTTCCATAATATAAAATAATATAATGGAATCCTTTACAACAGTAGACTAATCACAGTATCACATTTCAACTTTATCATTGAACTCATAATTTAATCCAAAAGAGTATATTTTCACATCTAAAATCTTTATAGTAAAAATATATAATATGATATGACAATCTTCTTATTAATGTTAACGTGCGATGACACACTAGCATATATCTTGTGTACATTAACATAGGGAAAAATAAAGGTCTATATTATCTTTGGAAATGGATTGGCTCTTAAATAGCTGCTACACTTCAAGTTACCTATTTAATTTTATTTAACAAAAAAACTATATTAATATTGTTTATTAAAATCATAAATAATTGATAAATTTATCAACCTACTTTCTCTCATTAATTTCTTTCAATCCTAAAACTCACTTTTTTCTCTATTTTTCCATACAACATGGTGTTTATCCCCACAATCTCTTTAACGGATTTTCTCTCTTTTCATTTTCTCTCCTACATGCTAGCTACTTTATGTAAATACATTATATGGACAAAATTCAAATTATGATCAAATATAACCATAAAGATGATTGATACCCTATAATTCTGATTTGCTAATAAATAAGAAATTAAAAAATTTAAATGAAGTGTAGATAGGGAAAAATAAATAAATCCATATTTGTATTATTTAATAAAAATTATGATTTTTTACTGAATAGATAATGATAAATTATAAATTTATAAATTTAATGTTATTTAATATGTACATGCATTACGAATGTGTTGTCTACTAATTTATATTAAAACAAATGAATGACTTTTGGTATTGAAATTTACTAAAAATTACCCGCTTATTATAAACTGACCGTTCACTATTTTAGATTAGATAAACCAAACCCTACCTCTATTTAACCACTACTACCAATATTTTATCATATGATTTCATTATTTTATGATTTTTTTCCATTTTATTTGTTGTATTATGATTTTCCTTTTTTTTTTTCCTTTTACAATCAACATCATTTTTATTAAATTTATCAATCTTTAGGCAATTCATTTTTTCCATCCTGTATTTCACACCCTTAATATGAGTGCAGCATCATCTAATATTTTTAAAAAGTAAGTATTAATACAATTTATAAAGTTAAGATGGTGAATGTATTTTACCAACAAAAATTGAAAAGAATGATTTTTCCACTTTTTCTACACGCTAATCGTAAACATAATTAGTACCTCTCGATTCGCAACTTCTATTATTAGAAAATCACTCGCACATTTTACCATTGCAATGTTAAAATAATGCATTCTTAGTATAGCCACATGGCTAAAATTTCTGACCCTATTATTCCAATCCATACTCTTGTGGCCTATCTATTTCTCAGGCATTCTCATTTTTTCAACAAACATAAGCCAGATTAATAAAATATTTATCTCATTAAATTGTAAATGTTAATCTCTTAGAATATTTATAAGAAATTTGAAAATCTTTTCTTTTTATGGAAGGGAAAAAACAAGTTATTTCCTTAAAATCCTTGTCATCTCAACACAAACATTAATTCCACAATCATCCCCTCTGATCCCTCCAACCATTAATCATTACTAGCTAGCACTATAGCTCTTAATTACAGCCGTCCATATCCAAATACTCAAAACAAATGAAGAAAATTATATGACAAATGTGCATAATAATAATAATAATAATAATAATTCAGCATCCACCGAAGCTGATATACCCCAAATTTAAAAAAAAAAAAAAAAAAAAAAAAAAGCTGGACAAAAAGCAAAGACCTCATCGATGCCCGATCATTTGAAAGCTGACTTTTGGGCTCAGGAAGTTTTTCCCTTGCTATGAAATACAAATTTTGCTATAACTACTTATCAGATCACAACTCACGGATCGAAGGAAATGACAGGAAGCCATGAAATAGCAACCCCTTCGATCCTCCTCTTCTGCTTCCAGACGAACAATAATTAGGGAAATATCCAAGATCCAAAAATCTTTTTATTGTTTTTAATTTAAGAGCTTCGACGGATTTCACACTCCAGTATAATAAACCACTCTCATAGCAATAAGAAAACAGCAGGCACACAATAACAAATATTAAAAAGCTTCAGATCCTTGAGGACGGTAACTATTAAATCTTTCTGAATTCCCATCTTCATCGAGCTGGAATCAAGAAATAAGATGGGCCAAAAGAAGTAAGCCAATAAGCATCGACACCTTTACTTGTAATTTGTAAGGATGCCTGAAAACTCTAGATAACAGAAATGAATATTTTCTGTAACCAGTAAATAGGGAATTAGAATGAGGCTTGGGACATGAATTGAAGTGTTTCCCTCTATTATGCCATGAAATAACAATAATCCAAACCAGCTTAACTAAAAGGCTTGACCAAACATATTGTTCTATGTCAATATCTCAACATGCCCACTCAGTCAATACAAGTACTTCTTGCCAAAAATTGGGAGCTGTATATTAGATATTACTTAAAGTAGTTACTCAATGGTGTTCTTCGAGTGAAAAATCAACAAGAATAGAAGAACATAATTGTCCAATAACTTCTGCCAATTTGATAGCCTGCCAAAAAATTTGAGCTAGCGAAGTTTCTGTAATTTTCATCAATCTGCATACAGAACAATTCTAGAATATACTGAGAATACGACATTCAGGCATGATATTTCACATGACTTTTAAAGCATCTAGCATCGAGGTTTATGATTGCTCTGCATTTATAAATGATGGTTCTTTAACCATGGACAAGTGAAAAATGAATGCCAAAGAGGATCCCCTTAAAGGTAGAGCAACGCATTTCACTACCACGAAAGTCAGCATTGCCATAACATACTACTGTTGATAATAAAAGCTTAGATGCATGGTTTATATAGCGATAAAGGATGTATGATAAATTCTAGCTTCAAAGTAGATGTTCCTCAACTAGGAGTTTTTTTTTTTTTTTTTTGTTTTTTTGGGTAATTACCTCAACTAGGAGTTATTAAATAGAGAACAACCAAATCAGAATCTTTCAATGAGAAAATACTTCCATTATAACCAAGAAACAGAGTGCACCGACATGCATTATCAAGCAGGGTTCATGATTAACCAGTGGAAGAGAAGTGGTAATTGTTCCCTATTTCATCGGCCTGAAAACATAGTGCCGGTACCACAGGACCAAGAGCTGATTGGCCATAATATGAAGCAGGATTCATTAAGCAATACGGTTTGCCATATTGTATACGTCAGAAGAGTGCAGGTCACACTCATCAAATAAAGATGGTAAATGAAAACCAGAGAGGATCCAAGCCAGACATGAAAACTCAAAAAGTGCCTAAAATCTAACTTTCCTCCAGCTTATTTTACAAATTAGAATTCTTGCAAAGATGACAGAATGATTATTAGGGCGAGCATCACAACCTTTCATTTGCTGGAACCCGTAAAACCTGGTCAGAAATTCCATGGTGGGTATTACACATATCACAAAAATCAATTATGCTTTCATTTTTTTTTTTTTAAAAACCTGCACTTCCAGGGTAGGTATAGATATGACCTTATACCTCCCCGGAACCTATATCATGTATATTGTAGGTTCTGTGTCATTCAATACCACAAAAATTTTCAATGTGCCTAGGCTACCATCTACCCTATATAATTAAAATATCACTAATAAATATAATTAAATTTCAAATATAAGTTAACTCCAACCAAGTGGCTTCATTTATATGGAAAATGCAAATATACTCCCCTAAACTATTGATCAAGTACAAATAAAGTCCTAAACTTCCAAAATATGACTTAATACCCTCATATCTTTTGAAAATATGTATATTTGTTCTAAAACTTCGCTAGATTTAAAATTATCACTTTTTATGATCCTGTTAGCAATGTTTTCAAGTATCCAACAATAGTTTGGGAGTGATTTGTACATTTTCAAAAGTCAAGAGAAGACAAAGTCATAGTTTGAGAGTTTACAAGATTTATCCATACATGATCAATAGTTTATGGGAGATCTTTTAGTCATCCCTTATTCATAACCTACTATTTAACACCAGCACCTAGTCAAATGAACAAACCTATATAACATCATACTTGGTTTATGCATATTGTATTTTATTATTGTTTTATATTTGCATTGTTTATAGTTTACATTTAAAAGTGGTGTCAATATCCAATCTGAACATCATGATTTCCAAAATGAATAGTAATAATAGTCTAAACTAAAAATATAAAAAGAAAAAAATTATAGATTTCACAAAATACTCAAGAACCTATAGACTTCATAGGTATCGATTCTGAGTTGGTTCCCAAGAGTCAGAGGATAGTTATGTTTCCAAGTTTTGGTAACCTTGTAGGGTAGAGTAGAGGATAGGGGTATTCGTACTGTACCCACCAACCTCAACCCACTCACTATTACTAACAATTCTCTTTTCTTAATTGCTGCATTCTCCCGAAAAATGTTTTTCCCCAAAAAAATTATAAAGATAAATGACCAGAGGGAAAGAATAAAAAAAAAAGCCAAAGAAGCTAGTAACGGTTCCCAACAGAATTCCAAATGTGCTGCAACATCACATTGGTTTTACGATTCTCAGTTATTCGATACATCTTTAATGATCAAGCAGCCACAACAATTACCTATGGAATCTGTCAACTATAGTATAGCTGAAGTCAAGCATAAATAATGACCAAAAGAATGTGGAAAGATAGGATATATGAAGTTGCTGAGGAGATATAGTACCCAGTTTTGTTTGTAATTTAGAATGGTTTACTAATAAAAACACCTTGATCTTCCCAGAGATTTCCCGAGAAAAGAAAATTATTAGAAACTATGTTTACCTATTTTAATAGAACAACTATTTTCCTTGGCAAGGTTTTCTGTTATCTAAGATTTAACTAGATCAGGAAAACTAATTTATGTACTTTCATAACCAATCACTTAATTTTATGGGCTTTTTGCCCTAGAAAGAGACTGAACATATTACTCTGGACTAATAAGTAAAAAGTAATAACCAATAACTTAATTTTATGGGCTTTTTGCCCTAGAAAGAGACTGAACATATTACTCTGGACTAATAAGTAAAAAGTACCCATAAAAGTTTCCTCTTTTGTTCATGCAAAAAGAAATGCCTACAAGCCATGATCATGACTCATTTAGGACTCTTGTTTTGGGAAAAAGAGCACTAGAATAGCCGTTGGAAAAAAAAAATAATAACCATGTCTTTGGAAACATGTTTTGATTTCAACAAAGTGATCTTACAAACACAGCCAGATGTCTGAATGCAATATACACCATCAATGCACTCAAATGATAAAAAAATTAAAATAACATCTCCTTTCAGGTTAAATTATGATAGTCATCCCTATAAGAAGATCAATACAAAACTTGAATGGTGGTTTATGAACATGCAAAAGTCAATGTCATGTACAAAAGGCTGAAGCTACAAAGGTAAACTGAGCTGCTAGGGATTCCACCTTCTCATAGAACTCTAAATGAGCTAGAGGAACCTGTTAATGAAACTTCACTAGTAAGGCTATGCTGAAAGTTACAAAGAGTCTGCTTAAGCCAAACAATTCAGAGGTAGGGGGACTTAATCACCCAATTTGTGCATGTATAAGAATGAAATGCATCAAAATGCAGAGCCACTTCCCTTAGTCTTTCCAAGCATCACATCCTTGGCTTCGTTTATCTTTGACGCAAGGTAATGGCTACCGCCAGCATCTGGGTGGTTAGCAACCATTACTTTTCTGTGTGCTTCCTTGACCTTGTCTGCAGTGGCATTTTCCCTGTCAAAAAACAATGAGAAAAGGATTTCCCTTTATGCAACATAAACAATTTAAGGAATTGTATCTATGCAACCAATATCACCACACCATCAAAATAAGACATATATATAGAAGAGTAATGTTGTGTGCATAAATATGCATCATTACTTCTTAGTGGAAGAAAAACGGTTATGAAGGCAATTGCGTTTCCATTAAAAAGCTATTCTGCAAAAGTGCTAGTTGACAGATCAATCATTGAATTCTTTTGAATCTTTAGGATTTTGCCTAACCTGGCTTTTTTGTAGCCTACAGAAGTTCAGAAAACCATTCAGCAGAAAGCTTCATGCAAGAATTCCCTTGCATCATCAATGCATTCCAGAATTTTTTTTTTCCTTATTTTTTTTTCCCTTCAAACTTCACCATTATCTTCTTAACAGAAGTAAACATGATCCATGAACATACATTGCCATAATATTTCATATGACACAAGCAAACAATTTATGTTTTCTGGTTACTCCATCTCTTTCTCAATAATAAACAACGACTATCAAGCAGGCAAGCATGACTCTGGAAAATCTAAAGTACATACTTTGTCAATAGCATAAGCATCAACCAAATGAAGAAGCAGAAACAAATTTGTTGCATAGTGACACATACTGCAACTGCACAAGAAATGAGGCAAAGTGCTAATTTTGTTAGCAGCAGTTTTCCTGTGATTTCTTGTTTATATAAAGAGAGAATTCAACATAATTAAAGAGAGTGGAGAAGTAAACATGATTTGAGACTTAAGATACTCTTTTAAAAAAAAATTCATAGACAATGTAGAGGCATGAATGTAGTCAAACCAACAACCTCTAGGCATATAAATCACTCTACAAATATAACATGTCACTTAAATATAGCTTGCACTATGCAGGTAGTTTCAAGAAGTGCCTTAGTAGGATTACACAAATTTTTCAAGTATAAATGAAAATATGTTCTATAATAGAGTGCATGGGAGAAACAGGATCTATATTACTAACCTTACAAAGTGGAAATAAGATTGTGGATTGTTGTTACTTTTTTTAATATCAAGACTGCTCACTCTCATGAAATGGTAGAGGTAGGCAGTTGCTCATTAGGACACAATTTATTAATGTAGATTCATCTCTCTTAATTATTGTTTTATTTTCAATTGGATTTTGCTGATGTAAGTGCAACTTATGGATGCTTACAACCCAACACAAAGCATCTATTTCGTAAGAGTGCTGCTAAAAGTAACCCCTGCCATCTAATGGGGCAATAAAAGAAATACCTGAGGCCAAGAATAAGAGCGGCTTCCCTTTTAGTCATTTTAGGTTGAAAACCACCCTCATAAAATTTACGTGGTTTTGGAGGTCGGGTCTTAAATGAATTCCAGGCCTGTATCCCATATCTACCAGCAAGTGCAGCAGCAGCTACTGCAAGCCCAGCAAGAAATGGAGTCGCCTGTTTAACATTTTAAGTGCAAGTGTAAATTCCAAAAATGGAAATATATAATTGGTGCCAGCAGATGAGAACATTGAATAGACCATGATTAATCCAATTGCCTAACGCATGTTTCAGAAATCTTGCATCTCCACTTTTAAATTTACTTGCTTTTCTGCATAAATGGCAGATTAATTACACATTTACAAGAGGTTATAGAAAGGAAAACAGGAATTCGTGACAGTCAAATATCCAGTAGATGTCAAAGAATATCTATATACACAAATATGAATAGAATGATACCACTTGTTGTAATTTAATTGTGCACAATGCACCGAGACAATTTTAATATATTTGTGAATATTATTAATAAAAAGTATGTATTTATCATATATGTATATTTTTCTACTTCAATATATTTTGCAATAAATTTCCCTAGATAAATTAGAGCATGTCTTGAATAATGATAAAGACATATTATTAGAGCACAAAAATTCTAACATCAGCAAATATAAGAGTGGATGTTTTCTCACCATTTTGTATCGGTTAAATTCAATGAATCAAGAAACTATACAGAGTAAATTGATTAAAATCAAACTTTCTGTCTTCTAAAGGTTTCAAAGCATACTTAGGTAAAAACTTAAAGTCTTAGTACTTAATAAAGGGTTGTTTTGGTGTACAGGGCACTTACTTTTGTGAGAGTGAAACCAAGTTTGTGTGAGAAGAATTCATTCTTACATACAGAAAACAATCATATGAGCTTCATGAAAATAGATTGTTTTGCTTTCACATACTATATTCTAATCTACATTATCTAGCAATATATAGGATTATAATTTGTTTCTATCACAGTGTATATTTTTAAGTGCTTCTTGATCACTATGTAGACACAATATCTTACCACTAAAATCAAACATAAAAGAAAATCTAAATCAGACTTAGCTCATTTCAACATTTCTAACTTCTGAGTTCAGCCATCAATTAATGCACCCAATGCAAAGCTTCAACACTACATATAATCTGCTCACCAACATCACATTGGACTTGGATTTCATTTGCAATCTATACCACCCAGTTTTGATCAAATTACAATGAGAGTCTCTACTCCAGCACCATTCCACGCAATATAAACAGTGAATTTTCAATGCAAGGGTATGCTTATTTCATGAAAAATGTTTCCTGTATGCTTTTTGACATTTGCTATGATTTTTAAACATCCCTATAGTCAAATATTGTGCAATTATCTGTTAATGTTGGGATAACTGGTGGCTTTTGTATCTAGGTGGCAGTCAAAGGCGATGATAGTGGTGGATCACCAGAGATAGTGGTTAGCTACCAAGTGGAAATAGTAGTAGAAAACATAGGGAAATGACCTCCATTTTCTCAATTTCAATTAATATTTTCCACTCTAGCTTACTGCCAAAATCATTGCCAGCCAAGCGACCAATAGCTATCACAAAAAGACACATGTAGTCGGAACATTTTCAGGTTACTACATTGTCACCGTTAGATTACATTATATACTGAAACAAGTTCAGAAAACGCTTTCTTTGAAATATGCACACTATCAATCAGAACGCCACTACACAAGATTGAGCTTCATCATCATTGCATCATCGGTAACCGAGACATCGACTTATACATCTTAGCGGTCAACATTCATCCCGGAACTAACTTAACTTTGACAGGAAACATCAACGGATTCATGAACTTAGGGATTCGGATATTCAATGGGACAGATACACAAAATTCTAACCCAGCTAATCTTAAACAAGATCAATCCTCCAATTAAACGTGAATAATAAAGAAATCAAAACATCGACAATCGAAGTAAATAACACATAAACGCGAACTTGAAACACAAGCACATCGAAGGTAATAATATGTGAAATGATTAGTGATTGAAACACAATGGGTCTAAGTGGAAGCATAAAACAGAAGGAAATTGGATACCATTTTTCCGGAGAGAGAATTTGGAGTTTTTCATTCGAAGCCCTTTCCCTAAAGCTAACTCCGGTTGTTACTGCTCACTCATTGGAAGTTAGATGGTAGACACGGTTAAGTTAAAATATGGTGTTGATGGTTTGGTCTAAATCCAAGTTCTTGATTTCATTGAAATGTATATCAAGTACATTTTGATGGTTTGGTCTAAATCCAAGTTCTTGAATTTTTTTTTACAATTATATATATGGAAAGCTATTTATATCATGTACAACGGTAATATGAAAGCATTAATATCTATCTACTAATGTGGGGTTGGAAAAAAAAAAAAAAAAAACCTAAACTAATAATCTAGTATTCTAATATTTTGGTCATAACAAATTTGCACTTGATAGAGTTATTACACATCCATAACATATTTTGTTATAAGGATACCTAATAAGCACTTCCATTGAGAACGTGTAGTATCGTCAATTATTTATAACTAGTTTTCTGCAACGATCAAATATATACTTACTATTTGCTCCCTAATGAAATTATATACATGAGTTCTCTGGTGTATAAAATATTGTCTAAGACTTTTGCTAAAGATCGGTTATTAAGGGAAAAAGAAAATAAATTTAAAAAAATCATGTCTAAAAAAATATTTCCAAAAATATAACAATTGAAGAGATGTTTTTGAATTCTCTTTAAAATCACCTTTTTCTTTTTTTTTCCAGGTCAAGCACAAATCATTTCTCTAAAAAGCAATTTTATTAGTAACTACCCACTACCTCAACTCCCCACCACCACCAAAGCCCACTAACCTCCAATTCGCACCAACACATCTAAATTAGCCTATTTTATAATAAAATCTCCAAATATCTCAATTACAACAAAGTCTATAAATAACCAAATTTCATAGTTACACTTGACCTCTCTCAATAAGATCCTAACACTTTACATTATCATTCAAACTTAACTATACCTATAAAATGAAACATCAAACAAATTCTATATTTCATAAATGTTGACATCAATAACAACTACAGCAAAGTAAATGATGGATGAAAAGTTAGGAAATCAAAATTAAGCAATATAATAGTTTTATTACTCATTTCAAGTAATATAAAGTGTTCACGAAATACATACTAATTACAATAAAAAACTTCAAATAGCTACCACTAGTGACAATCTAATATTGTATGCATTGTCAGCATGTATATGCATGTGTATCCCAAGTGTCTATATTAGCTAAGGCCGTACCATCTAGTTTGCATCTAACTGTGTAATCTGTGCCCCATCCTCAATAAACGTACTAGAGTATGATGCATGGGGACCAAAGTAGGCTTTACCTACATGAGTCCCTTGCCTATATCCTTGTCTCTATCTCTAATTGGCCTCTTTAGTGGAGTGGAGAAGTTTAGATCTAGTTATTGGAGCTCTCTTCGATGAAGGTTGTCTGGAACATCTAATTGATGGAGCTCTTTCTAGTGAAGCATATCTAAAATTGAAATGCAAGAGCTATAGGAGATGCTATCAGCAACTAGTGCTCAAGAAAACGATCATCCCTAATGCCCAACTCGGCCTGTCGACGTCCTTGCCCCTTACGTCGGCAACGTCATTGTCTTCAACAGCATCTTACTATAGCTCATGTATCGAGGAGTCCTCCTACTTTATATTTGATCCCAGTCCAGGTGCATCATTTAGGTAGATGCCTCTAAGTTGCTGAATGACAATGTCTACCCCCAGTTGCTTTACCATGATATCCTCATATAATATTTGAGGCAATCTATGGATAAAATCTACATACATGACACAAATAACAATATGGTAAGCATATAAAAGCATAAGTGAAGAACTATCGAGAATAATAAAGTTGAATGCATACCATGTATACCCATAGGGATCCAAATTAGCTGATATATTTGTGAGTGACCTACTAGTACTAGGTGTGATAATCTGAAGTTACATTAGGTGGTAGTATTATAGCAACTATTCTATTACGTCAATTTGCCCATTGCTGCAACCAGGTCGCATGAGTGATGGTATAGTTTGTTTCCGTCGAACCCCATAAGTCAACATTGTATAACCTTTAAGAGGTATCTGTATAATTAGGAATCGCTTGAATCCTACCAAACTGTTATGCCATACAATCTAGAAAATACAACTTTACGATGTAGAAGCAGATTAGCAGTACTCATGCTGTCCAAATATCACTCCTAACTCGATAAAAAGTAAGGAGCCTAGCCATGTTGTCGTGAGAGCAGGAATTCCATAAAACCTGCAAAATTAACAATTTAGAATATACAGTCACAAAAACTTGCAAAGTTAAAAATACTTAAGTCAGTAACATATGTACCCTACTTTGGACACTAGCGATAGAATGCATCCGTATATTGATTAACGACATACTTGAGAAGCTTGGTAACATTGAAGTCGGCTCCCTATCAAGTCATTAATGGTTAATTGTCCACTATAGCCATTATTTGACAATGTAGAGGGACTATGTATGAGAAATGCTCCTATGCTCATACTTGAAGCACGATAAGTTGTTCGCTAATCTTATCAACATCCATCCATGAGGCAAGGCACAACTGGCGATAGAGTCATGCTATCATCTAGTAGTATAAAGGTCGGAGAGAAGGGGGAGGAACATCACATGCACCAAGTTATTTGACTTGTCGAAGAATAACATCCCTTTGATTAGCTGTATAATATGAGCTCAAGTGTCTCACTAGACAGTAATATCATCTACGTCCTTTGGCAAGTCACTGAAATTGTCTTTCAACTAGAATAACTTTACTTAACCTCATGAATAGTACTCTAGGGGGGGGGGGGGAGGTGGGACCAGGCAATCAATAAATTAACTAATTACACTTAAACATACGATCACATTCGGCATAATCTTTAAATTTTGGAGCACATACCCTTCAATTGTACGTTCTGTACAAAATTTATTTAATCTCATTACTTTATTATTGAATTATACAAAATTTATAGAAAACACAATTATGGATAAATATTGAATTATCTAAATTAAACTTACTAAACAATTATTGTCATACCCCAAACCGAGGAGTCATAACAATTCTACCGTATAAATCAATTTAAGCTAAAAGCTAACCACTTTAACTGCTAACATGGGTATGGTTTACATAAGACATTCACAACTCCACTACTACCTTAAAGTATCTAATTCAATATCTGTTTGCTATAAACATAATGTAATTTTTCAAAATAGCTTTTGAAAATAATTTTGTGATTTAATCGTCTAAGAAGAATCAAGTTTTATAAATGGGTTAATGTTGCATTTAATACCCACACTTTCTCTAAATTTGCAATTTGCTACCTAACCTAAACTTTGAAAAGTTTAATTTACTATTTAATTGAAGTTTTCCTTATCATTTATAAAATCCTATTTGTTAACGTGAACTCATGGGTGAACTATGAACTAACATGTAGCATTTAACATATATAGACAAATAATTTTTGGAAAAACATATTATATTCAAAGATAATATATATGGATGTACAAACAACTATCCTTCAACTTGTGTCCACGATATATAGTTTCTCAACAATTACACAAAAGATACTTTATTATATAGAAGGCAAAGATTAATAATATAGTAATGTGGGACAAGTTATAATAATCATGTCAAATATTGTAGTTTATACGCATGAGAAGCCACCTTCAACTCAATTTTTCATACTCTATTTTACTTTCAATTTCTAAAAAATCATCATATCTTAAATCTATTATGTGTGTCCACTTAGATTATGTAGAAAAATTTCAAGAAAACACATTCAAAACTTGTTTAAAATTTGATCAAAGTAAACCTTTCAACTATTTAAAAAAAATTGTAGCAACTATATATATGTTTGACCACAACTTTGATTTAAGTTTTACATATGTTTTACACAAGTTCTTAGATAAATCTTTGAATGATCTAAAAGTACACATGGAGTAAAATATATTTCAAGAAAATTTGATGAAAGAAAATTCATTAAAATGATAAAAATCAAAGATACAAGTAGAGAAAAACATACATTTAACTATTGTAATTTTCTTAAAAATTAGCCTAGTAAGCCTATTTTGATATGTTATTCACAACTCATTTTAAAAAGGTTTAGAAGAAATTTTTGTATGCTATGAAAGATTTCGTGAAATAGATTGAATATGAAGAACTTGTTTTTTATTTTTGAAGTGAAACAAAATATAAAAAAAAAAGTGGAACAAAATTGCATAAATAACTATAAAGTAACAGTTATGCATGCCCTTTATTTGCAAGTCATACATTGCCAACCTACAAGAAACTTCCCTCTATAGTAAATTGAGTTCAAATTCATAGAGAAGACTATGGTGTGAGCACGTAATCAAGGTCATGCCATGTGGATGCAATGTCATTGAGTATTGTACCATGTATATATTTGTGTTATCACCATGTGTTAAGTTGACACCATGCCAGTACACTAGCAGAGTGTTGTGCCTTCATGCCATTGTCACGTATCTGTTGATGCCATGCTAACAAGTCCCATGCTATGTGATGATCAATGCTTCTACCATAAATATCCATGAAAACTTCAAGTATTAAATTACACATTTGAGTAAAGTTTAGTTATCAAATATGATATTATCCCTTTATAAATCATATGGTGTACAAAATATTGAAACAAATAAGAAATTTCAAGAATTATATTGATAAGGAAAAATAATGTGATTAGTAAAAAATGTATTAAAGTCTATAGGTTTACAAAGCGAAAAGTACACATTAGTAGTTATAAATTAGAAGGCCACCTAAGGAGACTCTATTAATTTTCCTATAAGTAAAAAAAGTTGACGAATAAAATAAAAATCCAGACTATCATCTCGATCCTCACTCTTTTGACCCTGTTCTCTAATATTTTGGGATTTGAAGATATGTTGATAATCTGTTTTAAACCTATAAAATAATTATAGAGGGATGAGCGGTAACTTGCTTAATATGTAGGACAAAGTCAATAGTACATATCTAACACAAAACAACTAGGGTTTTCAAGTAGTTTTGTTAGATGCTGTGTATATAAAAGTAAGTGTCATCATACGAATCATACAACATTATCTGGTTCGTCGTGTGATTAAAGAAATTATCTCATCTCTAATTCGTGTTGAGGAGTTTCATGTCTTGTACACAAATTGGAACCAAATTGGAGCTTGTACAATGAAGAACACTCTTCACTCAAAACTACCTTCAAATTACGGCCTTCAACCTTACTGCAACCTTCTCTCCTATCGCTAAATTCAACTAAGGATGAGAAAATAACCATTTCAGCTATTCTTATCATGTTTGGCTTAAGAATCCTATTTATTTTCCTAGTGGGTTATGATGCATGTGTGGTTAGAAGTTAAGTCAAGTTTGAGTTAGTTTGCTTTCAAAGTGATTAAGAAATTTTAAACAATCCAATCAAGCAGTAATCATAAAAGCAAACAATACAAAGAGTTTAGCATTCTACAGTAGCAAAACAATAAAGCACATACGTGACATATGTACATGCAATTAACTTACAATCACAAATAAATAAATACTAAGGCTTTCAAGTATTTTGAAATAATACTTTAAAGTGTAGAGAAGCATTGATCCACTTACTTGGATATATGTCACTCAACAGTCTTAAATGCCAGTCATTGTTCACTTCGTTTTATCCCTAAATATTCAATATCATTGCTTGAGTTTTACTAAATATAAAGTAAATAAATTCATTTTAATAATTTAAATGTGGTTGTAATTTATCTTAAGTAAGTTGTGTAAACTTTGCATTGAATACTAGCTTACTATTGAAGTCTGTAAAAAAGGTTCTAAAGACTTGTGTAATACCAAGTTTTGATCTATAAACCTTTTAATGAAACCTTTGATATAAGTGTTCTTAAATTGATAACCTTTTAACCAAACCTATGATGTTATTCCAATTAAATTTCTTACTCCAACCAACCATTTGATCATGTCTTTGAAGTTATTTTATCTAAGTTTTCTACACTAACCAACCATTTGGTCAAGTCTCTAAAAACATTTTAGTTATACTTCTTTTACCAAATAACTTTTTGAACAAGTCTACGACATGGATATAATTAAGTTTTACCTATTAACCTTTTGATCAAGTTTTTGAACTAAAGATTAAAGATTAACCTTTTAAAGAACCCTCCGAACAGATTCAACTTATAAGTTCACTATAGGCGACTCAATCTAACATCATATTTCTAGGTGTAAATATGTTAATACATGATCATTCAATAGGTTCATCATACCCATTAATATTATATCATTAAAACTTCCTAAATTCTCATATTTTCATTTTAGTGTATTAAACTCACAATTAGTAGTTTGTGTGCATGTTGACTCTAATTCAGCTCACCTAACCCCAAATCACTCTCTTCAGTAAAGTCTAACACAAATGAACTCCAAAATTGATACAAATTGTATTCCCTCAAAGTTAATTACACTAAATCTTTGAAAAATAACATTTTTCACCTAATTTAGAGATTCAAAATTCATAAAAATCATAAAAAATATTTTTGTTCTAAAACTCTTCATAGCATTCTTATATGCAATAGGGGAGGTTCTCCAAAAAGTTTGGTTTTCAAACTATATTAATAAGGTCATTTAAAATAACTTTAAAAATTACTTAGTTTTTGGTAAATTTTTAAGGAAGTCATATACTTGTTTAACAATTATACAAATCAATTTTTTTTAACAAGTATATGAAAAAATATTACAAAATAATTTTTTTCATAATTTTTAAAATTAATTTGATAATTTTACTCATTTAGGAAAAATCGAGTTAAATTTGCAACTTACTGAAAAGTAGTCATCCAACCACTAATAATGGACATCCCTTTGTGAAATATTGATTATTTATTTGAATATTTTAAAATATTAATTATTTTTTTGAAAATTTTGAAATGTTGATTTTTTATCCTAAATCGTTGATCCTTCTCGTTATAATTCTCCCTATTTTAAGATTGCGTGCAATAGATGCACCATTTTGAGTTTTCATAATTTGGTTTAGTTTTATTTGGTTCTAAAACTACTTTTAGATGTTTTGTTTGAATTAAAGTACACTAGCTAATGATAGTAAAAAAAAAAAAAACAAATTAAAATTCTTTTTAAGATTTCTTATTTTTTTTTCCCGTTCAATTATAAAATTAATGAATTGTATAATTTTTTTTTTCATTTTAACAAGTCAATATCATTGACATTAATTGAATATATCATTTTATTATTAGTGAAATAAAATATTTTTATTCCTAACCATCCCTATGCAATAAGAACCAGTGAATGAAACAAATCTTAAGGAAATAATTGAACGGAAGAAATGTTGAATTGAGCGTCGTAAAGGTAAACAGTTCTATGAATAAATGGGTTCACAACTACCAAACATACATGTTTGATAAATATTGTAACGGAGTTTAGCTTCAATAGCATAGATAAACGATTGAAGTTCCATTCAGTATTTAATCACCTCTCCAAACACATAGATAATAGCTTTCTCAAAGGACATTTCAGCGCCACCGGGGGTAAACCAACCATAAATTTCACGAAGCTTGGAGTTAGGGTAGAGATGACCCTCTTTTTTCTTCCTCTCTGAGGCTTCCAACCTTTCACAGCGTCAACCATCCAAGCGTCAAGCATAACGCTCAAATTATTCTTGCTCTCATGCCACGTATTTACAGTCTTCATTTCGCAATTATCAATAAGTATTTCTTTTGAAACCGAAAATTAATTTCTTTTCTATAATATTAAAATGAAGATTACATGATAAAAGAGAAGAAGGATTACAGAACATAGAATTATAATTATCATCCTTTAAATAACTGCAGTATCATTTTAAACGAGCGAATACCATTTTGAAAACCCTAAATTGAGCTAGGCGGCCTACTAGGCACTAGTCAATGAATAAAGGTATAAATGTGAATTATACGAAATCCTGACACTAGACCATATCAAATAAACAGCTAGTAATATGAACTAATAGTAACTCAAATTATAAACGATAATTAAATCCAAAAATATGTCTTTCAAACATCAAAATTTTACCATGCTAAAAAATAAACAAAAAACTAAAATCGTCTTTTTTCGCTAAACACCAAAGCTCTACCACTGTCCGACGACACCAGCAGAATGCTCCCAAAAAGCAAGCATAAGCAACCTCCTGCAACCCTAAAATTGAAGTCCTTAAAATGGAAACACTTATCAAACTCTCCACAAGACATAGCTCTCCTCTCTCTGATCGGATAAGCACCTCATTTGCCACCCTTCTTGGCTGCGGACTTGGTGACCTTGGCACCGGTTGGGTCCTTCTTCTCAACGTTCTTGATGACTCCGACAGCAACAGTCTGACGCATGTCCCTAACAGCGAAACGACCAAGTGGTGGATACTGAGAGAATGTCTCGACAACCATGGGCTTGGTGGGAATCATCTTAACCATACCGGCATCACCATTCTTCAAGAACTTAGGCTCCTTCTCGAGTTCCTTACCAGATCGTCTATCAATCTTGGTCAACAATTCAGCAAACTTGACAGCAATGTGTGAGGTGTGGCAATCGAGCACTGGGGCATATCCATTACCGATCTGACCAGGGTGGTTCATGATAATAACTTGTGATGTGAAGCTGGAAGCCTCCTTGGCTGGGTCATCCTTGGAGTTTGAGGCAACATAACCACGCTTGAGATCCTTGACAGAGACGTTCTTCACGTTGAACCCAACGTTGTCACCAGGAAGAGCCTCCTGGAGAGCTTCGTGGTGCATCTCAACAGACTTTACTTCAGTTGTCAAGCCAGATGGCCCAAAAGTGACAACCATACCTGGCTTGAGGATACCAGTCTCAACACGACCCACAGGGACAGTTCCAATACCTCCAATCTTGTAGACATCCTGGAGTGGGAGACGAAGGGGCTTGTCTGAGGGCCTCTTGGGCTCATTGATCATGTCAAGAGCCTCAAGAAGGGTTGGTCCCTTGTACCAGTCGAGGTTGGTTGACCTCTCAATCATGTTGTCACCCTCAAAACCAGAGATGGGGACAAAAGGAATCTTCTCGGGGTTGTACCCGACCTTCTTCAAGTATGAAGAGACTTCCTTGACGATTTCATCGTACCTAGCCTTGGAGTATTTAGGGGTGGTTGCGTCCATCTGCCCAAATAAAGGAAAAATTACATGTTAAAAAAATCATATCATACAAGGAAATTGTTTAGAAAAGAAATTATGAATAATAACCTTGTTACAGCAGCAAATCATTTGCTTGACACCAAGGGTGAAAGCAAGAAGAGCGTGTTCACGGGTTTGACCATCCTTGGAAATACCAGCTTCAAAACCTCCAGTGGTGGAGTCAATGATGAGGACAGCACAATCTGCCTGAGAGGTTCCAGTAATCATGTTCTTGATGAAATCACGATGTCCAGGGGCATCGATGACAGTGCAGTAGTATTTGGTGGTCTCGAATTTCCACAGAGCAATATCAATGGTAATACCACGCTCACGCTCAGCCTTGAGCTTGTCAAGCACCCAAGCATACTTGAATGATCTCTTGTTCATCTCAGCAGCCTCCTTCTCAAACCTCTCAATCACACGCTTGTCAATGCCACCCAACTTGTAGATCAAATGTCCAGTGGTGGTTGATTTTCCAGAATCAACGTGGCCAATGACCACAATGTTGATGTGACACTTCTCCTTACCCATCGTAGGACAGCTGCAAAATGCATAAAAATTTAGGGGCAAAAACATTCAATTATTCCAAAAATGAAAAAAGAGCATAGCAAGCCAATAGATCTAGCACTCCAGTACGAATAAATAAAATTCCCAAAAATGACATGAAAAGCAATTTATATGGATATCAGCCAGATATAGCAATTTTTTCTCACCTCCAAAGTCAAGTCCATCAAAATCATCATGTTACAAATTCAAAACAATAAATAATTGATACAATAGAACTTCATCTACAAAAAAGCATTAGCACGAAAATTTCACATCTTATATTGAAAATTACTTAAAATGACCAGAAACTTAGATTGACAACATTTAATCATGTTAAAAAGAAAAAATCACTGATCTACACATTTCATGAACGATCTTGCCAAATCATGACGAATTCGAGCTAGAGTAAAAACAAAAACTTTTACTAAATAAAAGATTATATTTAACCATTAATCAAAAGGCATGAACAACTTCAAATACAAAGTATCTAGATCTGAAAATATGAAGTAAATCAAGACAAGGATGAAGTTAAAAAACAACAAAACAATAAATGAGACTGATTATGAAACAGATCTATTACGATTTCATAGATTAATTAGATCTACCAAGAATAAAGCCTAATCATTCCATTTACGGATCAAATCCAAACTAGAACAAGATCAAGATACACATAACGCATTAAATCAATTAAATTCATGATTGAAACGAGTGATTTACTCGGAAATGAGCAACCACTCGAATCGGTTAAGAATAGCTATGTATCTCTACAAGATTTTGTACGATTAGGAGAGAAGGGCAGATAGAAACTTCACCTGAAATGCTCAAAAGGGAAATGAAAGAGAGACGGAGAGAGCGAACTGCAAAAATGCTATAGAGCAACTGCAAGAGGGATGTTTTGTTCCAGCATAGAGAGATATATAAGCACACAGCTCGCGCTAGGGTTTCTTTCTTAACCGTTGGATTTGCAAAGGCGTATGGGTAATCCAACGGACTGTACCTTTCCACGTTGCATCCAGTAAGTTGTGCCTCTGTTGTGCCTTTCCGAAATGACCTTTTTAACCCTCAGAACCATCCATTATCACGAATACATACTTTTGCTCTAAAAACCCTAGGGTTTTATGAAGCACGAATCAAAAGTTGTTTTACACCATTAGATTGAAATCGGACGGAGTGTGATGATTAATAAGATTTGACTGACTTTATTCTACAATTTGATGGCTACGCCTTCAGTTCTGGCGGCCGCTACAGTTCATCATATAAAAAGGTTCCGAATAACTTAGCTAAATTTATATTTTGGTCCTTATGTTTTCTTATATTATCAAATTGACCCCTGCAATAAAACAGAACTCCCTTACAACCCGTATTAAAAAACCTGAGCTGTACTGTAAGTATGAATACGAACTGGAAATTTTTTTACGAAATTAGGGCTTGAATTCGTGGTTTAATGCAGCTTTTTGATCATAGGTGAGAGAAGAATGGGGAAATTGGGGAAAAAGGCGAGGAAATTTGCAAAGAAGAATCTTCAGTCAGTACTCAGAAGGAATAGGAAGACAAATGCTAAGTTTAAAAAGAAAGCTGCTAGAAGTAAGATTAAGTTTACAATTCTATTCAATATTGTTTTGATGATCTTATAATTGCTTTGTTGGTCTTGAGCTTGTATCTTTCGAGGAAAATGATTTTCTCAACATTTTTTAAATTTGTTATGGTATAATTTTATAATAATCGCATGTTGTATTGCTTGCATTTTCTACGATAGTTAAGCCCCTCCGTGGTCTTCTGGCCACTACTGTGATCTCACATCACTAACACAGCCAATTTATTTACTTTTCTGTTTTTTTGCATGTGAAAATGTGAGAATTCTGAATTTTGTTTAAGGTTAACATCAAATGAATCATGCATGTTACTCAAAGGCAGTCACAATACCATTTTTGCATTGAGAAGCTTATGAGCTGTTAATGTTTCTAACCTTGCATTATGTATGTTAATGTCTAAAGGAATTCAGTAGATGGAAGTTTGCAATAGCGTTTTTGCATCACGAGGCTTGTAATCTATTCAAATTTCTAACCTAGTGGAAAGAGCAGAAATCTTTGAAAGATATGTTCTTTGTTCAATTATATTTGGACTTTGAACTCAGACTTGTTGACTTCTCTTTTGTGGTGATGAGGTGCCTGTTGTAGTTGAAGCATCATTCTTTGAGGACATGAATTGGCTATGTTTCTGGTGTATGAAATCAAGATTTCATACATTTCATGTTAGTGTTTGAGACATGACCATTAGAGCAATTGTGGATGTTTGTGGGTAATCTTTTATTTGCTTTGATAATAGAAGGCTGGTCAGACCATTTGTCCAAAATAAAAAAGGAAGGCTTTTTGGACTAAAGAATTTCTTCTTTCCTTTTCTGTTCTGATGCCAGAATGAAAGCCAGACTGTTGGCAGTAACTTAGTTTTTCATTGCTTAGTGAAGTCTATTTCTTTCTAGTTTTTAACCTGAACGCTAAGAGTAGGCTAGCCTACTAAGTAATAAGCAATTTGAGGATTATTAAAGGAGATGATTCTAAATCCTCCATAAGGACAGATTATGGGGCAATATAAACGGCTTAAACTATACTTTCTGATGCATGAGTTTTATAGCATGGTTTTATGAGGTCAAGGCAATTAGTCCAAATATGTGCATGCCTTTCAGTTAACCTGAGAAAGAAAGCAATGTCTCATCTGCAATAATATCTCTGATTGTTTACTTGCAGTACTCTTTTCCTGAAAACAAGCTAAACATCAGTTCTTTATTTTATGATTATTCTTGTGGTTTTCTCTTTTTTTCCTTGGTTTCTTTCCTTTCACACATTGTTTTAGGAGAGTTGAAGCAATATGGCATAACTGTGATTTAATGGAAACTTTGTTTTCCCAGTGAGATGTATTAATACTACATATCTTTTTTTCCCCATGTTCTGTCTTTACTAATGCTAATCCTTGATCTTTTTTATATCAATTTTTAAAGGAGAAGCACGGGATGCCATTGAAGATCAACATGATGAAAAAAGTCAATTGCCAAAAGAAAGGTAGAATGTTAAATTCACATCCATACTGGTTTTACACAGATAAATTTCGTATTTATGTCCTGACAGCATGCTCTGGTTGATTCCTGGATGCTCAACTTGTCAAAGGGCTCTGGCATATTGTTTATTTAAACTCTTGATTTTACATGGCTATGGTGATACAATTTGCAGTTTTGCATATTCTCTCAGGAATGATGAGGATCTTGGTACAACAGATCTTTCCCTTGATAATTTATTTGGTGAAGATCACAGTGATATGGATGAAGATGATTCAGGAAGTGATGGCTATCTTTCTGAGGTTTCACAACATTTTATTTATGAATCTTTTTCATGCTTAGTTTTCTGTTTTTCAAGCTTTGGATGTTGAGATTGTAGTTCCATAATCAGGATTCAAGCAATAAAGATGTCCCTGGTGAGAGTCAGACTCTAGAAGGTAATTGTACATTCATTCTTTACCACTTCCGCAAATCTGAAGTCTTCCCTTCTTCCACTTCATTGTGTAAATCTCAATGCAGATAGCAAGAGCAACAGTGAGCACTTGGCTGTGCAGAAATCTGATAAGCAATTGGAGCTTGCAAAAAAGAAGAAGAGATTGGACAAGTTAAAAGAAAAGGTAAATATTGTGTCCTTGTCTTCTTCATATCTACTGTGCCTGCCTCATTCATATATGAAGCAAATTTTAGATGTCACTGTGTCCAGTTTCTTTGGACACTCAGGGGCACAAGCTTTTGTCAGGACCATTATTATGCCTATATGTTTTAATAGCTTGAAGAAAATGGAACTGCTTTAACCCAGGCACTAGTTTGCTTCCCTCAAAGGCCAATTCTGGGGCCACTTGCATGGTCAAGTTGGACTTAATCAGTGCATGGGGCTTGTAAGGTTGTTCATCTGCCCAAATATCATCAGTCTACCCATTATTGTATGCCTCTAATGAAGAAAATTATGCTGCATTCTTTAATGAAGTGCACAAGGGAGATGAATGTTAACTTGAGTTTGTTGTAAATGTTTGTTTGCATTCAACATCAATTGATTCCATGTTGAATAGAAGAGCGGCCTTTCTCCAATTAACCATATTGTTTCATTAACAATTTATTAGCAGTCATAAAAGTTCTTTTTTCTGGATAAAGTGAAATGGCAGTCATAAAAGTTATCCACTGAGCAATTGCAGATAATTAATTCCGTGCTCTTCAACTATAATTTCCTTACTGCTCACTTCTTGAGGTTCTTCATGTTATTATTATTATTTATGCCCTTATCTGATGAAGAATTGTCATGTGATCCTCAGAGCCCGAAGTTTGCAAAATATTTGGAGTCATGTGAAAAGGTCCAAAAACATTCTAGAAAACAAGAAATTGTAAGTTATACAATTAATAAGTGGTTTCTTTCTTGGTATAGTACATTTATGATTTCATTATTACATCATTTTATGGGCCAAATTTATCTTCATGTTTGACTTGTAGTGGCTTTTGTATCTTCTAGCATGACCTTTGGTTGGGCAATTTAATCTGTATCTTTAACCTTTAAATAGATTGCTAATTATATTTTATCTGTATCTATTCTATCTTTAATCTATATTTGTTTGAAAATTGGTTTTTGAAAAAATGTGCGATCCTTATTGGATTTTTTTCAGTTCCAAACTTGATGTTTAGATAAATTTGTTTATTGAATTTAATTTTAATCTTTTGTATCTTATAATCATGTTGAAGAATGTAGATGGTGAGTGATGAATGAGGGTTACTGAAGTCAAACATCAAGTAATTCTTAAGGGAAAGGTTCAAGAATATATATTTTATTCATTGGAGAAAAAAGCCTTATTTGGTTTTTTTGTCAAACTAAATAAAGTAAAGGAGATATAAGTCTAACTTTATAGGGATTTGTTGGATATTTAATTTTGTAAGAAGGGTATTTATATACTTATACTTTCTTCTCTTTGGTTTATTGTTTTAACAAACACACCATTTGTTAATGATGCTGAAATGTTTCCAAAAAGATGGAAAAAATAAAAAAGAAAAAAGAAATGAATCAAAGATGGCCTAGTATGTGGAATCCAATTTACATAGTAAAATTGGATTCTTAACGATAATTCCATTTATTCAAAAAACATGATTTTTTTATTTGACAGTAGCAGAATAGTTGATGCCATTTTTTTTTTTTTTTTTGGTAACTTATTACATGTTATTAAATGGAGTCAACTTGTTGGTAAAACATAGGTCGTGTTCTCCTTTATCAATGGTCCTATAATGTTGAAAGAAAAATGTGAGAAGTTCTGTTGGAAAGCTGGTCAAACTCAATTATTTCACAACCCCAATCCTCATCCCCCACCCAAAAGAAAGGGTTAAACTCTAAGGTTTACTGGAGTTAGTTCATCTTAGTATACACCAAGTTTAGACAAATTTTTAGAATAGATGGTACATATTTTTTTGAAAGAATAATACGTTTGGGCTGAATTACTGATCTATATATTGGTAGTTATAGCAGGCTGGGTTTCTTTTCTGGTGAAGTTGAGTAATAGCATTTGGCTAGGGAACTAAATGGTGCAGTAGTATGCTGCTGTTATAGTGTCTGTCACCACACTCCCAATAGTGTTGCCAATATTAGAAATTGCTTGCTGGAAATAACATTCAATCTTCTCTTCCTGATTGACAGTACTCGGATGATGATGATGTTGCTGAAGATAGAGATACAGAAGCGTGTAGCACAAAATTGATTTCTGGCTCTTCAATTGATTCTTTGTGTCAACAAGTTGCTGATAAGCATAGCATTCCTGCTCTGACAAGCTTATTAAATGGTTATCGTGCTGCATGCCACTACGGCAGTGGATCAACCAGCTTTTATAATGATACCTCATTGTACAGGATCCAGAACAGCGAAAGCTTCTCCAAAATTCTAATTTTTATTCTCAGTGAAGCAGATAAGATATTTTGCAGCTTTCTTGGAGTGTCGTCCTCAAAGTCCAAGGAGATCATTCTCAATTTGAAGAATGCACCAAACTGGAACACCTTGAAGCCCATGATAAAATTGTATTTACGTAGTACCCTGTTTCTCTTGAATCAAATTTCAGACTCCCAGTTATTGGGCTTTGCTATGACACATCTTAGAGCTTCTATAGTATTTTTTGCTGCTTTTCCTTCTCTGCTGCATCGGTTTGTTAAGGTAAATTTTTTGCGATACCAAAATATCTAGGAACTGATTTTGTACTTATCCAAAAAATAAGAACTGATGTTGCCAATAACTGCACAGAAAATTTCTGTGTTATGCTTGTGGGTGATTGTAGTAATTAGATTCCTGATTGCCATAATGTGTAAACTCATCCCTGGACTTCATTTTCAATTTAGATATCGGTTCACTTGTGGGCTACAGGCAAAGGGACTCTATCATCAAAATCATTCCTCATAATACATGACGTGGCCTTGATGTTTGGCTCAGATTGGTTTGACATCAGTGTCAGTAAAGTGTGCAGGACATTCATTAGTCATTGCAAATTTGTTGAGCCTGGGTTGTTTGAGCATATACAGTTCCTCAAGAAATCAGTTGTAGAGCTTTGCTCTCTTGATGTGCAAAAATCATATAGCAAGGGACTATATTCTATTGAGCTACTTGCCAAGATACTCCATGTGGCTCTAAGAACAAAGGAAAAGGTAATTGTCACTCTGTATTGTAATTATTCAAGTTATTAGGCAATATAAGACCCCTAAAATGTTTGCATTCCTTGAATATTATGTACTGAAAAATGAACCTCCAAAATATAACTGTTTTCTCTTTATTCGCCAGGAAGAGGTCAAGAAACTTTGCAGTTGGCAGTATACTAACTGCATTGATATCTGGGTTGAATTTATATCTACCAACTTTCGTGATTATGACCTTCAACCTCTGCTTTTCACTATCATTCAGATAATAAACGGGATAGTTTCTCTGTTTCTTGGATCAAGATATTTACCTCTTCAGGTTAAATGCGTTCAGTGGCTTAATCATCTGTCCCAGTCTTGTGGGGTTTTCATTCCAATTGTGTCATTTGCATTGGGCATTTTGGAACACAAGATTGGCAAGGAGGGTAAAAAGCCTGAAAGGGACTTTGACTTATCATCTTCTGTCAAGGTAAGGAAAATTAATATTGTCTTTGAATTCACAATTTGCCCTTATATTCTAAGTGCTGATACAGGTTGGTGCTTGAAGAATAATGCTGATTGCTGGTCGTCCATATGATGGACTTATAGATGTGCATCTTTTATTAGTCTAGATCAATGTTAATTTATTATCTTTCTTATCTGTACAGTTGCCAAAATATTGGTTGAAATCGCAAAATTTCCAAGAACAGTGTGTTGTCTCAGCCATTGAATTGCTCTGTGTGCACTTTGATCAATGGAGCTACCACATATCTTTTCCTGAGCTGGCAACAGTGCCTTTAATTCGTTTGACGAAATTCCATGAAACAACTAATATAGAAAACCTCCGGCGAGTGATGAAGCGCTTCATTGATCAGGTAATGGCTGCAGATAAACTATTTTTGACAGTCTATAACCTAATTTCAATAAACTGTTCTATACATTGTGCTCTACATTTTGCATGCACTGCCTGTGTGTAAAGCATATTTATATTATGCCTGATAAATATAATTATCCATGTTACCTCAGTAACCATAAATTCAATATAGGGAAGATTAATTAATTGCTTATACATATAATTGTTTGGTATGATAATCTTAGTTCCTTAATGCCAAATCTATGTTCATAGTCTAGGTTCAAATGTGTCGAACTGTTTTTCATTGCGAAGGCAAAGAAACTCATTGGGTAACCAATTACTTCAACTAAGTTCTATTATCTCAAGGTTGATTAAATTACTCCTTAAAATTGACATCAATCAAGTTGAAATCTACCTGCTTGCAGAAGAGGGGATCTCATGTTGCACTTACACGCTTGAATCATGGAATAAACATGTTGGTCATGAAAAAAGTAAATATTAAGCACAAGAGGGAGAGAGATAGTAAGGGATTTGATTGGTGCTCCTGGAGTGCGAATTTGGCTAAGATGATTATACTGCCACCTTTTGGTTCATGATGAATGTTCTGCGTCTATATAAGCTTGGATAACTTTGACCTGTAAAATGGCCCGAAAAGTAGGTTTACCCTAGCGCATGGAAGATAAGTGCACTAAGGTGCATGATAGCTCTTTGATTGAGTGGAAACCACGTCTTATCAAGTAGTCCCATTAATATAAGGGCACCTAGGTGTTTGGTACACATTATTATTCATGCCACATGTTGCACCTATTTGATATCTCTAGCTAGAGAGTAGCTTTACTCCACCCTCTTTTCTGAATGCATTTTATGGAGTTATCAAACTTTCTCATTGTCTCAATTTTTATCCTTATAATCATCTGAAAGCTAATTTTTTTAACCACGAGCATTTGGAAGGTGATGAATCTATACGTTTATAAGAAGAGACATTGTCCTAGGTCGACCCAAAAATGAATGAATATTTAACTTTTACGTAGGTGCAGCAGAACATCGACTTTGTTCGGCAGAAAAGAGATGACGTGGCCTTCTCCCCAAAAGATCAGCAATTAGCAGAATCATTTCTTCAGGTTTATTTTGATGTCAAACTTGCTTGGTTTCTATGATATGATGATTGCATTGGCCTTCATTATTGAATTATTTATTTTCAGTTTGAAAAAGGAAACAGCAATGTTCCTTTTAAACAGTGTTACAGAAGCATCATCCAGAAAGCAGTCTCAGAGAATTTTGTTATACATAATACTTTGAGGTGCTCTCTCTCTCTCTCTCCCCCTCTCTCTCTCTCTCTCTGTTTGTCTGTCCATCTATCTATCTATATGTGTGTATGTATGTGTACATGATTCTTTGATTCTTCACATGGGAAAATTCCAAATGCTTGAATGTCATACCGTGGGCACATTTCATGAACTGTGTTTAATATGGTCTCTAGAAGTTATAAACAGCATGCAGTGCTTTGTAATCTATATCTTTTGCAACATGCAGCTACCATTTCCCTTGCAGTTCAATTCTTTTTCCTGTCCTATTAATATCGTTCTCCAAGTTGTGCAAGTCCAGGCTCTTGTACTCATTTTTATATTAAAAGATGCATTCACTACCTTGAGCAACCTTGTATCTAATCGAATGGCTAGGTTTGTGATAGCTTTTAAGTAATGGAGGGTTTTAATGGTAATGAGAAATTGGGACAGGTGATGACAATTTGTATGCTGTAATCATTTATAGATATTTGCGAAAGTCTTCCTACATATATTCACATCCATTTGCTCAATGAGTTTGTCTTTATGCTTGTGATTTGATATGATAGAGTTAAAATTCGAAATTGTCCTTTCTGTTGGTTGTTCTACTATTAATATCATCCTCACTTTCCTTTTATGTTTAACCTTGCCCTTAGCTTGTTTGTCCCTGAATTCACCACCTCCTAGTTGTTATTTTTCTTCATACATCTGTTACAAATTTCAGCTGAGAACCCCACCCTTTAATATTCTGAATGCAGTGTGCTGGAGCAGGAAAAATCAGCAGGACAGTGGCCTCCTCCTAATGGAAAGGAAGCTGCAGATGATGATGGTAGAGTGAATGTTCAGATGGGCAAAAAAAGAAAGACAAGAAGTTAGTCTCCTTCTACGGGGAGTTTACTCTCCTTTAAGAAGTTAACTATATGAGAAGCAGACTATTGTGTACAATGATGTAACCTGTCTTGAGGCTAAAATTTTGACTGTAAGGCAGTTGCAATAGCTGTCATGTTGGGGAATCAAAAGTTAATTCAGAGTATCAGTCATATAAGGTTTTCTTAGGATTAGCCATATAGGTTTTCCTTATGTCCCATTCATATATGATAGCTGGTCGAGGAGGATTTGGGCTCAAAGCGTTTTGGGTTTTAACACATCTTCTTTGCATTCCTGTAATTACAGTGCTGGGAAACTTGTCTATCTATATCAGAATGAAGGAAGAATGCTGAATGGCATCTTCTTTGGGTATGTATAAATTAATACGAGCTCGTCAAGATTTTTAAGGAAATTTTTATCCTCAACTGGGTTATTTTGACGGATTATGTACTTCCATGGTTAAATTTTATATATTTTTATCCATCACTGAGCACACTACACGCCAATGAATTCTTTTGCGCAATATTTTTATGTCAACGCTGGCTGTAGAAATTTATTCTGCCTTTTTAAGTTTCAAGCCATTTCGATCGGGAGCAAAGCGTTGGAAAGATTTCCTTTCCTGATTTTTTCAACATAAAGTGTAAGTTCCATCAGGTGCTCTTAGAGGAGAAACCAAAGGGTGATATGACATGGCTGTTGAATCTTTCTGTGTGATTACTCTTTTTGTGAAATGAGTTGCTTTTCAGCATTACTTATTTAATTTGAGGGGATAGAGAAACACTGTGTTTGGCAATCAGGAAATTAGTAGAAACCTATAGAAATGGAAGGATGTCAAGGGAAGGTTTATGTCTAAATAAAGCAGAAATTTGTATAAATGAAGGGAAGGTAGTGGAAACATTTCTACTTTTAAAGTTAATTTATATAAACCCTATGAAATATCAATAATAATAAGGGAAAATAAAAAGAGAATTTAGAAATGTAAGACTAGTCAACAAGAAGTAACAAAAGGGTTGAGTGAGAGGGCAAAGTAGTCATTTCATTCTTTAAATACGAAAAGGGACCAATTCTTACTTAGGGTCTCATTCTTGCAATTGCCATTTTTATATAACTCTCCATAGGATGCTAGCAAGAGTGGGAACAAAATAAGTACAAAGGTAATTTTTATCATTTAATTGATCAATCAAAACCTTACATTGATTTTAGAAGGCGTTACAAGTGGTAGGGAAGAATGGTTTTGGGAAAGAAGTTGGAAGTGTGAAGATTGGGCAAACCTAATCTAAGTCTGTAAAGAATTGTCTAATCCTATATTAAAAGGAAAAGAATTGTGATTGATTGAGATTATTAAATATGTGGATCAAGATTTATGATAAGATCTTATGAGTATTATAATTCGTGTTTGTAGTAAGGTTGGTGATCAAGGTATGATCCTGATTCTTCATCTTGATTTCATGTTAAGGAACTTCCATTGTGTTAATATAATAAGAAAGATCAAAACTAAAAGGGATTTGGAGTGTTAGATGAGTTAGGTATGAATCAAGACGGTTTGGAGAGGTTAAAAGTCGAAAATGGAGAGGAGAATATCGATTAAGGAGGATCATAGGCAAAGATTATAGCCATAATCCTACTTGTGAATAGGCGTGATCTTAATCGTGAACCCTTCGACAAGTTTTGTATTGAAGTAATTGAGGTTTAAGAGGATTACGATTTAGATCATGAGCATAATTCTTAGGAGTGATCTTGCAACTTCCTTTTTTTTTCCCTGTATCTTGTTTCTTGTCCTCCTAAGCCTTAACCTAACCTATTCTAAACATGTTTAGGAGTCTAAATCGATCATAAAACCTTAGGTTAAGCTAAAATTTGGACTCAAGAACTTAGCGAGATAACTAAGAGAACCTAACTAAAATGAGATAACAAGGAAAGAAGATCTAAAAGGAGTTATTCTTGGTGTACTTTAGATGTTGATTTTGAAAGGACTTTTGACTTATATACTTTCAATTGTTTTTAGGACCTAGGTAGGTGTTATCCTTATTTGTTACTTGTGCTTGTATGGGGTAGCTAAAGTGAATTAGACTAATAATTATCCAACATAATAATTGATTGTTGCTTATGTTTAGCAGAGCTAAGGGGGTCGTAGTACTTGTTTCCCTAAGTGGCATCTTGTTGATCATTGGGTGACATTATCCTGAGTGGAGTACCCCCAATAATGATTCTGGATAGATAGGTTGGTATCTAAAGGTCATAATACTAGTGTCTTAAGGCCATAGTACCAATAATGAACTAGTACCAATTAGGTTAGGTGGCGTTGAGGGGCTATAATGTAAGTGTCTAAATGCTTGTATAGATGGGGTTCATAGTGCTAATGTCTTGACTTAGTATTGTGAAGTGGAGTCATGAGTTACTATAAGTTTAGGGTTAATTGCAAATGATTCCGAGCCATGTTGTTTGTTGACAAATAAAGGATAACTAAATGAATTGCTTGATATTTTAGTTGCATAAATGTATGTGAAATTATATGTATGATGCATGACATGTATGTGTGGTTATGGGTTCACGTACTGGGTTTTTGTTCATTCCTTGCTATTTTTCATGTGTAGGTATTGATTGTGAAATTATAGAAATCATTGAGTTAGAAGACTTTTACTAAGTCTACTGGTATGTAGAGCGGCGATTATGATTACATTATGAGGTTGACTTTTAAGTTAGGATAGAAATGATTGTTATTTATGATAAATATTTATTGTTCAAGAATTCAAAGAATTAATCTATATGTTATTTTAATTAAAATTGGACAATTAAATTTCATGAGTTTATTTGGAGATTTTTATAGGAATTTTAGAGTTTTTAGTTAAACATTTATGCCTAAAGTGCCATTAGATACTATGAACACGTGATAGTTTGTAGCGTATTGAGCCTGGGGTGTTACAAATTAAGGTGGTATCAGAGTTTAGGTTTATGGATCATAGAAAAGTTAAGATTGATAAATTGTAGAACAACATAAGTTGATTGATCATAGAAGAGATTGAGTTATGAATCCCAAGAAATAGTTAAGCAATCAATAAGTAGGGTGGAGAGATGACTAGAGGGGTAGAATCTGGGCTAGGTTTGATCCCACATGTAAATTTATAATTTAATTTGTATAGAATTATATTATTTGATATAATTCATTATTTTGAAGTTTTTTTATTTATCTTGGAGCAATATTTATATTAGAATTTTCATTTAGCTATTTGGAGATACTAATAGGTAATAAGATTAAACCATTTAAGAAGAAGTAAATAGATACATATAATTAGAGTTATATTAGAGTATCTTAATAACTTAGCCCTCTCACCAATAAGACTTCATAATGCAAAAGGCACCAAATGACCTATAAGTTTAGGTTATAGATGTTTACCTATAAATACCTGCAAAATCTTTAATGATTAATAATAATGACAAAGCAGTAAGTAAAAAATAAGAATATTTATAAAGATTAAATAATTATTAAATGATTATAATTGCACATTGATTGTAGTTGACCAAAAAGAAAAGAAAAAAAAAAGTTCATAATTATGAATAATGAAATAATATAATAAAAATATACTTATAAACCCCATAAGAGTTTTGTTCAATAGGAAAATAATAACACTCGAAATTAAAACTTTGCAAATAAGAAAAAGAAAATAAATAATAGTTATTCTTAGTAAAGCATGAAAAAAATAGCACAATATGAAATTAAAATATTAAAAAGGGAATAGAGATAACAAACTTAAACCATGAAATAAGAAAGTTGACTATAAACCTATACGGTTAATCACAATATTTGAAATACTTTCTAAAATCATTAAAATAGAACAATGACAGAATAACTGTACATATTCCAAACTTCAATATACGGGTTAAAGCCTATCTATCCTATCTACTTTAATAGATAGTAACGCTGCCATACTACAATAATGATAATAGCCATAAATAATCATTATTCATTGCAATACCAATAGTGTTATTAATATGAATAATTGAATACTTCAAAAGATAAAATAACTTCTCACTATACGCTCTAAGTGTAAGAACAAAATAATGAGTACTTAATAATGATAAAATTAGCAATAATATTGATACAACGACGATGACCACTATATAAGAAATAATAATAATAATAGAAAGGGGAATACCATAACACAAAATTCTCTTACTAAAGTTTTCATAGTTAATAGTGATACAATACCTAAAAAGACATTACTGGCGACAAAAATTATAAGCCTTGTACTTATGCAACTAGGTTTTGAGTGATCGATTTAGAGTGTTGGTAAAATTAAACTGATTACATTAGAAATTTATGGGTAAGTTAGGGATATTAGTCAATAAGTACCCATGGACTCGAATCTTGAAAATATAAAAAATATTTAAAATAATATATTTTTACCATACTATTCAATAATTATCGTAATCGTATAACATAAATTTGGGTAGTTAGTGGATTTTTAAAGATAAATTATATAAGTAATAAAATTATTAAATGATACGAAATGACATGTAGAATATATATATAGATACATACACTGTATGTAATTTTTATGTGCGAATACATACTCATAATTATCTAAAATACCTAATTAAGTGCAAATTAAGCTAAAATAAATAAAGAAAAAAAATAAAAATTAATACAAAAATAGTGGGGTGGCTAGAATGAACTTAGATTTGGTGTAGAAAGTATTGGACAGGAGTTGGGTAAGCTTACATTATTTAGGACTTATTATAAAAGGGATTTTTGCATGAAGAGAGAGAAAAAAAAAATCATTTTTTGCAACTCCAAAATCTTTGAAAGTTGAAAAACTCTCTCTACATAACTCTACATGTAATTAAGGATCTGGGGAAAATAAGTTTAGGTTGGAAAAATTCAAGAAGAAAATCTAAGAAAATTATAAGAAAATAGGTGTAATTTTGGGTTATAGTGTGTTTGGAGGCAAAAGTAGCAATTGGGAGTCAACCAACCACACCACCACAAGGAGAAGTCGCCATGATAGGAATCAACTCCTCGAACGAATCACGCGTAGTTGAGTTAAAGGACTTTAAGGACTTACACAAAGAATACTAGCTTAATGCCTCATCCAAGATAAGGATTCCTAATATATCCTCCATGTTTCATGTTACTGTCAACTTGAGTACCGAGCTCTTACGTGTACCAACATGGTTCTCGACCTACCAAGCATACAAGCCGACCTCAAACCTCTGACTGAGTTGACTAGCATCCAACCCCAGTCCAAGCCGAACTGCGAGATACCTGACTTAAAGGGGGACTGGACATGTTTGATTAATCAAGCTTTAGCTTGAATCAGATTAGGTTAGCTTTGATTGTAGACTCTTTTCCTTCACATTTATCCAAATTGTATTATACTTCAAACCGCTAACTACCATGCGACATGTGTCTTCTAGTACAACATTCTATAACGATTTTTTACTTTTTCGTACATAATATTCTTGGTTTCTTTTATCTTTTTTAATGTATTTCATTGATTCTATATTGTAAATTACTTTGTTTTGTCTTTTCCATATATGTTTGTTACCTTAGTAGGGGTTAGTTTATAAACCCCATTTTTTTTATACAAACATCATTTATCACATTATCGGATTAACACAAGTTTCCTTTGTGAGCAACTTTAGTTCTCTCATTTTTCCTTAACTATTATCTATTCTCATTAGTAAAGAGTAGTGGTGAGTGACCTTATAGTTTGGATTAGTGAGTCATATCCGATGAATTGTAAGCTAAGTAAAATTGATTAGTATATCATATCTAGTTGGTAGCTACTTGGATTTTGCTAGACTTCTTTGTTTTCTTTCTACTCTTTACGTTGTGGTGATTCTCCGTGTGTTCGACCCCAAAGATAGATCAACTTTGTTGGTATTGGAGCACAATTTTGAGAGGGAGTATGTAAAGTTGTAGTAAAGTTTGGTTTGTGTTTGCTGTTAGTGATTACTATGTTCCTTCCATAGTTGCTTCAGTGTGTTTGTATGAAGTAAGTTCTGAAGTTTTGAGTTGTGTAGTGAAGATTTGAGTATTGGTAAGTGTAGTTTCAATTGTTACTTTGTTTTACTCTATTTTTCACTATGAAAATAGAGTAAGTTCATTTTTGTCCTATTTGAGTGAGTATTAGGTGATTGAAGTTGTTAGAGTATGTTCGTAAGGTTTCGAGTAGTGAGTAAAGGTGATTTTTATGAGCTATTGAATATTTGTTGAAGTACTATACTATATCGGATTTGAGTATTCAAGGTGTTGTTAGTGACTTGAGTAGTTGTGCTCAAGCTGACTGTGGTCATAATGGTAGTAACATTCTTAGGTCAATTGATGATAAGCTCGACAAGCTCACTAATTTTATTAAGAGTCAGGTCATTGTGATGTAAGTTAACAAATATCCTTAGGGTATGCCATATCATAACCAACTTGAGAATGTTCTAGAGAGACGTTATGGCCAACCTAGTTGAGCGAATCACCCAGTTCAACCTTATCGAGCTAGAGGAGTTATGGATTGTGCTGCTAGATGAAGGCTGGAGTTAAAGGAGATTGAGGAAGATGATGTGAAAATAGATGCCAAAGAGTATGGAGAGGAAGAAGAAGAGGTTGATTATTACCAAACACAAGTGCAAGAATGCTAAGCTCCTCAAAGACTTAATAATGTTAAGGTCCAAATCCCACCCTTCAGTAGAAGTGGAGATGCTAATGAATATTTGGAAAGGGAAGAAAAGGTGGAGAAAGTGTTCGACTGATATGGGTATATTGATGTTGTTAAAGTGCGCCTTGCTGAACTTGAATTTTTTGGGTGTGCTACTATATAGTGGAAGAATCTGAATGTGGCTAGATAAGAGATAGAAGATGGGGCATAAGAACTTGGGATTAGATGAAGAGATTGTTGAGGGGTAGATTTGTGCCTAAGAGCTACCTATAGGACACGTTTGCGAAGTTGTAGGAACTTCACCAAGGAGGTCGATCTATTGATGACCATGTGTGAGAATTTTAGATGTTGATGATCTGAGCCGACATGGATGAACTAGAGCCTCGTACAATGTTGAGGTTCATTTTGAGACTCAAATGTGATATTTGTAATATTATAGAAGTATAGAGGTTTTATACTCTGGAAGAGGCAATCAGGGTAGCATAGAGGGTTGAAAAACATAGAAGAAATCCTCTGAGTCGACGTTTTTCCAAGCCCTTGTTCCATACCAACTTGCTCATGCCGAACCGAGGAGACTGTAAGCCCCATAACTAGCTATTCGAGGTTTCGATCAGTTGAAAGACTTGATCGAACCTAAATTATAAAGTAAAGCTAGAAATATTAGTAAAAATGACCCGGTAAACTTGAATTTAAGAAAATAAGTAATAAAATAGGAGACTATAAAATTTTCAAATTTTAAGCATAATAATTGCTAATTACTGAAAAGGCGAAAAGTGTAATCTAATAATTAATAAATTACTAGAGATAGATTATATGTATACTAAAAATTTTAGAATGACCAAAATAATAATTAGGAATGTTCATATGTATTCCACATGTATTTACGTGTAGATAATAATATGCGAAATTACCTAAATTGGCCAAAAACTTAGTAAATAATTAAAGAAAATTATAAATTAATTGTGGAAAAATCAGAAAAAAATCAGAAGAGTGTGGAATGATGCAAATCTGGTCATGGAAAGTCAGAATCTGAAAAAGAAAAATTAACCAATTAGAATTAGGCAACATAAAAGCCAAAAATTAAGGGATAAGGCAATTGTCTTGTCTAATTTAATGCACAATAAATTCCCTAAAACTCTATAAATAGCAAGAAAAATCACAGAGCTCATTTGGGCAGTTTGGAAAGTTAGAAAAATAGAGAGAGGTGAAAATTGAGAGAAAAATTTGGGTTAGAAAAAAATTAGGAAAAACTGTGCAATTAGGGCCTTTAAAGGGAACCCACACCAGACGAACAGCTGGGAGTGGACGGCCACCACCACCACACGGTGGTGGTAGCGCCCAAGCCTGCCGACAAGGCCATGGCAGCCGGCGGTGGCCGGAGCCACCCAGATCGATGAGTCCGATTTCCAGCCCGATTCTTGTATAATTTTGTAAAAATAGTAAATGTTATTAGAAAATTATGAATTTTGTTATTCTGAAATATTTTTGTATGTAGTTTGTAGGAAAAATATTATTTTGATGAAAATATGTCTCGTGATATAGGATTCTTAAGAAATTATGCAAAACCGAACATGTTTCGGTTTAGAAATAAATGATCTTAGGAGTGTAGTTTCGAGCCCAAAATTTTTGTGTAGATTACTTAGATGATATAGAATAGTGCTATGAAGCCCATTTTCAAAAATTAATTTTCAAAATTTTTAGGTCTTAAAATGAGACATAAAATGGGTAATTTAGGGCTAATAAAGTAATTAGATGGTTAATTATTGATTTAGTGAATAAGTACATGTTTTAAGATGTTGAAATTTGATGGAGTATGATACTTGTAGCAATTAGGGTGTTAGATGTAATTATTAGGTTAATTATGTAGTAAATAAGTAATATAGAAAAATAGTACATTTTAAGTTAATTTTGTAAATTAGGGTAATTAGGAGTAAAATCTGATTTAGGATGAATTTAGAAATTTGGAAATGATAATTGATGTTTAGAGATGATAATTAGAGTGATAGAAATATTAGAAGTGTATTATATACATAAAAGGTAATAATACATAATAGGTAATTATTGGAAATATAATAAATAGAAAATATTATAATAAAAATTGATATTTTGATAATAATAAAAATGTACAATAAATCTGATAGGAAACTTGAATTTAT